>OU612043.1:149672189-150272189 GCA_914767935.1 Coremacera marginata
TCGGAAACGGTCAGTTTTTATGATTTATAAACTAGGTTCTATCTTGAACACCAGAGATCGCTGTAGTACAAATATTTTTAAAAAGTCGAAAAAGTCAAAAACCGTTTATCCGATTTCCATGAATTTTAGCATGTAGAGGTTTTCGGACACGCTGAGTTTTTTTGACTTATCAACTCTTTTCTCTCTCGAACACCAGAGGGCGCTGTAGTACAAATATTTTGCAGACCTCTAAAAACTCCTAAGCCGTGCATATTTCTAATACGGTGAGTGTTTTGGACTTATCTTTTTTGTGCTATCTTGAAAGCCAGAGGGCGCTTTAGTACAAATCTTAGGAAATCGTGAAAAACTCCAAAACTGCTCATCCGATTAGGATGAAAATTTGTAAATAGCTATTTTCGAGTACGGCAAGGGTTCTTGTTATATCTTTTTTGCTCTTTCTCGAAAGTAGAGGGTGCTGTGTCCAATTTGTACGTGTGCATGTTTTAAACTGTTCCTTAACAGCTGCACTGATTTTAACGAAATTTTTTGTGTGTTTGAGTGGATCCCTGGATGGTTCAGAGTCACAATTTGTCCCGGTAGGTGGCGCTGCGATCGCGTTTAAGGCATTTTGTTTTTATCGCTTATCTCCGAAGCCTGGATTGTTCAGATTCGCAATTGGACCCGGTAGGTGGCGCTGCGATCGGGTTCCACGAATTTTGTCATTATAGTTTGTCTCCGAAACCATTCATCCGATTTACATGAAAATTTGTATTTACGGGTTTTCGGGTACGGTAGTTTTTATGACTTATCTATTTTTTCTATATTGAACACCAGAGGGCACTGCAGTACAAATGATTTAAAAATTTCGAATAAACTCCTAGCTATACATCCGATTTGCGTGAAAATTTTTACATAGGAGTTTTCGGATACGGTGGGTATCTTGGACTTTTTTTTTTGCGCTATCTTAAACACCAGATGGTGCTGTAGTACAAATCACTTAAGAAATCAAATCACTTAAGAAATCGTACAACACTCAAAAACCGCTCATCTGATTTAGATGAAAATCTGTATATCGGATATATAGGATTTGATTATCGAGTATGGAAAGGGCTTTGGCGTAATTTTTTTAATCTATCTCGAAAACCAGAGGCCGCTGTTGTAAAACAAATACCGCAAAAAAATTTAAAACAACTCACCCGATAAGTATGATTTTTATAAGTGGTTTTCGGGTGCAGTGAGTCTTTTGGCGCTATGTATTTTGCTATATCTTGAACCCCAGAGAGCGCTGTACTACAAAATACAGTAAGGCGTAGCAAAGCGCGAATTGTGATAAATATCTTCGTTTCTTCTTTATGTGTATTTATATTCCACTTTAATTTTTCGCAAACCAGGACAGCTGATGCCAAATTCTGTGGTATTTGAGTACGCATCAACACATGCTCAAGTCAGTTGCGTCGTAAGTTGGCGTTGTTTTGACACTTCAATTTCTATTTTCAGTGCTTATTTAATTTTTGTACAGTTTCCTGGCGAATTGCCAAGAATTCGTTTTTGCTCTGATTTTTTTCAAAAATGTGCAATCTATCGAATACAATATAAAACTTGAAAATATATTTATGCAAGCGATAGGCGGCTCGCACACACAAATCACGATTTCCCTAACTTTTTCTTATAATTTTCAGATGTTGAAGCTACAGTTTGCTCATTTCGCCAAAGTTACCGGTTTGAAAGATGCACACAAAATTCCTTCTAAAGTTTGTGAAAAGTTTTTTCAAATCGACCAATGAAATCGAAAATTATTTATATCAACTCCCAAGTTAAACCGGGTTTTCAGCTAGTTTATCAATATTTTCACGAAAAATTAGCACTTTCACAAGGCCAAAACTGCCTGAAGGAGCGGTCCAAATCTTTTGCGATGTACGAGATAGTTCTTAACTATTGTTTTGGCTACAATTTTTGTCTTAGTATTGGATCGAAAATCTCAATGGTTTGGCTGTTATAGGCCAAAATATCCAAAAAAACGTGACATAAAGTGGTGAATTTTCTACATTTCCGAATTTTTGACCATGAAAACGACGTTTCTTCTAAGTAATATGTTCCGAGATAAGAAATGAGAAATTCATTTAAAGTGCAAAGTAATTGTATTGGAAGAGATCAGGTATGAATCAAAAAGAAAGCAAAAGTGGTGAATTTTCTACATTTTCGACTTTTTGACCATGAAAACGACGTTTTTTCTAAGTAATATGTTCAGAGAAAGTGTAGCCCGACTACAATAGCTACACCTTTACTTTTAAAAATAAGTCAAAATTCCAAATACTTTACGAAATATGAGCCCAAGAAAATTTGCAAAATTTTCCAAAAAAATAAAGTCTGAGAAAAAACTGCAAGTCAAAATCTGGAAGCTCGATTTTCACCGTAGACGTATGGTCTAGTGGACTTTTTTGCTCAGTACAATCCCAAGAATCAGAAACGCGAAGCGCCCATTAAGATGTTCAAATCGCCCCACCCTAATATGTATGCATGTATAGTATATACGTCAAAATTTGCAACGCATTTGACAACAACTTGTTGGTATCCGTATAAGCTGAAATGTAGCACAGTGGCGGATCTACATAGCGGCTGAAAGGGCTGTTTCATCCCTTAGAGAATTTTTTTGTATGGAAAAATAATGAAAATAAGCCCTCAAAGCCGTTTCAGCCTCTCCCCACTTTGGACTAGAAATTTGATTCGAATAGCTCTCACCTAGAAGCATGTGAAGGGTGAAAAGTAGAGTTAAATGCAACGCTCAGTTTCGCAATATCAAGTTCATTTTTTATTGCAATTTAAGATTGGTCTTGTAATGTTCTTTTGAAAAAATAAACAAAAATAAGTAATAAATTATATTCAAATTTTTAAAATCCTCACAAGATCGTCAGATGTTGGATGTTCTAAAAATTACCTTAAAAAATTACATAATGGCCTAAAAAAATATTAAAACCCCAGAAAAATTACTTTAAAACTAAAATGTGATTTTATTTTTAAATGTTTTTAGAATAATTTTCTTTTAGCTAAAATTAACTTTTCTTTTAATTTTTTTTTTTTTTTTTTTGCATAACGCAAATGATATACAAAACTCAGCAAAATGTATATTAAAGGAAAGGGTATGCTGTTACGTACTTTTTGAAGTGTTCATCATAATATTAGATGCATTACTTTTGAAGATACAATACTTTACATGGACACTTTAAAGTTGACCCTTCTACGAAATACCCAAAACATGAAAAGTTTTCATAAAAAATTGTGCGATTTCTTATAAAAATTTTTACCTTGCGGCGCTTTTTTATATTCAAACATTGTATAAGTATACAACCAACTACAATAATAAAAATCCCGGCATTACTTTCAAGGATATAGTATTTTACACATTATGCACTCTTGACGGTTCACCCTTTTAATAAAAAAAAACAAATCGCATGTATAAAGAATTAGTTTTGTATATACAAACACTTTTTCTTAACACAACAATATTTACATACTTTCAATGAAAAGAGTAATATTCCCATTTTCAAAGATAAACATTTCAAGAGTACAAAATCAGTTATATCTTCAAAAGTAATTTTATTGTATTGTGATTACCTTTCTTACCCATGCTCATAACGATTACTTTTATAGGAAAACTAAATAAAAAATCACAAGTTTTTAGGCCCATTTTCCCAACTATAACCACCTTTAACTTCCAAACTACTTGAAAGCGGCCTGACATTTTTTCACCATTAGCTTTTTTAGCTCCAAAAACATTTCTGGATTATTTCTTTTAAAATTAAAGAAGATCATTTTAGCTAAAAATTAATGACTCCGAGGCATATAATTAAAAGATGAAATGCCATTTACATCCAAATTTATTTTTTGTTGCATATTCACTTTATATTTCTTTAAACTTTATATTTAACTTAAATAACTGGAATTTTTATTCAATATTTGATAAATTCTTCTATGGAAAAGTTTCTATGGTTTGGGGCATGGGTTGAAAATTACCATTCTTTTTTGAAAATTTTTTAAAATTATATCCTTTATTTTAGTGTTGAAAAACAACTTTTGAGCTTCTTCAATTGCTTTGACTTGAGGCTGTCAAAAATCAACGAAATTTTTTATTGTAAAAAAAAAATGGTTTAATATGTTAAAATTCATAAAAATTACTACAAAATGAAAAAAAAATCGACTGAAAACGCCGAAAAAAATTTACAAATTTTAAGCTGCGGTACCTGGAGATAATGAATGGTATATTTTAATAAACAGAAAATGTCTATGTTATAGCTGAAATAATTGATATTTCAGCAAAATACGAGCCCTGATAATCATATTCTGATAATTTTTAAACAGCAATTCCTATTGAACATGAGCCATACACTTGACCCTCTCAGTGAAATATATGAATCATAAAAAATATTCCTATATTCACTTCCAAGTAAGCCTGGAGTAGAATGAATAAAAAGTTTGCTCCATTATGCTTAATTAAACCCGAACTTTCAAACAATATATATTTTATATTAATAATAATGCTATGACATTATTCAGTATATTATTTTAATTGCACATTAAGCTTTTTAAATTTAAATCTTACATTTTGAAAACTGTTAAATTTATGTGCGTTCCTAGAACTTATATCTTTACGTACGCTTATATTATGATGAAGAGTAACCCAGAGAGGTGTTCTTCTGAGTCTAGGATGTACCTTTGACTTTTTTTTTAAATAAAAGCTTGTTTCTTAAAAATTTTTTTACTTCTTATTTTTTACACTTAAATTCTATTGAAAAAGGTATAAAAAACTTATAACTATATAAGTAATGTTAACTGAAATAACAAGAACACCTCTACCCGGATATTCTTGTCTTATTGAAAAATTCTTGACGGTCATCATCATCAAATTCAAAAACTGCCAACCACCCATAAAAGAAATGTGGGACATAGATAAACAACATTTTACTGGGCCAATTTTATTTTGGAATTATTTTAATTAAATTAATTAAAAATAATGCTATTGCCAGCACAATAAGACAAAAAAAAAACCTTAAACCACCATGTCTGCTACCAAGGTTCCTTCCTTCCCAACTAGGTTTCCTTATTACTGAAAGTGATTGAGATAATTAATAACGAAAAATCGTTTCCAATCAAGCGTTAAATGCTTGCCGTTCATTTGAGCATAAAAAAGAATAATATAAAGACGAGGCAGATGGAAATCATCTACGTAAATATTAAAGTGAGCGAACGTAGCGCATGTTGCCAAAATGTCTTGTTTTGTGCCGCCGCAGATACGCACGACAAGAAAGTAAAGTTTAGTTATCAAAACAAGGAGAAAGAAGCCATAGCCACAGGCAGCGCCAAATTAAGAAACCGGTGTGAAATGGAAATAGAAAATTACGCTCAATTCATTTTTGAGGGTGGTTTTGTTGGAAGTGCCGAAGGTGGTGCTGATGGGATTTGGTCTGAAACTGAGACTGGGGACGATTAAGGCAAGCAAAAATATCAATAGCGCGCAATCAATTTGAAAGTCAATTTAAATGAATTTTCACACATTTTAAGCAATTTTTCATTTACCCACACAAACCCACACACACACGTACCTGTCGCATATGTCACTTCAGCAGAAACAACAACAAGCTGCTATTTTTAAATTGCCAAAAAGGCCCTGGAACAAGGATAACGGACATGCCAAACATTTTGAATTAATTTTATTTCAAGCAAGAAATGTCCTTTCCTGTCGCTTGATTATTTAAATAAGAACCAGTATTTTTGCATATACCTTTATGTATCAATTTAAGTGTCTTAAATGAGCATTCTACATTCCACAAATAGGGTTTTCGTCACTGCATCTTCTTTTTGTTTTTTTTCTTCTTCCTGTTGTAGTCTTCCGGTTCCCTTTTTTCTGATTTAAAATTAGAAATTCCTTAAAAGTTGGTTTAGCTTCCTGCAAATTACGATTGGAGTCAAATTAAACTTTAACATTTCATCCAGTAGCGTAGCGTGGGGGTAGAAGGGGCGGCAAAATCACAAAAATAAAGAATTTTTTATATACTCGTATATATCATATATGCAATTATAAAAAAAAAACCCAGTTTTCTTCAACATCATCATGGAGTACGGATCGTACGAAATGCCGGTGTGCATCGTAATGGCACCATTTTCTATAAAGGTGTCCAGCTCCTTGCGTACGCTGATGATATTGATATTGTCGGCAGAACCAAGAGAGATGTTACCGCTGCTTTCGCCGCTATCGAAAAGGAATCAGCCAAAGTGGGTTTGACGATAAATGAGGGTAAAACAAAGTATATGCTTTCTACAACCAAGGGAGCGCGGCGTCTAGACTCCCACGTTTCATCCGGCAGCTATAACTTTGGAGTAGTCAAGGAGTTTGTATACCTTGGCACCGCCATTAATAACAACAACGAACTCAGCCTGGAGATAAAGCGAAGAACAATAATTGCTAATAGGTGCTACTACGGGCTCAGTAAGCAACTAAGTTCCAGAGCCCTCTCTCGATCGACAAAACTAACTCTCTACAAGACGCTCGTTCTACCTGTGCTGTTTTATGGGGCTGAAACATGGGTAGTTTCGCAAACTGACGCAGCCGCTCTGGGGGTGTTCGAGAGAAAAGTTCTTCGCAAAATCTTCGGTCCTGTTCGAGACGGCGATGACTATCACATCCGAATGAACCACGAGCTGTATGAGCTCTACTAAGACATTGACGTAGTTCGGCGTATAAATGTGCAACGACTACGCTGGCTGGGTCATGTCCATCGTATGGACGACGAAGCTCCAGCGAAAAATGTGCTCGAGGCGAGGGTCGCTGGTCAACGACGACGAGGGAGACCATGCCTCCGATGGATGGACCAGGCTGAGGAAGCCCTAGCCGCACTTGGTGTGTCCGATTGGAGAAGGCACGCGCAAAGCAGAGGCGCCTGGCGAGAGCTGATGTGGTCGGCCGAAACCCGGACATGGGTTGTTACGGCCACCTAAGTAAGTAAGTAAGTACAAATGCTGTAGAGAAAAATCGCAGGAATTTAGATGGTGGTTTTATCAATGTACTCTTTCTCCTTCTCTCTTTACGTTATATCTTTCTTCTATATTATTTAACAAAACTTGCTTAAACCTGGCACATCCTTGAATTAAGTTTCACTCCTGATTCTCGTTCAAATAGAGAACTTCCGCATAAGAAGTTTCCTTTTGAATTTTTAGCTATTACAACGATTAAAAAGGAACACCTTCAAGTGGACAATAAACGGGGAAACGTGGACAGAATATTAACAGTCAAATAAAGTTTTTTTTTTTTATTTTGTTATTTCTCACCATAAGGTTCACGATATTTGTGAATACTTAAATAAACTATGAATGTGAGCAAAAGTATTACAAAAAGATGGACAGTATACTGGTCGCAGCTTGTATGGGATCTTTTTTTTTTGTCAAAATTTTCATGTCTGCGCTTCTCTCTTCTTCTTTTCTTCTTCTTATGAGGACTTCTTTATGAGTCCTAGTTCTTAAGAAAATACGGTAAGCAATTCGTTTTTAATTTAATTTTTAATTAAAATGAGTTACCAAACATGAAAATTGAACAAAAACTACCAGAGCGGTGTTTTTTTACTTTTCGAAAAAAAATCTTATTTTCTACTTTCTACTTTTTTTTTTCAAAGAAATCGCAAAAATCCAAATATGGCAGTATTTCAATTAAATGCAGCAAAAATATTTTCTGAAACTATGGTTAATATTGGCATACGAAATTGTACGATTATGTAAAATAATCTGATCAAAATGAAAGTTTTCCGAGAAGTGTACCATTTTGAAAATTTCGAGTTTGAGTTTTTTAAGAAAAAAATTCCCAAAAATTCAAACTAAAAAATAACAACATTGCGGGTGCTTTAAAGGCTCTCTTCTGGCATATGGAACACAAAAAAAAAATCATAAAAATCGAAAAACATAAATATTCTTCTTTTCAGATGACTTCAATAATTGAGTGATTTCATTTCAAAACTCTTCTTATCCACTTTAAGACACGAACTGAGTTGATAGTGAGATTTCGTTGTTAATGGTACAGCTTGAGCCCTTCAAATCTGATATATTAAAACTTACCTTATGTCGAAGTTATAAGACCGGAAGAAGTAGCTTCCGTTTCAAAACCAGCGCTATCGTCTCATACTGTCAGTTCAAATATTTTAAATTTAAATTTAGAATTCAGATATTTTATAAATTGAATGTAGACTCGACTTAAGACTTGCTTAATAAGTGTTTTAAATTATACTTTCGTATTTCGAATCTTGTCTTATCCGTAGTGACGTAACATAACTTGTCTTATCCACATTATTTCCTATTACATCTCTCTTATGTTTTAATTTTGTTTAATAGGTGCTGGCATTTAAAAACAATAGGCAACTTAGTAGTTTAATCTTCAATTAATATCAACACTTCCGCTACTTATACAAATTAAAACAAAAAAATACTAATATCTTAAAATTTAAATAGAGGAATAAGGCAACTTTTGAAAAGGAACGAATCAATTTAAAAAAAAATATTGCTAATTTTTTTTTTAAACTTTGGAATCCCAGGCTTGCCAATTTATCCCTGGTCTTAGGGTAAAAATTCATTCAAATTTGCACTGTAAAACAAGTTGCGACAAAGATTATGTTTTCAATTTGGGATTTAGAGAATTGCCAAGAAAAAAATTTCTTGTCTTAAAGTAAGAAAAAAATTATAAAAAAACTATATTATGATCTCTGCGACTGAATTTGGTAAGTTTTTATATTTTGTTATTATTTTTTAACCTTAAGACAGCAAAATGGTATCTTGGCAACTCTGGAATTTCGAAATAAAAAATAATCTAAAATATTAAAAAAAAACCATTACATTTTGTAACAAGCACCTACGCAAAAATAATGTAAGCAATGATAAATGATAAATATTTTAGTTTAATTGGTAATTATGTTGATGAACTCTATCCATGAATAAATAGAAACAGTCAAAACCTTTCCAACGATATCTTCAAAATAAGGATAGCATAAAAATAATGAAGCTGTTTGAATTTAAGTGAAACAAAATAAAAACGGTAAAGATTTGAAATTGTTTGAGCAGCTTAAAATAACTTTTTTATTACTATTGTATTTGACCATTGGTTTTTTTAACAACCACACCAGTCGAAATTTTTACGAAAAACACGATTTTTGGGGGTTATTAAAAAATCGTTTACCTCACTGACGGTTTTCTTGACAGCCAAATTATTTTGGAAGTCGTCATAAAATAGATCAAGGTTCACTTTTAGTTGGTGGCAATGGTGGCAACTTTTTTCTTTTGAGGCATCCAAATTGACACCCATACATGACTATTTTAATTTGTAATTTGTACAATACACAATAGTGATTATTGTTCCCAATAAACCACAAAACGTACTCGGATTGGTTTCGAATTAGTAACGAAACCGAGAACTCTGGCCAGATATCTCTTATTCGATTCGAATTCGAGATGAATCCGAAAATTTTTAAAATAGCGAATACATTTTAATATTTCTAAGAGACATCTTAGACCACATTTCTAAGAAGAGTAAAAATTAAAACCACTTTCTAATTGGAATGCTTGAAAAGAAAATGACACTTCCTTAAAGTCATCAATATTAATTTAGTCATCATTTTTGTTTTAGTGTTCCACATATGCTTTGCTCTACCTGCCTGTTATAAATTTGAGTACAGAATTGTATTTTTTCTTTGAGTTACGCTTAATTTCATGGATGAAATTTTCATATTTTAATGCACTGAATTTATTTAACGAACGAAAAAACGAAAATGGTCATCTCAGCCCTTGAAAGGATTTTGACCGAGCTTCTTATGATCAATTGTGTTGTGTGTGTTTACATGTTTTACGCCGACTCTGAACGGCTTATGTTCTCAAGAAGCTTTTCATGGCAGTTTTTACTGTCTGAGGTGACTCTCTTTGCCATTGTCTGCAGAGAGGTGACGGCCGAACAGAAAAATTAATTCAATTGAAAAAATTTTCTGTGTCAGATAGAGGATTCGAATCTGGGTTCTCTGGCGTAAGAGCCACACACTCTACTCACTACGCCTCGGCCGCCACTGAATTTATTTAATGATCCAATATTTGGAGCATCGTCTGCCAAATGTTGCAAGCAATGCATATTGTAGGTCAAAAGCCTTCATAATAATCGATTTGGGTAGGTAAATAAAACTTTAAAAAATTTCGTTTCGAAAACGAATTGCTAAAATTATTCGAAAACGGTTTGCTAATTCTTAAATTTTCGTTTCGTAAATGATTCGGTTATATTGAAAATATTGTTTAGAGAATGAAATGTGCATTTCTCCCGCTCTCGGATTCAATAGCAAATCGATAACGAACTTCGTTTTCGAAATGAATATCCGAGATCTCGGTTTCACCTCGAATTTGAAACGAATTCGTTTAGTTTATTGGATTCTTGCCAAAAATTTGTTTAGTATTACTGTATGTTTCAGAGTCTTGAATTTCAAGATCCTAATGAGGGGACAGCGAAATTGGCCTCCGCCCCGGGCGGTTGAAACCCACGCTACGCCACTGATTTCATCATCATCAGTTTTCATTATCAACATGTTCATATCCGGTGTCAATATGAAGCAGGTGTCAATATTATGTAACCATCAAATAAACGAACAAGCAATGAGTCGAACACTCGTGCCTTGGCAAACACATAAATAAATATTGAGACTCATACACACACGCACACACAACACTAGCTATAGCTGAGACAAGATAAACAACACACAATGAAAAATGTTTTCCTTTTAAATTCAGAAAAGTCAATAAAATATGATTTCTATGCATTGATCAGATGTTCTGACATCCAAGTCAAACAAACAAAAAATAAAGTGATGAGTCAGTCCCTAGCCCCGCAACAACTCCCATAAAAACATCAAAACAGCACATTTCACAGAAGTGAAAACAGCCAAGCGTGCTTCGTTTATATGATAATTTATTTTTTTTTTCTTTCCACTTATTTCCCAAAAGTAAACCCAATTTGTCAGCACCTCATTTACTCGCATGTCAAAAATTTCTAATTCACGAAAATATGCCAAATCGGTTTATCTTGTTGTTTATCGCACATGTGCGGAATTTATAAATATTTACTTAAGCAAACCTGAGCACATCGCTACACGGCTAACTCATGGAAAGTCAGTCTTTTTGAGATGAGGAATCTAAAACAGAGTATCGTGCCATGCCATTTAAAGCTAGTATTGCAACACATTGATTTTTCAAATTTATCGTTAAAATTCGCCCTTGTGTGAAAACGCCATTATTTAAAACCTATTATTAATCCTTCATATTCGATAATTTATTGCAACTGAGAATATGGCAGGGGCTCTCAGTTTTTGGAAATGTTAGATTTTGATTTAAATGACTGAAACTTGTTTTTAGTAAATAAAAATTGATCTTGGTTTGTTCGGATGCTTAAAACTTGAAAACTACTGGACCAAATTTTATACTTCCTTCTGCGGGTTTGTTCGTAATAGTTCCTCAAAGGTTAAGGAAAAAAGGAAAGTCTGCAACACCCCCTTTTCCCGCCCTAAAATAAATACAAATGCTATATTTCAAATGGTCTTGATTGCATTAGTCTAAAATTTCGTAATTTGGTTTGTTTGTTTACTGTCGGCAAGTGTACTAAAAACGAGCGGCCACACCCCCTTTAACAGCCCAAAAATTAATGAAAATAGTATATTTCATACGATTTTTGACATATTAGACTATAATTTGGTAATTTAGTTTATACAATTATTTTCGGCAACTGTACAAAAAATGGGCGTGGTCAAATTATTGCTACGCCAAATCATTACAAATGACTGCTGTGCCGATTGACCTGAAATTTTGGCCGTATATTTTATTCGAGTACTGTATAGTTTAGAAAACTTGCATTTGCTTGAAGGTTATAGGCAAAGTACAATTAACTTAAAGTAGGTGGGCGTGGCACCTTCTTTGCAACCCAAATTTGCGATATCGAATAGCTTGGGAGTTATAGGTCGCACAGCCGGGTCGGGATTTAGTATTCGCATACCTCTTTTTATTGTTCTAAAATTGATTAATTTAGTTTGTATGGCTACAGTCGGCAACTTTCCGCCAGCAAAAAAATGGGCATATCCTCACTATAGTTACGCTCACTTTTCAGGGGATAAGCGCGGAGTGAAGCGAACTTATACACTACAAGAAACATAGAAGTTTATTATGTTTACAGAAATGATTACTCCTTGAAATGCAAACTAAGTTTTATATAAGGTATTCTATTCTTATAAAACATTTTGTACTGTAATAAAAAAAAATTCTCCAGTAAAGTACAGAGTTTGAAATACGAAATAAAACTATTTGAAATTGTTTTAAGTTTGAGGTTTCTTAAGATTAGTTGCGGGGATCATTAGTAGACTGCGAAGTGACTTCATAGAGTTCCCTGTTTTTCGATTAGTAAGATTCTACTGAATTTTTGGTTTTTTTAATTAGTTAGACAAAAGATATTATTATATTTAATGTGTTTGTATAAGTATTTATTTCACAAAATTAGTTGATAAGCGAATGATATACAAGAAAGACAATACTTATATGGTTAATAAACTAAGATGTAAAAAGCATAAAAAAACAGCATCACATTAGTTCCATGTTCCGTTGTTGCCCGCTTAGGATCGTTAAGCATACGTTATCCTCGTTTTTTTATTAGAAACTTCATTAACCCTTTTGACCCGGTCGGTACAATATAAATTAATAAGATTGTTGATTGCTTAATTTAATTTCTTTATTTTGATTTTATGTACTTAACACTACCGAGCTTAATTCAAAACTAACTTAAAACTAACTTCAATATAATAATTTGCTTAGAAATCAAAAGAAGTGTCATTTATTATTCTTTGCTGTTGCAGATCTTGTGAACGTTGTTGTTGAAGTTCTTGCTATTGTTGTCTTCTTTGCTATTGCTGTTGCCGTTGTCAAATCATGGCGTCTTATTACTGTTCATATTGTCACGTACGTTTTGCTTAACTGATCGTCAGCGTGGGAGCAGACTAATCGTTAGAATTTTATCATAGAGGCAACTGCACGTGTTAGAAGTGTTATCTTATATCCCGAAATGTTTAAATACACCTATATTTATATTTGCTCAAGAATGTGCATGAAAATGTATTTTTTCGTTGTTTGTGGTCTTCAATACATCTAAAGTACAAAATATTGACTCTTGTGTGACATCCCTGTAGGAAAATCAACTAATTTAAAAGTAGTTGCTAAAGTAGTTTTTTGTCAACCACAACTAGTTGAAATTCTGACTTTTTTCCATAGAACGAACTAGCTTATTTTGTATGGTGATGTCCGCTAAATAAGTCAATTGACTTTCGTCTGCATATATTTTCAACTACTTGTTAAATTAGTTACATTTAAACTATTTTTTTAATTGCTTTTAAATAACCAATTGAAAACTATTACTGATGGCCTAAAATTAATAATATTTGATGAAATAACATGGTTAAATATATATAAACTTGTAATCTAATAAAAATTTGCAATTAAAACATGTCAACATCAGAGTAGTTGCCGCCTTAATATAATTTAAAGTAGTTCATATACTGGTTTATTTTAAATTAGTTTTTTAATTAGTTGTTTTTAAAAACAAGTTAGTTTGTTCCTATAGGGATTTGACAACTGCAGTTACTTGTGATCAGTGAATAATTGTGCACGTATTGCGAAATTCTGCAGAAAACAATAAGAAAAACTACGGATGATGTTTATGGTAAATGTTATGTTCTATTGTTTTATCGTGTGTTTATCATGAGTTCGTGAAATACACTTGCAATTGAAGTTTGGAAATACACTAGCTTGTGACTAACTAAGGTTTTTTGATCATGGGGTTATATGTCCCAGCAGTAAACTTATATGGAGCCGCGGCACTGTGCGCTCCAGCGCCTCTGGTGGCAAAATCTGAAAATCTGGCTTGGTAATAATTTGTACTTGTTCCTAGTCTTTAATGTCCACCTAGTGCCAAGGTTCGAAAGGGTTAACAATTATAATGCAAGTTATGCAAAGTTGGTGTCAAAACCGCCAGCAAATAATCATTACCAAGTATTGCCACGTCATCTCTCAGAGTTGCGTCCAGTGCATACTAGCTGGACAAAATTTAAACTCACGTTCGCAGAAAACAACGAAAAAATTGTACAAAGAATTTTGTTTAAGTTCGGAGACCAACAGTTGTTTTTGTTTTCTGGAAATAAGTTTCCAGTTTTAGACGATTGAAGTGAATGCAGGAGTTTTTCAACTTATAATTGCTTATATTTATGGCAAATCAGTTCAATGAAACAATATAAAAATAGAATAAAAACTATTCCCAAATCTGATGACAATTACCGCAAACGAAAAACCGATTTTGCACTGATATCATTATCTACCATACTTAACCATCCCATCTCAATTTTGTCAAAAAGGTGGATTTTCCTTCCAAATTTTGTCAAATAGGAGGATTTTTTATTTAAAAAGGAGAATAAAAGGAGGATCAATATTTAACGATGAAAAACATTTTTAAATGCAATGGCTCGAATACTTTGAGGGCAACAAGCTACGAACAGCACCTTGACATTCTGTCTGCAAAGAAAAATGTTGCGCTACACGATTATAATGGACACGACAGCATCAAGTGTTTTCGACATTTAGAAAGAATTATTTTTGTTGAACTTCATTTTGCGTTAAACTTTCTTTTATTTCCTTAATAAAGTCAAATCTTAAAAAAAAAAAACCTAAATAACAAAATAAAAACAAAAAAAAAAATTTTTTTGTGCAGAGCCGGGTTCGAACCCACGTCCACGAATGCTTGCTTGATTTCATTATGACGCAAATTAAGGCCCATATTATGTATTACAACTCAACTAAGTTCACTAAATTCAACTTCATTTTTCCGTATAACGTATTACATACATTTCAGTTGAACCATGTAGTTTAAAAATTCTTAAAAGATTAAGGAAAACTTTGTTTAACTGAAATTTATGTAATACGTTATATGAAAAAAATTTAGTTGAATCTAGTCAACTTAGTTGAGTTGTAATACATAATAAGGGCCTAAGCCACACATGTGCAACAACTGGAATGCTGAATGGGTAAGGTGCTGGTCTGGCATTGGTCTGGGATGGTAAGATTAAAATTTATAATTTAACACTTAAAGTTTTTCTGTCAATATAATAATTTATAACTTCTCTGCATAATTTATAACTTCGAGATAAATTACTCTTTTGTTGATTGTTTTTCAAAAACAGATGTTTTCTTATTGAAAACCAAATGTTTCTGAATCAAAACCTATTGCTTTCAATTCTTAATTAGGGTGTTTTTAATTAAAAACAATTGTTTTTGAAAAAATGATTATACTCTTTAAAACATTTGCTTTTGATCTAAAAGCCTTTTCTTCTAATTTAAGGGCAATTGTTCTTGGAGCCGTTTAATGTCGAAAATTTTTTGATTCGAATGCATTATCATTTAATTCCATAGTATTTTTTTTTTCGGTGTACGTGTGTAAATTTTGGTTTAATTTTCAATGAAAAAACAAGTCATTTTATATACCGCATTTTAGTCTATTCGAAGTGAACAAGATACAGAAGTTGCGACTGTAAAGATGTGTTATAAGGTCAGAAGATCTAGAGTAAATAAAGAGTCGAAGTTAAGTTTTCTGAAACAATGAATTTATTGATAATAACAATCTGTAGAATTTACCCTTAAGTTAAAAAAAAAATAGTTTATACAATTATACAATTATATTATATTTATACAAGATATCTAGATATTAATGTAACAGTAGGAGTTTGAAATGGACATATGAACAATAAAAAAACGTTTTCATGTATGGTAAACATGAGGTCTTTAGCAATCTAAAAAATGTTTATGTGCAATATATTTCTATCATGCGTTTTATTTAACTTTATTACAGCTTATATATAAAGTACCAATTAACTACATTAATTTTTGGGATGAAAGTTTTTTTATATTAATGACGTCATTTTGTATTAGAGATAGGGCGCATATCAATCATGTGTGATATCGAATCATAGCATGTGTGGAAGTTTTTAAATAATAAGATTTATTTTTTTAGAAAAATAAAAAATTTTACCGTTTTCATATAGGCAACTTCCAAGTTCATGGTCAGGGTTCATATTAAAAATCGGGGCTTCTATGGAAAATTTTTAAGTCAGTAAATTTTAGAATACCTTCCAATACAGTAAATTCGCTTTTGCAGAGTATGAGGAGATTTTATCGTTTTGACGACGCCACAATGTATGGTTAACCATCCCATCTATCCTCCTTTTGGAAGGATCATCCTTTTTTTTTAAGCCAAAAATTTCAAAAACGTCCGAACCTCCTTTTTCGCATTGAATCCTCCATTTATCCTCCAATCATCCTCCTTACATATCCAAATTATAGCATAAATTTTTCAACGGTAATAGCCCAAACACATTGAGCGCAACAAGCAACCAGCGCCAATTGTCACTTTTAATTTACATGTATATTCATTAATCATATTGTAAATTCAACACCAATAATTACTTAATGTATTTTGTTTTTTTTTATTGTTGAATGTCAAAATTCTGCGTCAATTAAATGTACGGGCAAAAAGAGTTTGAAAAAATCCAAATTAGCGAAAACGAGAATTTTTCGGAAAGTCTTTTTCATATAAAAAACTTGATCGAATATTCGTTTCGAATGTATATCATATCAAAGCCGACTTTTTAATATAAATTTTTTTTTTAATGTATTTTTTATTAACTTTCTGTTGTTAAGGCGGTCTTCTCATTCAAACCCCGTTTTTTGGACCCTTTTTAAAAAAATTCTTATTTGAAAACGCAAAGAATAATTGAAAACTTTTTTTATTTATTGTATTACAAAAGGTTCAAAGTAAATAAAAAAATTTTTTTGCCTCGATACGTGGGCTGTTCAAAAAGTAATGAGACTTCAAAGTTGGTGGTGAAAAAAAAGGTGTCGTCACGGCGGCCACGATTCCGGGTCTCCGGAGCGTCTGAAATGAAAAAAAAACGGGGTTATAATCAGTATAGATGTAATTCTCGGGTGAACCTCAAGCTTAATTTTGTGATTTTTTTTGACAAAATGGCGGCCATTCAAAAAAAAAATTTCAATTTCGGGTTTTTTTTTTTAGTTTAGTGTAAAAAAAAATAGTAAAAAATTTTTTAAAATTATGGTCGAGGTTCACCCGAGAATGGTGACAATTCTGCGTCGATTCCATTTTGTTTCATGAAAATCGGTTCAGTTGAACTGGAGATATCATGGCCGCCAGTTCGAAAAACGTGGGTTCGAGATAAACGCGTTTAAAGTTTGAAGTAATTTTTTTGGGAAAAAAAAAAAAAAAAATCAAAAATGTTTAAATGCAGTTTTAAAGAGCTGACAATTTTTACTTACAAATATTAGTCGGCGATGCCAGCTCCATACAGGCCACCTTCCTCTTTTTCGTAGAAACTGCTTTCTGCTGCCCTCTCTGCTCTGCGAGCCGTTCTGCCAGCTTTTGATGATGCCGCAGCTCGAGTCTCTGATCGGTTCAATCTGTCTTCATTGCGAGATAGTGCGTATTCGTATGCGTTTTTGCCAATCGCAATACCCATCAAACCCATAATTTTAAGTATGGGTATAAAACCGTCGTTGAAGAGGCACGTTGCAATGAAATTGGCCACTTCGATGGTGCGTGCGCCTGAGTTGATGTGTTTGGGCGAAAGTGACCAAAGAACAGAATTGTAGGACTCATTGGAATTCTGAGTTTCAGATCCAAGGCATCTTTCAAGCAAATTATCTGCCGACAGCGCTTCGTAAGCTGGTTTTATTACCTCCATCACCTTCTTGTCCATCAGACCTTGCTTCACAAAAAAGGCTGTATCTTCTAAAGTATTTCGAATTTCTAAAAATCCTTTTAGGGACATATTCACAACTACCCAAGCTATAAATAATTGCAAAAAAAAAAAGTTGAAAAAAAAAGTTGCTCAATGAGAAGACCCCCTTAATACGTCGGCTTAGCGAATATTTTTTTTTTTATAAAATTTGTGTATAAAAACAGACTTCTATTTTTTCATAAATTTTACTTAGAAATTTTCTTCTTTTATATTATTTGGTGTTTGTTTTTTATATACATAATTTTGTCTACACGAAAAATTCTCGGATTCGCTTATTTGGACTTTTTCGAATTTGTTGCGAATGCTGATATTATTCCGAAATATTTATTTCCATTTATTAAACATAAGGTTTTGTTTAGCTAACATAAAATTAAAAAGGAACAAAAAATTCATCACCAAATATATCAAACAAAAAATTCTACGTCTACCTTTAGGAGTATGATATTATCGAAACTGTGTCTTTTTTGATTCAAGAGCGCTTTCGCTGAATCCAAAAACAAAATTCCTTTCAAAATCATTTCGTTCAAAAATGATTATGAATTTCGTTCAACCAAAAACAAAATTCCTTTCAAAATCATTTTGTTCAAATTAAAAACCTATCACTTTTTAGTAGTGTTTTAAAATCAATTGCATTACCAATTGATTGAATGTAATTTTTTTTTTAAAGTGGCATTATAAAAAAAATATTAAAAAATATAAGAAGTATTTCTTGTTTTGCATACAATTAATGAGTTGCATTCAATTTTTTTTCTTTATTAGAACAAAGTTCTAACTTGCCTAAATAATCAAAAAAATACACAAATACTAGCTTCTAGGTATTGATTCATATAATACCTACATAATATTAAGATACATATATTTATTACTTTCGCAATAAAAACTCTTTTCGTTCAAATTCAACATAGAGTTTTTGAGAGTTTTGCCCTTCTAAAATTGAAAAAACCTCACTGTTCGTCATTTACGGTACTGCTTCGTACCACCCATTAGAGAAAAAAATTTCTTAATTAAAATGCATTAGGCAACCCTGAGATTCAGGTTTGCCTTCATGTTGAAATTCTTTCCGAAGAAGTTCATGAATAAAATTCTAGCGTCGACATTTTTCAACTTTTTATTGATTTCAGCATATTTATTTACAAAAATTTTATACCACTACAGTATTTTACGAAAGGAAATTTTGATTTATTTTTTCCCCACTCTCTATTGCTGTCTTTTTAAAATGATTACCATGAATGAATGACTTTGCATATATATTTTGCCCTAAATTCCATGCGTACAATACTTCATAAAGTTTGCCTTCAAAGTGCCTTTAGCAGTTTCTGCTTTACGTGTTTTATTTCCCGTATTTTGGACATGAACGTCAATTTTCGCCATATCCTTGGGGCTTACGTCGGCTTATCTTCATTTGGCTCGTTTGTAAGTTTTTGCTGCTGTTGCTTTTCTTGTTGCTGTGTTACTGCCAACGACGATGCTAATGATGATGATGATGATTGCCATGTTGTTGTGGCTGCTGATGACGTCAACTTTAACAATGATGCTCGAAATAATGATGATGATAAAATTGCTGATGCTGATGACAAAATTGATGTACACATAATAATGATGTACATATTGATATTTCACGAAATAAAATGTTTCATTTTGAATAACTTGAAACAAGTTGAAATTACATTGAAAGTAATTTTGTCATTCTTTAAGATTTCATATACCAGTGATGAGATAAAGAGAAAACATTGCAGCATTCAGTTTTTTATAGTGTTTTGTTTTCTTTTCTCATTTGCCATTTGGAACACGACTTTGAAATGAATTAACCTAGTTAGCAAGCGAATCGTAATACAATAATAATTCCATGTTCACACATACATAATCATAAATCATTACACAGTCACACACATTGGTAGATGTATGAATTGTATTATGTGTATTGTTGCCAGATTTTGATTTTAGAAAAATGAGACACAACTTTACCAAAAAAAAAAAAAAAAAACAAAACAGGATTTTGAAAACATATATAAAGCAATTGAAAAAATGGATAGTTTCTTAGAAATATTAATTTTTTTTTTTTACTTTACAAAAGATTATTTGATAATAATCAGAAATAAAATATTCAGTGACATAAAAAGTAACAGTTTGTTATAAATTTTAACTTTTGAAACTAGAAACAATTTTCTTTTGTAATCAGCTAGTCAAATTTCATCCTTTAACTTGTTTATTTTATTTTATAACAATATGGACAGAATTCTCGAAAAGAGAGAAATAGATTAATGATTCCAAATATCATGAAATATTTTCTAAAATAAAAACTTTTTAATGGAATCAACTTTTGCAACCAAAGCAAAGCACCCGAATTGTCCCAGCGGAGCAACAAAATATACTCGTGAAGCTTATTTCGGTTCTAATCTGAAGAATGCTATTTCATTCTAATAAAGGCGTCTATTACTCTCTAAAACATTGTTTTTTAAGATCTAGTAATTTTTATGTCTCTATGTTGCATAGCTTTTCCATCAGACTCTTGATAAAAACATTAAAAAAAAAACGCAGAAATTAGCAGTTTTACAAACATGGCAATGAAAAATTAATTTTTTTTTCATCCTTACGCAAATTTTTTGCCAATGATATACGTATATTTGTTTTTAGAACAATGATGACCAAACGCACACAACCTAAGCTGCCTGCGTGTATGTGTAACGTTTAAAGCTTCTCACTGAAAGAAACAGAATGTTAAAGCATTTGGAAAGCTTCCTGAAAGCTTTATGTACAAAAATAATAACAAATAGACGCAAATAGAAAAATTATGAAAGCACAATCTAATTCTTTTATTATTTATATTATATATTACTGATTTTAAAAATTTTTGACCTTTTTGATATAAATATATTGGCGAAAAAGACGAGACAGATTTTTGTGAAAATTATTTAAATTTTATTTCCAATATTTCGCTTTTCTTTGAAAAACATCATCGGGGACTAAAAATACACAATAATTACAAATTTTAACAATATAATCAAATAACATAATCGAAGTACAAGAACTTATACAAATTAAATAAATATGCCAGAACTTTAAATTTTATTTTTATAGATTTAATAACGAAAAAATACAAAACACTCAACATCTTGAATAAAATAAACAACACTTTACGACGGACTTTAATGACTAATTGTTCTTAATTGTTATCATGTTTTGTTCGTTTGGTGCTCTTTGCTTATTAGGTGTCTGTAAATGTGAGCGCAATTGTCCGTGTCAGTTTTAAAATTTAGTCTCTAAAATTTAAAATTTTTAAGTTTTCAGGGACGCTAATAATGTGTTACATTTCAATCATGTATCGTGTCCTATAATTTTTCTCTTGTTGTAGTACTTTAACTTTGTCAAAATCTGGAGCGTGTCCAGACTTATAAAATGTCTTAAATGCGTTATTAAATGTATAAAAACAAAATTTAAAGTTGTGGCATATATATTTAATTTTTGTAAGTTCTTGTACTTCGATTATGTTATTTGATTATACTGTAAAAATTTGTAATTATTGTGTATTTTTAGTCCTTGATGATGTTTTTTAAAGAAAAACGAAATATTGGAAATTAAATTTAAATAATTTTCACAAAAATCTGACCAAAAATTTAATTATATTGACGTCTTTTTCGTCAATATAATTATATATTATTATTATATGTTTGTCATATATCATTTTATTATTATTGCAACTATTATTATATTTATTATCTATATTATGTATACGTATAAAAGAGAGTTACATCACATAACATTAATAAATTACGAAATTACAAAGTAAATTAACGTGACTACAAAATCTATATTGCCTATGCCATATATATTTAAAAATTGATTATAAGTTTTTTCATGAAATTTGGAAAAACCCTTATAATGGTAAAGAAAATTTAGTATAAAAAATTTTGACAGGTGATAAACTTATACTGCTAATGCCATCTATAAGGGTTTTGCCCATTTGCCCATTTGAAACCCCTCAATATTTTACACAATACGTCAAGAAAAGTTAAAAACAGGCGACCTTCATCTTCAGATTATGAAAACATTCATACTTCTACATGAATATCTACCTCTTCGGAAAGCAAACATTTTCATTTAAAAAATAAATTTAGAAAGAGTACAAGACATTACTTATTACATTTGTGAATTGTACTTACCTTATTCTTTCCCCTTATTTTTTATTTAATATCAACAAAATTTTAATTAAATATACATACCTAGTAGCATTTTTTCTGAATTTTTTAATATAGCCTTGCTAGGACAAAATTTATCGTAAAACAAAATAAATATAAAATAAACTATTTCAAACTTGCAAACTATGAAAATAATGGTGGCTTACATGAATAAAAAACGCTGCGTTTTTTAAGTATCAAATGTAAACAAATATAATAGAACTACGTATTGCTTCTTTATTTTAATGTTTTCGGTGTAGAAACACAACGTTATTATTTTGAAATCCAGCGAACAAAGCGACATAACCCTATTTGCTTCGAGTCTGCCTGTAGACTGAATATTTTTTTAGACTTTGCAGCGGAATAATTTATATACGTATACGTTATTGAAAAAGCTCTTAGCTCGTGAGCTAGATATGTTCGTAGCTGATTTAGAATCAAAAAAGCTACTTTTTTACTTTTAGTGCAAGTAATTCAATGATTTTCTTTGTCGGTCCCATATGAAGCCGCTGGGCGCAACTGGGTATTTGACTTTCAGAAAAGACAGGTTCCATATGGTACCGCAATAGTAGATTGCTTAAAGCTGATACAGCTTTTGCAAAGTTTATAAAGCTTTTTAAAGTCAAAACTAAAAGGAAATTTTTTGTTATATATAGTTCTTTTGCATTTTTAAGCAATGCTTTTTAAACATTCTCCTTAAATTTAGTTTCTGGAAACTTACAAACACAGAATTTATGGGCAGTTTTCTAGAGCATGTTTTTGAAAAATGCAAAAATTTGTATGGGAAACGCACATTAAAAAAGAACGCATTTTCAATATTTTTTAATTTTGATATGATTTCAAGCTTTCTTAACATATTCCCTAAAATTTTGTCTGCGGCTGCTAAAAAATTAAGAAGTTACATGAAGGTATTTTTCTGGAACATGTTTTGGCTCAAATGCAAAACAGATTCAGAGTGAAAAATAAGGTTTTTTTTTTTAACCGTCAAACTTATAGTCATGTATCTTTTCACGTATGAAACTACTATTTGATATAAGATAATTATGCATACCAAATTTTATTGATCAGGTCATTTTTTTGGGAATATACTAGATTTCCGATTTGGTTTATTTTAACACCAATATTTCTTTCTGTAAAATTATTATGCGTACGCATTTTTAATGATCTGGTATAATTTTTTTTGCGGAAATATATCAGATTACTCATTTGTGTTGTATGGGAGCTGAGCGTATCATTCATTCGATTTGAGCTAGATTTTGTGATAACAATTCCGTTATCATAAAACCCTTTTTCACTCGATGATTCTTAAGCAACTCCTTCTATTTTTGTTCGATCGCTGTATGGGCTCATCACACTGTGTAGCCGGAAACGAAAAACTAACGATAATCGAGAAAATACATTACGTTATGATGGCCTGAATCGTTGGCTGAAACCATCCGCTATTGGATGAAGAAGCGTTGCAGATTGTTGCATCCCGAAGCATAACTGAATGCAAAAAATGAAATGCTGGTTTGTGCATTCCTTGTTCCGAAAAATATCACACACTTAACTAAATACTATTTAATATAAATTCAAAACATTTATTTCTAATTTATTTTTCTTTGTATAAAAAATTTTTATAAAATATTTTGTTCTACTTGATTTTATTAAAATATACTAAAATACCGGAAACTTATTCTGTTTTCCTCTTTGGGACCACGCTTTTCCAGAAAATTCAATACCTTGCTTTCTTTTACCTTGTTTATCCGACGCTTTAAATCGATTCGACTCAAATCGTTTTAGTTAAAACCTTTGCATAAATCGAATTTCAAACCGTTTCGAAAATTTCAAACCGATTGAATAAAACCTCATTTGGATTCGGTTCTTATTTTTAAATTTTTCAAGACGGTTTAAAATAGCGCATAAACAGGATGTTCTTTTAAAACGTTTGGGAAATCATATGCTTTGGCTTTGGTTAAGCAGTTAATAGCTGTTTTATATGCAAAATTCTTCTTGTTTTAATAGAATTCATTAATAGAGACAGAAAAAAATTTGAAATTATTATTGTTTTCCATTGTTAATTAAGAAAAAAAAAAATCAAAATTTTAAAATGCTTCGATTACCGTTTTCAGTGAAACCGCTTGCTGCTTGCTTATAAACAAACGGCATAAAATCGTTCTGACTCAAAGCGATTGTGATCAAACCGACTTAAAGCGCCGGATAATCAAGGTATATAGTCAATTGATCTTAATTTATGCAAAAAAACCAAAAACTAAAAAAAAATAGTTGTGGGCCAAATAGTGTTAATTAATAAAATAAATTATTAAGATTATAAGATTTAATTATGTTAAAAATTCGAAAATATTAACATTAAGATTCTAGAGTGAAATCTAAAGATTTTTATCATGATTTTACGCATGTGTACATTTTTAACCGACTACAAAAAAGATGAGGTTCTCAAGTTCGTTGGTTTCTCTTTTTTTCTTTAGTGTTTGTACATCGCTAACTCCTAAAAGCTTTGAAGTCGGCGCTTGTCCTTACGGCACTATTTTAAGCATCAGGGATCAAAAACGATAATTTTTCAAAGTCTGACTCTATTAGCGTTGACTTTAGAGCCTTTTTATTCATAAAAAAGATAAAATATTTATGATAATAAAACAAATTATAAGAAATTAAAAAGAAAGTAGTTCTAATATAATATAGTATAATATACAAATAAATTTTAAAATTTAACCAAGAAACTAGTAAAAAAGTAATTGAAAATTATTTTATTCTTAAAAGTGATCTTGAAGTTGGGTTTGTTTAAATAATTTTAATAAAATACAAAATATATTTAGTATTGTAAGTTGTTAAGGAACTCAGTGTAGGAAGTTTGTAAAGGAAGTTAGTATTGAAAAGAAACTTTTTTTATAAAAAGCAAAACTGTGTTTGCGTTCAGTATTATTTGAATAATTAAAAAAAGTAAACTAAAACCATTTTGAAATCCATTTTTAAATAGCAGTGAAGTGTGTTGGTGTTTTTAATAATATCATATTTTTCAGTAGAGCCCAAAAATAAATTTTGTAACACTTCTTAAGCTTAAGACCGCTGGGTGAAGCCGGTCATACATTTTCCTCGACATTAGTATCCAAACAGTAAAAATGTCAAGTACGAGTTTTAAAGAGTTTTACTCTGTGTGTATACTCTATACTTATGGAATTTTAATAAACAATGTTATATATTATTGATATATATAATTTTTTATAAAAATACAACTTCTCGCGAAATTGGCATTTTAGTCACTGTAAACAAAAGTTCCAAGGATAGGTATTAAAAAGTTTTAATAACTTATTTTTTTTTTATATATTTATTACCACACAAATTATAATTTTAACCACACAAACGCTTGCGTAAATTTATATAAAATTATCTTTTCAAAAATTCTAGGCACATCATTAAATTCTTGTAAATACGGAACGAATCTGGCCCCGACGTGACATTTAAAATTAAGCGGAAAGTACAGGATGTTTCGTATTTTTCGGGATCTGGCAACACTAATTATGGATGTAGAATTGATGTGGTATTGGTTTGAATGACTTTATATGTGAGTTTGTGTTTGTGTTTGAAAGCATATTTTCTTTTTTTCCTGTATTTGAATAGAAATCTTTAATTTTTGCTGATTATTAATTTTCTGTTCCCACTGTACACGCGTACACCACCCACTTCACCAACAATGGAGATTTATGAATATGCTTTCGATTTTAACTTGTAGAATTTTCATAAGAAACGAAGTTTTTTTTTATACTTCAATTCGTCTTCACTAAAAACAAATTTAGCTGATTTAATTAGATTCAGCTAAATGAGTTGAATAAAAAAGAAATGAAGAAAAATAAATAGGTACATTTTAGATTTAAGGCATTATGAAGCTTCATATTTAATAGCTATGAAGGTTACGAGAATTTAAGAAATGGAAAATTTGAATTGCTTAGATTTAATGAGATAAACTGAAATGAAATTTGAGCTGCTATCATTAACTCAATTTTACGTTGAAGGAAATAAAATATTACAGTTTTTAATATAATTAAAAAGACTTTTTACTTCCGACTAATTTACTACTTTGGACGTGCAGGCGCAACTTAGTTGCTAAACTGGCGGGGCTTATGATGGTCATGTAGAATCATTATGAAATCATGTAAAATCATTATTATGGTCATGTAAAATCATTACGAAATCATGTAAAAGAATTACTAAATTCAACTGAATTTATCTTAGTCTCTAAATTAAAATAACTCAAAGTTGATTTATTCAGTTTGTACAGAAAGTACAGAAATTACGAAAATAAATACAAAACATTAATTCTTAAATGTATCTTTCCATTGTTACATGGAAAAGTTGCAAAAGTCATTGAGTCCTTTTAAAATATTTGTTTTCACAATTTGAGCACTTTATATGATTGAAATTGATTATCAAAATTTAAAAGTTCAACTTTATAATTAACCGGATTCAACCTCCGAAACTGCTCGACTGATTTTACTGAATTTTTTTTTTTATATTTGGTTGGTATGAGAATAGGTCGTAAATATGCGGGTTTTTATGTCATTTGGCGTGATAAATTTTTAAAAATCCGCTCGCGGAATTTTTGGCGGATTTTATTAATTGTTGTTTCTTTAATTAAGCTTAGTTAAAATTTATTTGGTTGCAACGTAATATTTTTATTAGCAAGTATTAAAAATATTTTATTTTAAAAATATCATCTTGTGTATCGTGCAAAGTAAACATCTCAAAAATATTACTTTGTGGCTTAATTGTCGCCTCTATGTTTCAATTCGAAGACTGATTCTATTTTATAATTAATTGGTATTAAGTTATAAACCAAAAATTTTAATAATAACAAAAATTTTGAGAAGTTGCTGAACTTATCTAATATTAAAAGAATGGAAAGATAGCAGATAGGAGGATTCTATCATAGAGCTTTTTACATATATTGCAAACAATAAAAAAGTTTTATTTACACAGTCGTTTTTGACGCTGATAGTATGTCTTTAAAAATAAAATTGATAACAATCATTTTAATTTTTAAAAAAGGCTTAAGAAGGCGCAGAAGTATCTAATGTTAATTGCGTCGAATCTATCTATCGTCTATCCCAACAAAAACATTGATGAAGTGAATTGCTTTAAATTAGTATATGAGCGATTCCATAAATTATCGGTCCACTGTGGAGTTCACCATCTGGGATCTTTTTGTAACTTCTCTAATTTGAAGGCAATGGTAAAAAATTTGTAAATACATTTTTTTCGCCGTTTATTTCAGCTATGAGTACAAACGTGTACATTTTCAATCAGGATCTCTATTATTTTTCATGGTTTGTTGTTGGATAAACAAAATAATAACAATGTTTTTTTATATTAAAAGCAAGACCTTTTCGAAAAAAATAATGCCTCATTTATAATTTCTGACAGATGCTCTTAAGAGCAAAGTTAAAAAACAAGATCTTTTTTTTTGCCCTTGCTCCCATTTTAAAAATTGTTTTCATATTTTTTGCTTAAAGTAAAGTAAATTTTATATAGAGAGCGTAGATTTCAGAGCTGGACTATCTCAGAGTTAGAATAAATAAAGGAATAAATGAAACAATGTAAATGTCGTATTTTTTCTTGTGTAGAAACGACAATGAAATAATTTTTGTGATTTTTGGAGCTTACTCCTTTTGAATCGATTTTATATAGCGAGTGAAATCAAGTGTTGAACAAAAACTCAAGCGATGCGTTTTTTGTCATTCGTCTAGTGACAGTTGTGGTGCTCGGCTCACATCCGCGCGACTATGCTCAGCAAAACACCAACAACGAAGAAGTACCAAAAAAATACACACAGCAGCAACCTGCTATTATATAAAATTGAATTGCAAATTTTTGTAAAACTCCAAATGTACTGGAACGGTTTTAATGAAATAAGTTTTAACAGTTAGTATATTTCATTAAAATATAAAGACTTGTATGAAATCATCCCCGATGCCACGCATTGCTTGGTCGTTTTCTTTTCACCAGTTTGTGTTTGCGAGAGTTTAAATAAACTCCTGTTGCTCTCTACTCTTCTCTCTTTATGCTCAGCTAGCACAGCACAGTAGTTTGAATATGCGCGCATTCGCATCGTAGCCGTTGCTCACACAAGTAGCTTGTATTAAAGTGGGCTTTTATTATAGTTGATAATTATATAAAAGCTTGGTTAATTATAAATCCAACAAGTTTTATTTCATTAAAATTATTTACAACATTATCGAGTTATTTAATATTAAATTGTCAGCAAACTGGCATTCGTCAGTTTGACGGCTAATTTGAGTGGCGGGTTGCCTAGCCTTAAATAGGTTTTGCGTCGGGTTTGAAGCCCACCGCATAAAAACACCATTTCAATGAAAAGTTTAATAAGATATATGAGAAAAATTATCCCAAAATCTGAAGACGACTGCCGCAAACGAAAAACTGATAATGATTTATGAATATGCACCTGGAATGTCCGAACTCTTAATTGGGAAGGTGCCTCTATCCAACTGATTGAGATCTTGGAAGGATACAAAGCTGATATCCCTGCAATCCAAAAAATGCGATGGAAGGGACAGTGTTGCTCTCGGCAAGCATCCTGTGATATCTACTACAGCGGCCATGCGGAGAAGCACGAGTTTGGGTGCGGATTTGTAGTTGGCAAGAGATTACGGAATCATGTCCTGCGATTCACTCCTACGAACGAATGACTTGCCATAGTCCGCATCAAGGCTAAATTCTTTCATATAAGCCCAATATGTGCGCATGCTCCGACAGACGACAAGGACGATGAGATTAAAGATACTTTTTACGAGCGCCTTGAGGACACTTACGAGTGCTGCCCCCCTCATGACACAAAAATTGTGCTTGGTGACTTCAACGCTAAGGTGGCCTAGGAAAACATCTTTGGTCCAACAGTCGGAAAGTTCAGCCTCCACGCTGATTGATTTTGCCGCAGCACAAAACATGGTCGTAAGTAGCACTAGACTCAAGTATCTCAAATTCATAAAGCCACCTAGTTGTCCCCTGACCAAAACACGTGCAACCAAATTGATCACGTTTTGATTGACGGAATGCACTCTTCCAGTGTATGAGATGTATGCACTATCGGTGGTGCTAACATAGACATGGATCATTATCTTGTCGCAGCTAAGATCCATACACGTCTGTGCGCTTCAAAGAATGCGCGGAACCCTACACAGAGGAAGCTATACGTAGAAAAGCTGTGACTCTCATTCCTGCTTCAAAAAAGCACTCCTCTGATCGACGATATATGCGCGCACATCTCCCACTCTATGCGTGCGGCTGCCGAAGAGTTTATTGGCTACCAACGCCCCCGCCGAAACCAGTGGCACTACCAAGAGTGTCGCGACGCCACTGCAGAGAAAACGTACAAAGCCACCCTGCAGTCGGTTGTAACGCGTGCTACTAAGGACCAATTTGGAGAGAAGAGGAGGGGCGAGACATGTCTTTTCAGGAGGAAAAAAGAGGAACAGAAAACACGAGTTTCCGAAAATTTTTCGAAGAGATAAGACGCCTAGCCAATGTTCTTAACACCGGGGCCTCCTCCTGCAAGGATAAAAACGGGAATCTAGTGACAGATATCCAAAGTACATTGACGTTATGGAGAGAACACTTCTCTAGTCTTCTGAATGCCGATGATGACAACAATCCTGCCAATAGAGATGATATCCCGGAAACCCCAATTTTGGATGACAACGTTGAAGTTCCGCTGCCCGACTATAATGAAATCTTGACAGCCATAACACGGCTTAAGAACAACAAAGCCGCGGGAGCTGATGGTCTACCCACTGAGCTGTTTAAGAACGGAGGCGAAGCTTTGTTTAAGTACATTCTCGAGCTTCTATGCAAAATATGGTTGGAAGAATGCATTCCAAGCGATTGGAACCTAAGTGTACTCTGCCCAATCCACAAGATAGACTTTCCCACTATTTGTGCCAATTACCGTGGGATAAGCCTCCTTAATATCTCATATAAGGCCCTGTCGAGCGTATTATGTGAAAGACTGAAGCCCATAGTAAACAAATTGATTGGGCCTTATCAGTGTGGCTTCAGGCCTGGAAAATCTGCCACCGACAAGATATTCAAGCTACGACAAATATTGGAAAAGACCCTAGAAAAACAAATCGAAACATCATCTTTTTGTCGATTCCAGAGCCGCTATCAACAAACTAATAAGGAATCACCTATACTCCATCATGTCTGAATTTGGTATACCTGCAAAATGAATCCGCCTATGCAGGATGACACTAAGCAACACCAGCAGTTCAGTTAAAATTAGTTAAAATTAACGACCTCTCCCCCCATTTGTTACCAAACGAGGTTCAGACAAGGTGATTCTTTATCGTGCTACTTTTTTAACCTAATAATGGAGAAGATCATTCGAGCTGCTGATCTGAGACAAAACGGCACAATTTTCTATAAGAGTGCTATGTTGCTAGCGTATGCTGATGATATTGATATCATTGGCCATAACACACGAGCATCAGTTCAGCATTCTCCAATTAAGAAAAAAGTCGAGTCACATGGGTCTTGCAGTAAACGCAGATAAGACGAAATATCTGGTGTCAACAAACAAACAGTCCCAGCATATTGGCACCCACGTCACAGTTGAAAATACCTACTTCGAGGTTGTGAAGTCTTCGTCTACCTCGAATCCAGCAATAACTACACCAACTATATCAGTAGAGAGATAAAGCGAAGGATAACTCTTGCCAACAGGTGTTTCTTTGGGCTCAGTAGGCAATTGAGAAGCAGAGTCCTCTCTCAACGAACAAAAGTCACGCTCTATAAGTCACTAATCATGCCCGTCCTGCCCGACGTTGAGCAGCTCTGCTGAAAAGACTTTGGGAGCGTTCGAGAAAAAGATCCTTCGTAATATCTACGGACCAATATGCGTCAATGGCGAGTACCGAATACGATGGAACGATGAGCTGTATGAGCTATACGCCGACATCGACATAGTAAAGCGCATAAAAATCGAGGGGCTTCGCTGGCTAGGTCATGTTGAGCGGATGGAAGACGATGCTTCAGCGAAGAAAATATTAGATTTGGTACTCAGCGGCGGCTAACGCAGAAGAGGAGGGCCGCATCTCCGTTGGAAGGGCCAAGTAGAGGAAAACCTGGCAAACTTGGAGCTCTTAACTAGCGCCAGCAAGCGCAAAACAGAAATGACTGGCGCAATTTCTTACAACGAACGAAAACCGACTTACGGTTGTAGGCGCCATCTAAGTAATACTTTAAATTGAATAACTCGACGTATTTTCAATCAATTTCAATTACATAAGACTAGCTGGACTTAAAATTAGCTAGATCTTTTAATTGTTACGAAATAACGGGACATTTCATACAAAATATGTCCACAAATTAATTTCAAAGAGAAAAAATATGAAAATTTAAGGAAATTTTTAATTGTTTCATTATACAGATAATAGATTGCCCTAAATACAATTTTAGAAAAAAGAGGTTATTGTAGATCTAGTTTCTGGTAAAACACTAGGAACGACTAAAAATGGTACAACCATTGATGCGATGTTTTCACGATTCATAAATCATGTAACTTCCGATGTTCACGTATCTTATTTTGGTAACCACAAACCTAATATTACAGAATTTAATAATGATGTTACTATTAATGAAACTCATCAATTTACCTCATAATGAACTTATGCAATATATGCAATAAATATATTTAAAAAGTATACAATCCTTTTAGTAATACAAGAGATGTCTTTATTCACCCCCTTTAGCTTTTATATACATCTCAAATTCCAAGATAATCGATCTAGTGGAGTAAACTGCAGTCACTCGTCGGAGCTGACACGAACACTTTTGTTTTTGTTCCTTATTAATTTATCTTTGATCTGGTTATATTAATTATATTAATATATAATTGTATACATTTTTTTGTTATATATTATCAAAATATTTAAAAAAAAATATTCAGCGGGTCTCAGCGGACGTTTTTGTAAAATTTTGCGAATTTTGATCAGCAGGTACTGGCAATACTGCATTGAAGTCACATTCTTGATACAGAATAGATATGCCAGTAAAAGTCACAGAAAATTTCAACTCAGAATGGAGTTACTATTTGGTTATGTCCTGCTACCCAAAAACTGGGACGGGCATTGGACAATGAGCGTGTTGTCAAACAAAGTGTAATAAATAAATTAAATAAATAAATTTTTGTAATATGTTTATTATTTTCCAATATAATTGCCGGGTGTAGCAATGGACACCGTGTATAATCTAGTAAAAATATACATTTTAATACAAGTTTCAGTTAAGTAAACATTTTTATATATCGTTGTTTTGCAAATTTATTATCGTTTCTAGTATTATTTATTATCATGGATAATTATATTCTCCAACAATATCACACTATTTTCTTTGCAACTCCTTTTGCAACTTTTGCTACTCCTCGCGATTTGATATCGAATGTGCACAAAATTAGCAAGATATAATGGAACTTCTTCAGCACGTAAACAACATATTGATTTTACAATGATTTAAAAATTTCTAGGTTCCATAATGATTCTATATGAAATCATAATGATTTTGTATGAAATCATAATGATTTTGTATGAAATCATAATGATTTTGTATGAAATCATAATGATTTTGTATGAAATCGTAATGATTTTGTATGAAATCATAAAAAATCATTTAAAATGGAATCAAGTATGCATCACAATGATTTAACAATGCAAAAGTTTTCTCTTTTTTGTATTTAATAATTACAACTAGTTCATTTTGTTATGTTCTACTGCTATCTTTACTGTATATCAAAGGCATTCATATTTATTAAGATCTCTAATCACATTAAAAGATTCCATCTCATATTCCTTTAACACTTTCTTTATATGTTTAATAGTAAAATACTACAATTCACAATTCAACCACTATGAACCCGGCACAAAACTGCCAAGCAATCTTACAGTTATTACAAGTATATATTTCATTATAGTCATTGTCATCATAATCATCTACATCACCGTCATCAAGTATTTCACGGATGCAAAGATGCAAAGGAAACTTTGCATGTTTTCAAGATACTTATTTAAATAAACTAATTTATGAGAAAAGCAATCGAAGTTCACGAAGAAAGCAAATTGCAGCAAATAAAAACTCAAAGACACAAAAAATGACAAAAAGCCAGAGCAACGAATCGTAGGAAGTATCCAATTCACAGTGGAATTCATTTTCAATCCGAGTTTTTCATCTTTAGTCCTGAAATCACAGACGAATGCAAATTGAAAAACGACAAAAATGTTGAAACATGAAAAATTGATAAAATGGATTTTCTGCTTCAAGCTCCGTTCGTACTCTAACACTGTTTTTTTCTCTTTTTGCTGTTCAGCTTCTTCGGTACTTTCTTACACCTCACTCATACGCGCTCTCATACCAGTAACTTTTGTGTGTCATAAATAATGAAAAAGTTTTCTTGTCAAGCCATATGAATAAATGAAAAAACGAAATAAATTGAATTCTTGAAACGATGTGAGTGAAACTCTATTTTGAAATATTTGGTTCATTTCATATTTGATGTCCGATTTTTGTTTATTTTTTATGTTTTTGTCTTTTTACTCAATTCAATTTGGATACAAGTTTGATGGATCGACATGTCAGACTATAAGTTTCATTGAAAAAAAAAAGAAAAAAAAACAACTCGTATTATACCATGTATGAAGAGTCCGTTTCACTACACTGGATGAGGCTTAATTGAGCGAAGTGAAAAATCGTGTTTCATGTGATTGGAATTGCTAAATAGATAATGCATGTTACTTTATTTGATTTGAGTTTTCAAAACCTTGAATGTTGGTACAAAAGTAACAGTAATTAAAATAAGTAAATTATAGGAACTTTTATGTCCTTCCTTTTCAATTCTACTTTCTAAACCACCATTACTTCAAAGGTTATCCAACAAGAAGTAGGAGCACATTTTTTTACTATCCTGACGTTATGCTTTAAAAGCATTAAAAAATGTTGCACAGGCACCTAAAATACTGACTAAAATGTTGGCCGCTATTTTAATTTAAAATAAAAATAAAGAAAATGCATAAACTTCATTAATCCCCATGGCACGCGGCGTTGTTCAGCAGGCGTGCAATTTTCTATATTATGTATGAGCCTGGAATCCCCAAGCAATTTATTAAGATGCTTCATGACTGACTTTTTTTTCCATGTCGCTAACTTCACGCTATTAAGTGCATGTTTTCCCCCTTTTTCGTTACTCGTGGTAGAGCAGTTCGAGCTGATGGTTCTACCGCGGGCTGCAGCACAAAACCAATAAAAGCGCAACACTTGACGCGGCGTAACGAAATCGTTCAAAGTCATTGTTCGCTCCGAGCTTGCACAGTGATACAAACATACACTAACATAGTGTTCTTTCACTGAAATAGTGTCAGTGACTGCACTCAACCCACTTGCATGGACGTAGGCCAACATGCTATATCATCATCTTTGGAATGAGTTAAAAAATGGCCACCATATTTTTAATGTTTGCTATCGCACTCATTCGTTGGAATGTACTTTCGTCCTTTGATACCACTGTCGTTGTTGCTGTTGTTGTCGATGTTCTTATCCTCTCAACGATGTGTATGTATTTTAGCAACTTTGCTAAGGATTGTATATCTTCAATTGTTTTTGCTGTTGTTGATGGTTTGTAAAAAGAAAATAACACAAAACATTGTGGTTTGTTAAATAAATTTCAATTCATGCTTTCAATGACATCTCCACTCATATTTATCATATTTTTTTATTAATATTGTTTCAGTTGAACGGCTATCTCTGCTAGTACAGATACAGAATACAGAATCCTGCATACTCATCATAAGTCGTCATGTCAGCAAAACGAACATAAACAACAGGGCTGCAAACTGGGGGATTCCCCCATTAGGGGAATATTTAGACCCGATGGGAGGAGTGGAGGAATGAGTTCATTTTTGGGGGGAAATTGATGAAATTTTACTTTTGTTGCTAATTCAATTAAAAATAATATCAAAATACAGAATTGTTCCACACCGATCTATATTTATGACCAAAAACAAAATTCAATTCAAAAGCAAAAGTGTCAGTCCTTGAAAGGACTTAGACTAAGCCTTCCTCTGATAAATTATGTTGTTTGTGTTGTGAAATGTTTGAAAACAAATGATCGAGAACGGACCTACAAGCTTTATGCCGACTCCGAACGGCTTATGTTGTCAAGAAGCTTTACATTGCAGTTTTGTATGACTGTGGTTTCTCATTGTCTGTAGAGAGGTGACAGCCGAACAGAAAAATTAATCCAATCGAAAAAAAATTCTAAGTCAGATGGGATTCGAACCGTGGTTCGTTCGCATACCAGCCACGCACCTAAACCAGCATGCCATGGTCGCCACAAGTCAAGATAAAGTAATTCAACTTTATTTCGAGTTCTTACGTAACGTTTTGGCTAGTTTTTTATCGAGCGAGAGTCCCAAAATTCACTCACTGTATTCAAAGATTGAATTTCTGTTTAAAATTTTTTCTGGAAATTTTTTGAAAATGAAAACAATTATTTATGCCTCAATGAATTATTTTGGTGGAAAAATTAAATAAAACATTATTTAAACATTATATATTTATGTATTGATTGTTAAATTGATTTCTTTTGTAGTTATCATCAACAAATTTTTAAGCAATGTAAGATATTGGAAGCAAAAGAAATCAAGACTCAAAAATTAATTGTACCTTTGGCTACTCTTTTATTTCAAGTATTAACCAATGAAGAGCTATAGCTATTGACAACGAATATCGCTACTTAAGCGCAATCGAATTTGAAAATGGTAATACAAATGATTTTTGGTCTTAAATTGCGAGCTTAAAAAATGAGGCTAAGGAACCAATGTTTCCAATTTTTGCTAAGCTGGTTCAACACATTTTCACTTTGCCGCATTCTACTATAAATTTGAACAGAACTGCATGAAAAGAGTTTATCTACAGAAGTCATAAGAGCTATAATTCATACAAAAGATATGAATATTTATGTGTTTAAATATATAGCTATATTTCTTAACCCTCCGATACCTGACAAATTTCTTGCACGTCGTTGCCTGACAAAGTCGCCAGGGACCTTCTTTATGAATATGGAGTACGCTGCTTTTAATTATTAAATATTTTGACTATTTTTTGTTTTCGAATGTTTGGTGTAGTATTGCAGAGTGTGGTAATATCAGTGGAGTAGATATGGGGGAACCGCGGGTCTTGACCCTCCAGAGCCATGAAAACATTACCAAATCAAGCTAGTGCCAATGGATTCTATTAACTATTAACTATTAACTAAGCACGAATCCAAATGTATATGAAGTGATATGAAATTAGATTTAGTTCAGTGTTTGGTTTTTCTAAATTGATCAACAAAAACTGATATATAGTGACATGTAAAGTGGAGATATTAAATTTTGTACTTAAATCCAAAACAGTGTTTATGAACCACGCACGCGGTAGAAATTATGAAAGGATGGAGGTAAGAGAATGAAGAATCATGAAATTTCAGTTTAATATCTCAAAAACTGAGACAGTTTCATAGCAAAGCCCTTATTTGATGTGTTTTTTTTTTTTGAGTCTCACTTTTTATTATTTAAAGGATTTTAAAATTGGTTTTAAATTAGCTTGGTTAACCATTTTCTTGTTTCCAAACAAAAAATTCCCCCAGCCATCCAACAACAAAAAAAACAATATTAAGATTTATTGAATAATACAATTAAAAACAGTTTATTAAATATACAGGTTATGAATTTTTACCAATAACTACAATTTGTTACTAATTCAAGATGGATTTTTGGAGTTTACTCCTTTAGAATCGATTCAATATATTGACCGCGGAATGAACATTTGATGGCGAGTGAAATCGAGCGTTATATAAAAAATCAAGCGTTACGCAGTCAGCGTAATACCAACAAAATACATACTCGCAGCAGAGAAATACCAACAACGAAGAAATACCAACAAAATACACACAGCAGCAATCTGCTATTGGATAAAATTGAATTGCATATTTTTGTAAAACTCCAAAAGTACTGAGTCAATTGTTATCAAATAAGTTTTAGAATATTATAAATGTGCTACAGCACATTTTCCTTTCAGAATTTTAACAGTGAGTATATTTAAATGTAAAGATTTAAATGTAAAGATTTAAATGAAATCATCCCCGCTGCCACGCATTCCTTGGTCGTTTTCTTTTCACCAGCTTGTGCTTGCGAGAGTTTCAATAAATTCCATGTTGCTCTCTATTTTCTCTTATGTTATGTTAGCTAGCCACAGCACAACAAAAAAATTGTGTGTGTTTGAATATGTGTGCATTTGTAACGTAGCCGTTGCTCATACGAGTAGTTTATATTAAAGTGCGCTTTTATTATAATTGATAATAATATAAAAGCTTGGTTAATTATAAATCCAACAAGTTTTATTTCATTGAAATTAGTTAAAAATTCGTCGAGTTATTTGAATTTTAAGCATTTATCTTTTAAAAACAGCACAAAATCGTTGTTTGTCATGCTGCTTTGCCTAAACTGAGTTTTTCGCATATAAGATCAAGCAAAACAGTTATTTTAGTGATTTTGTAGTGAAGTAGAAATACTTCAAATTGAATAAGTCTACGAATTTTCAACCGGTTTCAATTAAATAAAACTTGCTGGATTTAGAATTAGTTAGAATTTTTATTGCTATGACATAACTGGACATTCAATACAAAATATGTCTACAAATTGAAAAAATATGAAAAATTCGAGGAAATTTTTAACTGTTTTATCATACATATGAAGGATTGTGCTTAATACAATTTTTGAAAGAAGTTAATTTAGATTTAGATTCTGAAAGAACAATGGGAACGACTAGATATGGTACAACCATTGATGCTATGTTTTCATGATTACCACGAACCTAATATTACAGTATTTAATAATGACATTACTATTAATGAAATTCATCAATTTACCTCATAATGACTTTATGTAATAAATATAATTTAAATTTAAAAAGTATACAATCCTTTTACTAATAAAAGAGATGCCTTTATTCACCCCCTTTATGTTTAATATGCATCTCAAATTCCAAGGTAATCGATCTAGAGGAGTAAACTCCAGTCGTGCGTCGGAGCTGACACGCACACTTCTTTTTTTTTCTACCCAAAACTTTTCAGATCGAAAATTTTGTTTTTTAAGTTATGTGCATAAAGTTTACTTAAACACCATTAAACAGAAAAAAAAAACCATTGCAAAAAAAAATTTTGCGTAGCGCTGGAAACTGAAGATTCGCAAATTCTAATGATAGCGGTAAATTTTACATATAAAATGGTTGACCAAGTTGATTTAAAACTAATTTTAATATCATCGTTTTGTTGAATGTTCTCATAAATATGTACCCAGTATTTGATCCATCGTGTCGACACCGCATGTATTGGCATTGTAGTCGATAACAGCTTCTGGTTTTTATTCGGATCATGAACACTGGTAGTACAGTGTACAGTTGATAATAACAAAACAGCCTTGATTTTTTTTTTGGAACGTAGGAGCATAGTAAAACATCTCCCTGAAAAAATCTAAGCAATGTGCTGTTTATCGAGAATATCTGCACGCTGAAAAATAATAGGCCTTCATAAACATAATTTGCAGGAAGTATAATATGTGTCTGCATGTTTCTTGGAAACAAGTAATCATAATTGGTTCCACATATAATATGATTAATTAATGCAAGTTTTCTTTATATATATATTTGCATCTTAACATTATTTAATTGTACCTTAGCACTTGTTGTTTGAATTTAAAAAAATTCTTTTGCTTTAAAGAAAATATGTTTTCATATAAATATATTGTAATTATAAATGGACTGAGAACACTTTTAGTCTATAACTATTTGTTTGCTTGGAAATATAATTTAGTCAAAAATAACATTAAATATTCACGAACAAATATATATGAATTGGAGAATACATAATTTAATTGCAGTCAAGCAATTATTTCCAAAACGATAATTAAGAACAACATAATATATTTACCGATGATTGCACTATATTTACTTGGAAACATATTTTAGCAAAAGAAATGCCAAAAGTTTTTCACTGTGATTACAAAATATTTGCTAAGATGTAATTGTTGGTTTGAAGCAAACAAAATATGTTTAGAAAACAGTAAATAAGTTTTTCTCGGATTTAATTATGTTGTGAAGTAACCATATTATGTTTATCCAACATTACAATAATTTTTATAAGCACACTTTATAAACACACACCGCTTTCGCTACAGGAACGTTTAAATATCAATATTTTTTCCTGAAAACATTACAATTTACTTTTTCCATGTAAAGGTACAATCGAAGCCTATGCACATTTGGAATTTGTTAAAAAAAAAATTTGTTCAATACAGCTTAGGGCCATTCTAATGCAGATATGCATTAAAATACATATATACATTACATTACAATTTTTAAAAGCCCCCTGAAATATTTTCGTGGATCCGCCTATGTATGTAACAATTGATTTTTAACGAATTTCTTAATATAGCAGTTGGTGGCAAAAATATTATTAAAAATTTTAAAAATGCTTTTCAAATTAACATAACTATGGAGATTTAAGGTATCCATAATATCAAAATGAGTGCATTTAATATAATGTCATATTTTTGTTGACCAAAAGCTATGACATTAACGCTGCTCTTAAATATTTTGTCTGAATATTAAAATAAAATCGGTATAAATTAATTAATCTTTCTTGGGAAGACATGAATGCATTTGCTCTTTAAGTATTGTTTTTCAATTGATAAGATGAAGTCAGTAGAGCAGTTTTTTATTTTTAAAACCTATAATTTATTATTTCGAAAACGGGGGAAAAAAGACTTTCTCAGGGGAACCTGAGACTTAAACACCTGGCAGCACTAGATGTACACAGTTTTTTACAGTCGCCTTATCGCCGTAAGAAAGAATTGGGTTTATCGATGCATTCTTGTTTAAGACGACGTCGAAAGTTATGAAAAATAATCGTACGAAAATGTTCACGAGTTAATTCCTGTATTTGTCCAAGATAAATATTTCAAGTTACTGTATACAACACAAATTGCGCAAAATGGCAAAATGTTCTTAATAAGGATATGTGCAACAATGGCAAGTTTCCAATGGAAACGTCAAATGGTAAGTATTGCCACTTCATGTTGCCAAGGCCAGACATATAAATAGCAGCCTACGTATTAAAATTCTTTAAAAATTTTTTGCTGTTCCAAAACATAACATAAATCATTAATATTGATTACTTGTTCAAGTCCTTTTTGCATATTTTTTAAAAAAATTGTGCAAAAAATCCTAAGAATGAAAATTGAAATACAAAATTACGATGATGTCGTACGATGTACGTGTAGCACATTATAATTACGTTCGTGAACTTTGCGTTATGCTGCCATAAAGTAATAAATTAGTTTAAAATTACGAGGATTTGGAGCGGTTGTTGTTGTCATTGTGATAGTTGTGTTGAGGGTTCACACGTTGTTAGCGGCAAAAGAATGGGACGTGGAAAAGTGTTCGGCGTACGTTTGCGCTGAAATTCTAGTTAAAATATTCAAACAAATTAAGTAGCAGTCAAAACATGTTGTCAAGCCTGACAGCATGACATGCATTTTTTTAAGAATATATGGAGAATAAAATTTTTAAAATTATTTGGGTTTGTTTTGACTATTGCTGTGCTTGTATCTACACTAATTTTTTCAACACTCAATCTTAAATCTATTTCAATTTCACGTAATGTATTTACGTTTATCTTTCTATTCAATTAAAATTATTTCCTTTGCATCAATAATACGGCCGCAACTGTCGACTAACCGCCATTTTCTGCTTTAAATTGATTTACTTTTAATTAACATTGAAGTGTGCAAAAATAATAAATTAATGTTGAAATTTATGGCTAACGTCAACATACAGCAACTCATACTTGAGCACGCACAATGGCTACCTTATAGGAACAAACTAACTTGTTTTTAAAAATAACTAATTAAAAAACTAGTTTAAAATAAACCAGTATATGAACTACTTTGAATTATATTAAGGCGGCATCCACTTCAATTCTAAATAGTTTTCTTTGCATTATACATGAAATAATTGAAATACTACTTAAAAACAAGTGATTGATAAACTACTTTGAGTTATATGAAGGCGGCAACTACTCTGATTTTGACATGTTTTAATTGCAAATTTTTATTAGACTACAAGTTTATATATATTTAACCATGTTATTTCATCAAATATTATTATCTATAGGCCATCAGTAATAGTTTTCAATTGGTTATTTTTAAGTAGTTAAAAAGTAATTTAAATTTAACTAATTTAACGAGTAGTTGAAAATATATGCAGACGAAAGTCAATTGACTTATTTAGCGGACATCACCATAAAAAATATGTTAGTTCGTTCTATGGAAAAAAGTCAGAAATTCAACTAGTTGTGGTTGACAAAAATCTACTTTATCAACTACTTTTAAATTAGTTGATTTTCCTACAGGGTACAGCAAGTCCGTTGATTCACACTAACACATACATAAACACATATAAAAAAACTTCTACACGCGTCCTCACACAGAAGTTTCCATGCATGTTAGACAGCAATAAATTACGTAGCGAACGCGTTTTAGATATGCAAACATTTCCAAATATTTATCATACGTATACAGTACCTTGTTGCTTGTGTTGTTGCTGCTATATTGTTATATCTTTCTAATTGTTTTTATGCAAAACGGGCAGAAAACCACAGCACAAGGCAGCAAGGACTTAACTAAAAAATGTCCCGAATATTGCTAAGCACAGAGAAAATTTATAGCAACAAGATTGGGCAACACTGTGGCGCAAACATATTAGAGCGATAACGAGTTCGCCTCTATAGTCATATTACGAGTTCAAAATAGGCATCCGGAGTATTGTGTGAGTGAGTTGGTGAATTTGTCAATTTTAAAATTTATTTTTTAATTTTGTATAGCGTTCACCTCAAATTTCACTGCCACTTGAACATTGGCGTCCTTCAGCTATTTAAGCCAAAATACTGGCTACTGTCAGTTGTTGTGTTGCCCATTTTGATGTTTTGGCAAATAAAGTTAACGCCATTTTCCACTTATGGCTGTCGATGATAGAAAATACTAACGGTTATTTAATGTTGGCTTAGATGCGTGGGTGGTGCAAAAGAGTTCAGGTTCGAATCCTGTTTGACACAGAATGTTTTTTCAATTCATTTTTCTGTTCGGCAGTCTCTGCAGACAATAGCAAACCTTAAGAGAGTAAAAACTGCTATGTAAAGCTTCTTGAGAATATAAGCCGTTGGGAGCCGGCATAAGGCATAAATGATCCAAAATATTGAATGTTTCTCAAAATGTTACGTAAATAATGTTTTTGTTGTAAAAATAATTTAAACCAAAAACTTATAACCCCAATTATTAAATGGATTCGGATTATGAAGACGACATTCCACTTCAGTTATTGCAACAGGCCAAGAAACGTAAATGTGTTAAATCGTCAGTAAAATGGGTCGTCCTTTACCCATCTGGAAGAAACGGAGCCGATTGTTACAGCATGTGAACAGGAAATTTTACCTACACCTCTTGAATTGTTCGAAAAATTTTTTGATGGGGACTTGCTGCAAGTTATTACTCAATACTCCAATTATTATGCATACAAAAAAAATGCAACTGCAAATATAACTCCAGACGAAATCAGGTGCTTTGTTGGAATTTTGCTACTGAGTGGCTACAATACTGTTTCGAGACGCCGTATGTATTGGCAAAGTGATAGGATAATCATCATTCTTTTGTGTCGAACGCAATGAGAAGGGATCGATTTGAGTTCATAATAAGAAACTTGCACTTTGTGGATAACAACAGTCTGGATAAAACCGACAAGTACGCAAAAGTTAGACCACTTTTACAAATGTTGAACCAGAGTTTCCAAAGTAATGCTCCGAAAACCATACAGCATTCAGTGGACGAGCAGATGGTACCATACTATGGTAGTCACGGATGTAAGCAATATATCCATGCAAAGCTTATAAGATATGGCTATGAGTTTTGGGTTGGAGCAACTTATAAAGGCTACATTGTTTGGTTCGAGCCGTACCAGGGTGCAGGGACTTTCCCAAATAATACTTACAAGGAAATGGGAATTGGTCCAAGCGTAGTCTTAACGTATTGCGACATATTATCAAAAAGCTAACCCACCATTGCTCACCGATTGTATTTCGATAATTTATTTACTACAATCAACTTATGGGCTAAGTTAGAAGAACGAGGCGTGAAAGGCACTGGAACAATTCGTCACAATCGGTTAGGCAACTGTCCTTTGCTAAACAAAAAAGATCTGCAGAAAAGAGAGAAAGGGTGGTATGACCATCGTAAGATTTCTACCAACAATATAATTGTATGTTGTTGGAACGACAGCAGTGCCGTAAACGTTGCCTCAAACGCCCATTCAGTTGAACCGTCAAAAAATATTTCACGTTGGTCTCGAAAAGAGAAAAAGCGTATATATATTCAACAACCAAGCCTTATTCATGAATATAATCGCTACATGGGTGGCGTTGATCGAGCAGATGAAAATATCAGCTTGTACCGTGTATCTATTCGGGGTAAAAAATGGTATTTCCCAATATTCGTACACCTCATTGATCTTGCAGAGCACAATGCGTGGCAACTGCATAGACATATGAGAGGTAAAATGGACCATTTATCTTTTCGTCGGCGCATTGCCACATTGCTTATATCTACTTATGGTAAACCCTCAGCAACGCTTCCACCAGGATCATCATGCGACATCAGATTTGATCGAAAAGATCATTTACTTACTGAGAACACACGTCAAGCCGATGGAAAATGTAAACAGCTACGTTGTAATCACTGCCACAATAAGACCACTACACGCTGCATTAAATGTGATGTGCCGCTCCATGTAAAGTGTAATGTGGAGTACCACACCACCAAATAATTTTTTTATTAATTCGCTTTTCTTTACTTATGTACACAAAAGTTGATGAATAATAAAACAACTTTAATTAAATCACAAGAAAATACTGTATTTTGCTTTCATATGTACCGAGCGTACTACATGTAGTACGGACTCAAAATCCAAGTTAAAAAATATTTTTTTTTTTTTTCTTCAGATTTGTAATATTATCTGTCAGAATAAGGCTATTTTGGAAAACTACGTCGATTGGTGCACTAATATGCCCGTCGGCATATCTGGGTTAAAATAAAGTGCCACGCCGCCTCTCAAGTACCACCCAATTTTAAAAACTGAAGAATGCTCAAATATTTAAGGATTATGTGTGCAAAATTTGGTTGAAATCAGACACATGGTGTAACAGAAGTTCGATTAAAAGTAAAATGCAACACTCACTTTTCTAGTCTAGAGACAGAATATTATACCGAAGAATATTTGTATGGGTTGGATAAACGATGTGGGTGGAACTTGGGTACATACATTTACGAAAGTTTTTCTATTTTGATGACGTCACTTTGTATGATAGGTAGACGTGGTTTTCATCTGATTTTTCCAAATATCATAGAGGTGGTTTGTTTTATATATCAAAGCTTATGTGGAAAATTTCAAGATATTTCTTTAATTTCTGTCGATTTTTAAGAGATTTTACGTTTAAAACAAAGCCACTTTGAATGGGAAGTAGGTGTGGTTTTCATCTGATTTGTCTCATTCTCGAACTTGATCTCCATTTTTTTAGAAATAAGCTTATATTTAGAATTTCATCGCGGTAGCTTTAAAATTGCGACTGTAATCGTGTCCACAGACGGACAGATAGACGGCCACACGAAAATCGACTCAGGTGGACAGGTGGAAAATCGACTGATCAAAAATGTACATACTTTTCTATACCTGCCATGCCACGTTATTGGCGTTACAAACGTAATGACAAAGTTGATATAGATTGAGAAACGACCTGAATGTCATACCATCCCCGAGCAACGCCGGTTATTCCAGCTAGCATTTTTCTTTAAAAATTCGTCGGTGCTTCTTTGTACTCTGATTCATTTGAAAAAAAAAAATCATCAAAATCGGTTGAGAGACACATGAGAAAATGGTACTGAACTTTATTGCCTTTGCCTATTTATACATAGTGGCGACCATGGCGCAGTAAGTAGAGTGTGTGGCTCATACGCATACCCTGGTTCGAATTCCACCTGACACAGAAAGTTTTTTCAATTGAATTAATTTTTCTGTTCTTTTCTGTGAAAAACTGCCATTAAAATCTTCTTGAGAACATAATCCGAACGGCTTGAACATTTTCCATGGAAACAGACATATTTGGTATCAAAAGAAAGGTATTTTAAAGGCGCATATGATGGAAGCTAATTTTTAGAAATAAGTTTCATTGTTATTTTGTTGTGTACATTTTTAACAGTATTTAGTAGATATCATGAAGAGCCCGTACACAAAATGGTTTCAATTTCACTTATATTTTTGTTTTTTTTTTCAATTTTTACCCTTTTATATTAATATTTTCTTTATTGAGAAATCCACTTATTGTTTAAAAATAAAATTTTTGTTATTGATAACGACTACATTATCGATATCAAAAATTATGTTTTTCTTGGGGTTTCCGTATATGAAGGTATTTGATCCTAAATGCTAATATTTAACAGTGTCTCCATACAAACTATGTGCTTCTTACTATGTGCCGAAAAATCAAGAAAAATCATCCGAAATTTAAAGATATGACTTTCGATGCAAATATTTCCGCTGGTTTTTAATATTTTTTACTCCATTTTGTTTTCAAATAGTTACATAAAATTACTTTGTAAAAACTATTTCAGCAAAACCGTTTGATGTGCATTTATATTTTTAATCTTTTTTCAAATCTGATCCAAAATATTGAATGTTTCTCAAAAATTTACGTAAAAGTTGTTTTTGTCGTAAAAATTATTAATATTTGAACTATATTAAATTATTAAATTATTAATAAAATTATTAATAAATTCCTTTTCATATGGCATCTATATGTAAATAAAAAAAATATGTGTGTGGCCGCCGCGCACGGTAGAAGTGAAACTTCTAACCAAAAATGGATTTTTTATTTTAATTTGATGACTTAAGTAGTACCCAGGCTCGATCCTCATAGTACAAACGACAGATTTTGCTGTTTTATTTTTTTGTTAATTATATTTTTATTTATAAATATTAAAATATTAAAAAAAATTTGTCGAAAAACTTGTGCAGGGAATAATGCACTTTTCCCTTTCCGTACTCGCATCGAAACGCGTAAAATTCGACTGCAAGTTGAACGTGCTACCATTGCGACATTGCCTCCCTTGTATCAAAGTGAACAAAATACGAATAAACCTGAAAGCAAGCATAGTAGGCATCTTCCAATTTATTCCATAGGATTGATGCCAAAAAGAATGTATTGTTTGTCCAAAATAATCAGCAATCGATTATATAATTTGGGCTTTTTTACAGAATTTATTTTAAATTTATCTTAAAAAAACATAAACAATAAAAAAAGCACAAAATTCCAACCGCAGTTAGGACCACTTAATCTTAGCTTCGTGGTCAGAAGCTCTTACCTTATGCTACCGCGCATACTTGTTTGGGTTTATTTTACCGTGCCTACACAGTTACAATTGTTGATGCGTTTTTCGTTACACGACTTGCATCGTATTTTATGTTGCATTTGTTTCGATATTTAATGCTAAGTGATGCAGACATGTATATGTATAGAAGAAACTCTTATATTATCACAAAAATTCTGCTATTTCCCACTATGTTCGCTATGGAAACAATCGAATTCGATATCGATTACGATTCGAAAAAGATACGCTTGACGGACGTGACGGATACTACCTAAACGAAGGTTCGCTAATGTTTCCAAAAATTATTCGTTTACAATTCCAAAGCCATAATTTCTTCAACAGAAATGCGAATATAATTATATTTTCTACTTTTTTACTGTAAGGTGGATACTTCCGGATAACTTTTTTGGCACTTTCAGACTTACGAAATAACTTTCGATTTTTGGTCGCCAATTAGGAAAAAATACGAAATTTTTCTTCGATAAAAGTACTTATCTTATTTTATTAAATAATATGCAAAAGATATTTTCTGGAAAGTTTCAGCCATCTAGTGGCAGATATGCTGGCAATATTTCAACAAATCGATTTTAATTAAATGAAGTACTAGCTGCTTAGTTTTTGCAGCAGACCGTGCAGTGTTGCTGTGGTTTTTTTTCGTCCCAAAAATCGTCCCTCAAAAATTTTGCTAAAAAACTATGCATATATTTAATTGAAATACCAATAAAATAAAACAATTTAATCAACATTAGAATAATTATTTTGCCTTAAAATTGCAAGAAATATTTTTTGTCGTACTTTTAACAATATCCACCTGTATGATTCCGCATCTCCACTCAGTTTTGTTTTGAATTTATCATTTATCAATTTGAATTTATAAAACTCAATTTGAGAAATGCCTTAAAGTATGCTAATTTTCTGAAAAAAAGCTACGCTCAGATTTAAATTTTTAGACCGTACTGTACGTTCAGATTTATGAACGACATACTCAATTCAGTCATAAAAGAAAGAAAAGAACTACTAATTTTTGATTTAACATTAGTCTGAGCTACTGAAATAAATATGTCTCCGTGGCCCAGTGGTTAGAACAGCCGACTATGGACTCAAACGTACTGTGTTCAATACTCAGAGGAAGCAAAAATACATATAAAAAAATTTAATTAGCAATTTTTTCGATTTTATGCAACCAGTGCGGCGAATCACTGTATTGTTGTTTTTATAAGAACCATTTCGTTACATTGGTTTTACCCCCCATCTAGCTCGCCGTATTATTGAATACGCGGCTATAAAAGATTCACTTTAAAAAAACAAAACGAAATGGCCATTTCAGCCCTTGAAAGGACTTTGACCGAGCTTATTATATGATCAGTTGTACTATGTGTGTTGTGAAATGTTTGAACACAGATGATCGAGAACTGGATCTACAAGCTTTATGCCGACTCCGAACGGCTTATGTTCTTAAGAAGCTTTTCATGGCAGTTTTTACTCTCTGAGTTTTGCCATTGTCTGCAGAGAGGTGATGGCCGCACAGAAAAATTAATTCAATAGCAATAACATTTTGTATCAGATGGGATTTAAGCCTGGTAGAACTATCGCATACAAGCCACGCACCTCAACATCACAGCCGCCACGTTAGATATTTTATTATTTCTTTTGTCCTTTAATAAATTGACTAAATGTTTTTTTTTTTCTTAACAAAGAAAATTTAATTTAATAAAGTTTTTAAAAATAAATTAGGATTATTATTAACCCTTAGTACTTAAAAAAAAGCGTATATGACATTATTGGGTCAATTTTGCCCAATATGAAAAAGCCTTTATATGGATAGTATAATAATTTATTTTTATTCAGTGAATATGATATGGATTTATGCAAATACAAATAAAATTTAAATTCTTAAATGGTTTTTAAGCAATTAGCCCAGCTATTTGTTGTTACAGAATGGTTTTTGCAAATAAATTTTTGATAGCTACAACATTAATTTAAATATTTTGTACAATTAGATTGACTTGGACAAATGAAGCAACGTTCACGTTTTAAGCTTGTTTCTTAGCTTAAGGTTTCATACAACTGCTATTGCTGGACTGCCATGAGGAAGAATGGTTCTGCGCGAAATTTCCTGATTGATGAGTTCTATTCCAAGCTCTTCAAGGAATATGCGACGTTTATAGTGTTTATTTTTATTCCATTCAGGATTTATTTGCAAAATAATTATAAAAAAATCATTGCTTACACTTATGTCGAGCATATTAGAAAACAAAGCCTGAGGCCAACCATTTGTTCTACGTTTGCAAGAATATGTCCTTATAACCTGTTCTAGCATATCAACCCCTGCTTTAGTCGCATTGTAATAGTGTATGATTTTAGGTTTCTTCGAGTTGGCTTTAATTTCAATGCATATCCAACGATTTTAGTTTTGTTATTGTTGTCAAAATAGAAGTGTATATAATTACCAGTATTATGTTTTATTCTTCCGTACAGTTCCAACTACGTTCCGTTAAAACTTCCGTTTTAATAATTCAATTCCCAACTCGTGAGACGTAGGAAAATTGTCGCATGTGACGTTACTTCCTTGCAAATCTTTCACCAAATCTAACACAACACGACGGCCCTGCTCTTTTTAACCGACTTCAAAAAGGAGGAGGTTCCCAAGTTCGTCGATGTACATCCTAAACCTATCCTATTTTAATTTTTTTCTAATTTGTTTTATTATCATAAAAATATTCATTTCTTTATGAATACAAAAGAAAAAAGCGCTTCTGATTGAAAGTCTGATTATATTAGCGCCGACCTTAAAAGATTTTCTATTCATAAAGAAGTAAATATATTTATGATAATAAAACAAATTAGAAAAAAATTCAAATAATAAGTTTTCCAATGTAATAACATGTTTAGATTGTCAAATATGACCAAGATATTAAAAGGAAAATTTTAAAATTAGTTTTTACTTTGTAGTGATTTTGTAGTCGGCTTTTTTTTTTGAAAAGTTTTTTCAGGCTTACAGTTTGAATTCTTCCCGGTATATACCTGTAATGGCCATCCATAGCTTGTTTGGCTGTCGCACAATGCCCAGATTTTAATGCCGTACTTTCCAGGCTTTGATGGGATGTACTGTTTAAAAGGACTACGTCAACAGTAACGCACTCACCAGGATTGTAAATGTTCTGTAAATTTGCTTCTCTACGATTCCAAAACTCTTTTATTGGAGCCAGTTTGTCTCGAGCTCGCCTTTCGTTCCGATCAGATTTTTTGTCGTCCCGCAGAACTCGAGAAATATTTTGAAATCTGCGAAGACTCATTGTTGCCATAAAACTGGTCGGCCTTTGCGATCATCCCACAAACTTTCAAGTGCCTCGCCGTGAGATCGAAATACTCCAGCCAATAGCAAAAGTCCAAAATATGTTTCAACAGTTTTGTTATCTACTTGGATCCAAGTATGTCCAAAAACAGACTGACTTAAAAGAAATTTTATGATTTTGTAAGCAAATTGCCTTCTATATTAGTCATTCCGACGATTATCAAAGAAATGATCAACTTACGACATCAGTTCTACCAGTAGCATATCGTGTTACGCCAGGCGCAACGTTCATAACGTTCTCCTAAGGACGTCTGCCAGCTGCACTTGCTATTGAGTTGCTAGACCACACATATTTCCCATTTTTAGACGGATAAATTTCTGTGACAAATTCCTGAGGGCCACCAATTTCTTATTCATCTGTGCTCGCAGATATATTGGGATCATAGTCGGATCCGACTTTGAAAGATCATCGTCTACATCTTTACTGGCGGGATCATTTGGTATTTCATTATCAAAATCTGAGTTTTCTAGTAAAGCTTCAATATCTTCTCTATTCATTTTTGCACAAACAAATTATCACTGTACAATCAAAAATATTTTAACGAATGCACAAAAAAATTGAAGGCACAACTCTCGGTAAAGAAACTGAACTGAACAGTTTCAATATTTTCATGTTTGTTGTAATTCGTCGAATTGCTCGCATGCTCAGATTTTATCGCATATATTCACTTGAGTGAATATGCATTGAGAGGATAACAACTGATAACGGTAATATAAAGCAAATTTGAGTTTGCAGTTGCTATTGCTTGTACATTCACAATACTGCTATTTCTTTTTCTTTTTGTTGTGATGGCTCTTGTAAAAAAATGCTCTCATAATAACAATCTTTCTAGTTATTATATTGGGAAATTTTGACCCACATGTACGGTTTGTGGAATAATATCTCATCTCTACCAAGATAAGGTAATGAAATAAATTAGTTTATATTAGTTTTAGTTTTATGAAAAAATAATTACCAACAAGTTTCATTAAAATATACATATCTGGTGCAAAAAAACTCAATGTTAAACATCTTCTGGGCAATTTTGACCCTTGAATACAGGATAAGGGTTAAAGAGTTCACATAAAGCAGTTTCTGATTATATCAGGGCTCCGTCAAATGTTTCGCTTTTTAAAAGAGTTCCGTCACCAAAAAAGTTTGAGATCCGTTGCCCTGCACTAACGATTGAGCACGTATGAAAAAATACGTCAACCTTAGATTTTTACCTCTATCACATATCCAAAAATCATTCAAATTGGAGAGTGACACCTGGGGAGCTTTTCTTGTTAGTCGCAAATGCTCGACCCACCTAAACGTGTGACATATTATATGAACGACCCCAAAGAAAAATCGGATAGAAACCATAAAAATTTTCGTTATAAAAAGAATCCTTATGAATAATTTCAGTTTATTGACATAATGCGTGTATTTTGCAATCAGATTTTCATCAGTGTATGATATCAGGTGGGAAATCTCTTTTATTATTCTAATATGAAAAAAATGCATGAGACTTTCCTTGTTGTCTAAAAATATTTAATAAAGTTAAGACTTTAAGGGCCAGTTTTTCAGTTCAAGTTTAAACTTTCGCCAAATTAAACCGAGCTTCACTCTCCAAAATTGAACGTTTACACTCGGTTAACTCAGATATTTTAGCATTCGTCTAAGTAAAGTGGATTTAAACTATAATTTTATGTGTTTCTTTTTTGCCTTAATTGAGTTTAAACGATCAGTTTTGGTGAGTTAAACTCGGTTCAATATGAAAACACTTTAAACTCGTTCTGTCAAACTGGCCCTAAGACATCAAATTTTTAGCAGGAATTTTAAAAGTCAATACCAAAAATATTTAAAAAACAAAAACGAAATGGCCATTCCGGTCCTTGAAAGGACTTTGGCCGATGATCAATTATCTTATGATCAATTGTGTTGTGTGTGTTGTGAAATGTTTGAACACAAATGATAGAGAACTGGATCTACCAGCTTTAGCCAACTCCGAACGCCTTATGTTTTCAAGAAGCTTTTCATGACAGTTTTTACTCCCTGAGATTTGCCATTATCTGCAGAGAGGTGACTGCCAAACAGAAAAATTAATTCTATTGAAACAACTTTCTGTGTCAGATGGGGGATTCGAACCTGGGTTCTCTGGGGTATGAGCCACACACTCTACTCACTATGCCACGGCCGCCACCAAAAATGCTTAGTATCCATATAACTACGAAAAAAGTGTAAATCTAGAAGATTGCAAAATTAATAAATATTGAAATAAAGAGTTTCCTACAAGTAATGCAATGTGCAGATATATTTTTTTTCAATATTTTATACATATAAACATAGTTCGAAATAAATTTTTAAATGTTTATCAGTTTCAATAAGAATTCAACAGTATTAATTACCTAATAAATTTAAGTATAATGTATGAGTAAATAAATTAGACAAAAGTTTCAATTTAATTATATAGCAACAATAAGTAAATGTGAGTGTGCGTGTGTCTGTGTATACGTGAAAGTTAATATAAAATAAACATTTATATTTTCAACGTTGTACTTATATGCTTTAATGTATTTTTTATGCCTAATTAAAATTCACTTTGCTCATAATTTATTACATTGAGATATGAGTAAAAGTCTTTGTTTCCAGAAAGCATATAATTTATATTAATTAAATTTATACGATAAAGTTTAGAAGATGCGAATGCTTTTAAGCATAACTTCATAATGTTAAAATCGGACAATAAATTAAAATGTTTTTGATAATTCCACGGAAACAGTCAATTAAAATTATTATCTATGAACAAAAACTTTGCATAAATAATAATGAAAAAAAATTATTTCACAAATAGAATTCTAAAAAAATTAATATTTGATGCCAATGCTCAGGGATGGACTCAATAAATACGTTTTCTGAATTATTTCTAAAAATGCTAAAAATTAAATAAACATTTTAAAATGTATTGAATAAACTTACGTAAGTAGTTCTTCATATATACCTAGAACGAAACAAAGACAAATATTTAGAAATTATTTTAAGATATAGCAGAAACTAATATTCAGAAATGTATGTGTGGATATTCAAAAATATTTTCATTGAGATGTTCGTCAATAAATCTCAGAGAAAACAACTTTCCATCATATGCAGTTCACTCAACACACATCAGAGACAAATCGACAAGGTCAACAAAAAACAGTTTGCCATCAACAATGATTAAGGTCGCAAGGATCAAGAGCAATCAACTTAATATTTTACGACAGGCACATCGACGAATATCAACTCAAGCTGAGCTTAACGCAACTCGAACAACAATTGAAAAGGTCTCACAAACAGACATTTGTCACTGATATGGCAGCACTGACTGAGTGCGGATTCTTATATTTGTATGTGTAGGAGTTGGCTTGTGTGTGAGTGTGTCAAATAAAACTGCTTTCACATGCCAAACACGGCCCGATATAATATTATTATTTTGTTCCGATGCGATTGACGTGACAAAAAGGCAGACAAACAGTTTTTTGATTAGATTTTGATGATGCTCTCACAGTCTGCATTTTGTGAATGCATGTGACTTCCAGAATTTTTAAGTAAGTGAGTGAGTGTGTGTGTGTCAGCATAATTAAATAAACATATGCGTTGACTATGAAAGGATATCAGTCAATCTTTTGAAGGTCTGACAAAAGCAGAAAATAGAAATTGGCAGTTACTCAAGGCGAACTCTAGATAAAAAGAGCTAAAGTTAAAAATTAAATAAAAAAAAAAAAACAGAAAGAAAGACTAAATAAAGTGTGTTCATTAAAAGAAGTTAAAAAGAAGAAAAGAAATAACAGATAAATTACAAAATGCTTCTTTGAAATAAAAAAAGAAAATATATATAAGAAAACCAAATAAACATACCGTGCATCGCGAGATTTATGTTTGCTGTCAAAATTACTCGAAATGACAGTCCAAATAAATGTACAATATTAAAAGAGACAATAAAGTATGATCAGAGAAAATTACAATGATTAGAGTGTTAGATTTGTATCATTTCACCATCGAAAGATGTATTGGAGAGAAATTTTTTCGAAAACGTTTTCTGAAACTTGCTTAACCTTGCAAAGTTTTTATTAGTATTCTTTGTTTCCAAATTTCCAATATTATTAGTTGCTTAACCCTCTAATGCTCAGGCCCGCCTCTAGGCGGGATTTACGCCAATCGATATAAAATCGTAATCTGTAGGAACATTTTCAAATTGTTTTTTTTTTTTTTTTTGGAGTGTAGACTAATATCCAATTCACATTTCAGTTTTTACCGCTTGGTGCTGGTATGCTCCGTTTGACAATTACTTAAAATTGAAATTCAATTTCATCATATTTTAACGAATTTAATTAATTTTCAAAAAAACTTGATTTTCAGTCAATTAAAAAACACATCAATTGAAGTGATATCGAAGTGAAAATAATACTGGTGAATAGGAAATTGATCACTTCATAAATACCTGCTTTATTATTAGAAATCTAAATCACACTTCTCTGCTTATTTTTGTGTTTATGCTGAAGTCCGCATCCAGGCGGAGTCGACATTTTCACCTGTAACAATCGAACAAAATATCGAAACGAAAAACGAAATTCAGATTCGTTTTTCTCTTTAACAAATTAGTCTAATCTGATTTTTGGAGCTCAAACAAAAAATGTGGCATTAGAAGGTTAATACATAAATTTTTTTATTGCTTACATTTACAATTTTTACAAGGCATTTACAATTTTAAATATTAATTATTGTGTAATGTATATTCGAATTTTAAGATATTAGTTGAACAGCATAGCAGCAGTTGGCAGACACTGGACATAACTGGACACTTCACATATCATAATATCGGCCTAGACCGGCGGGAGGTATCGAGACTAGCAAAGTCCATACTAAAGGTATGTAGAGCACCATCCATTTTACTTGTACAAACAGGTAAAACAAGTAAGAACCTGAACAAGTTTTATGTGGATATGTGGGTATGTGGGTATGTGTGAATATCACGTATAGACTCCAAAACCGCCAAACCAATCTTTTTGAAATTTTTAGGGATAATGGAACAACCATTCTGAGAGTGTTCCTGTGTTTGGTGTTGATTGGACAAAAGGGCGTGGTACCTCCCATACAACCAAAACTGGCTCTATCGCCCACAAACAAAAAAAAAATGCTATATATTAGACGGTTTTAGTCGTATAAAACTAAAATTTGGTAATTTTGTTCAGAAGGTTACTTTCGGTGACTGTACAAAAAATGGGCATGGTCACACTATATCTACGCTCACTTTTCAGAATCATTTTAGTTCCTAAGTTGTGTAAGCGCTTTGATAGTGAATCTTGGTATGCAGCTGCTATAGGTCCAAGTGGCAGTCACTATGTATATATAAATGTTGTCACGCCCACTTTTACCACCCACAAATCAGTAAAAATGCTTTATATCAGACGGCTTTTGCCGTAGAAGACTAAGATTTGGTAATTTAGTTCGTATGGTTACTGTCGGCGAATGTACAAAAAATGTACGTGGTCGCACTATGTCTATGCCCACTTTTTCATGCTTATTCCTGAGTTGTACACGTTTTGATATTGATATTATATAAAATTTTGATACTTAAAAGTGTGTGCATTAAGGTGCCTCGACCTCCATAGACAATAAAAAAGTTGTCGATGCCACCAAGTAAAAATTTACTTTGGTCTATTTTATGATGATTCCCAAAATATTTTCGCTGTCACGTTAACCGCCAGTGAGCTAAACCATTTTTTAATAAAATCCAAAAACCATGTTTTTCGTGAAAATACCGGCTGGTGTTATTTAAGATTTCTATAAAAGTTCTTCTAAGCAGCTTCAAAAAATTTTAAATATATGCCGTTTAACCAAAAATAATACTGATTTACATGAATTTTTTTATATATTTTTATGTTATTTTCACTAAAATTTAAATAACTTCTGTATTTTTTATGCTATCCTTGTTGTGGTGATATCGGTGGAAAATCTTTGGCTGCTCCTATTTATTTCCAGGCATATATAATCACTTTCATTATCATTTAAAGTAAAATATTTAAAAAAAAACATTTTATTTTGCAACAAACACGCACGGCAAAGATAATTAGAGCAATAACAAATGATAAATATTTTAGTTTAAATAGTTATTAAATTGACAAACTCTGTCTAGGAATAAAAAGATGCAGTCAAAACCTTTTCCAAACGATACCTAAACAACGAGAAAATCATAAAAATAATGAAGTTATTTGAATTTTAGTGAAAACAACATAAAAAAAAATATCAAAAAAAAAAATGCACACAAATCAGCATTATCTTTGGTTAAACGGTAAAGATTTAAAATTTGTTGATGCAGTTTGGAAGAACTTTTTCAGAACAATTACTTTCGAAAGATTGTTTTTTTAACAACCACATCAGCCGATATTTTTACGAAAAACATGATTATCGGAGGTTATTTTAAAATGGTTCAGCTCACTAGCGGTTATAGAGACAGCCAAAATATTTTGGGAATCGCCATAAAATAGATGACGGTTCACTTTTAGTTGGTGGCAATGGTCATTTTTTTTTTCGATGCACCCTAATGTACATACATACAAACTCGCTGTATACAAACCACTAGTCGGAGAAGGACGGTTGAAGTTCGAAATAAAATGGTCAAGGGTCAACCTGTAAGTCTACATGCTTGAAAAGCAGTTGTTCGGATACTACGAGAAAAAACACAACTTTGAAAATTAAAATTTTGTTGAACTAATGGTCACTAATTGGTTAAAGTGAATACATGCTAAGAATGTAATCTAAGTTTTTTGGAAGATACCTCGTAAATTTTTTGTTACTTTCTTACCTTTAAATAAAAGATGCCAGAATTAGTTCCTATTTAAATTTTATTTACTTAAAAAAGATTTATTAAAATTAAATAATTTTAAGGAACTATCCGGCCGGCCGGATACCGGCTAATATGTTACTATCCGGCATCCAACCAAATAGTAAATTTAAGCCGAATATCCGGCAATTATACGGTTGGCATCTCCAGTTAAAACCGACAAAATTTAAAAAAGGCATTTGAAACAACTTCAACAAGTGTAGCAGCTTCAAAAAACAAAGATCAAGAGCAAGTGAGAGCAGCAAACGGAGCTAAAACGGATTGAAATTTTATTTAAAATTTAATTTTCATTTTTTACTAGCTTATACCCGGCGCCCTTCGCTTCATCCCGCGCTTATATGAAATATACTCGCAGAATTTTAATTGATTTCTGGTGCCATCTCGTCTTCGAAAAATATCTACTGCCCAAATTTCAGAGCAATTGGTCCAGAGGTTTCTTAAAAGTGGGCGTAATTATAGTTCCACCACGCCCATTTTTAGTACAATTGCAGACGGTAAGCACACAAACTTAAGTACAAAATTTCAGTCTTATATGATCAAAACCGTCTGAAATATAGCATTTTCATTGCTTTGTGGGCGGTTAAAGAGGGCGTGGAAACCCATTTTTGGTATAATTGCCGAAAGTAACCAAAAAACTGAATTACCAAATTTGAGTCTCATACAATCGAAACAGTGGGAAAAATAGAATTTTTATTGATTTTTAGGTGGTAAAAGGGGGCGTTGTTAAAACTAAGTATGCAATAACCTAATCTAGGATGCAAGTAATACACATTTTGAGCACATGTTTGAGCGAAATCCGCTTAGCGGTTTGTAAAAAAGTCAAACAAACAAGAATCAAGCAAACAAACAAACAGAAAATGATTTTTATTAATATAGATACATTCGTTAATTACAAAAATTTTTTCTCTCCTTACATGATTTTAAAATCAATAAAAAAATTAGTAAAATTAATAACGAAATAGCCAATATGAGCTTCAGTTTATTTTATAAACATCAAAAAATTGAATGTATGTAGTTTAAAGAACTGAATGCAAAATTACATTTATGAAAATATTAAATTAACGAAATAACAATCAACCACGTCAGCGTTGTTTGTCGACCAAAGCCGAAGCAAGAAATAATAAAATAAAACCGATTAAAAAGGACGAGTACAAGCACGCACGCATACTTACAAAATGTACTTACACGCACGTTGCAGAGATATCTTCTTTTTACGCTGGTCAAATTTCGTTAGTGTTTTTCTTCTGTGAAATATTACACACTGTTTTTATTTTGTGCTCGTCAAATAAAATTCGATCTTCTCGTATTTTTGTTAAAGTTTTTTTGTCTAATGCTATTGGTCAAGATCAAGGTATGACCATCAAAGAAGTTCCATTTAGAAATGACTTCTTCGTATCGTTTATATTACTTTAAATCGATATATAAAGTACTTTTTTAGATAAATAAATCACCAATAACACTTAAAAAAAAAACAAAATGTAATTTGATAAAAATGGGTTTTAAGTTCGAATTTATGTTAAAGTTCTGATAGTAATTAAATTTTTAGGAGAAATTTTGTAAATTATAAGATTGAAGCAAAAAGATATTCTCTCATTTTTTTTATTACAAATGACGGGTACATCTGAAATAACTGCATTCTTATGCTCAACTTCAATTTTTCTCGGTGTAATCTTATGTATAATGATGAATACTTGTTCGTGCCCCTATTTCCGTGGTCACGATTTCTATCGAGCAGCACGCGTTCGTTCTACTTTCGCCTGCTTTTGAAAATGATTGCGACTTGCATTTCCTTTCGTAGACCAGCATGTGCAATTTTGCACAACAACAACAAATACAACAAGCTAAGTTCAATCAAAGTTTTTGCCCAGCGGGGCTCGGATATGTGCAGAATACGCGCAAAGCAGCAAACGACTTGTGACTGCCATTACATAATGATTTGTGGAACGGAAATGGATGTGTATGAGTATGCAAAATGGCGCGCGCAGCCGACTGGCTGAAATACGAGCACAAAGTTTATAATTTGTGATGCGGTTCACATTCAACTTAATGCATGTTGCTGGTGACTAGTTTGTGGTTTGTGTTTATATTTTTGTTGTGTCCAAATTACTATTGCCATCCTTGTCGTTAGGACAATGAGCAGAGCATTGATATTTTCGCATAGTTCTCTACGCGTTTTCACCAAACAGCACCAATAAAACTAAAGCGATTCGTTTATTTGTACTAAGAGTATTAAATGTACTCACACCATCAGACAAAGACACATACTCTTTCGCATACTTTTGATATATGCTGGTACATACTCCATTGCATACAGACAAACACAAACATACAGGATATGAAGAAAATAACCATAATGCCGAAATTAATACTTAGCTCATATCTATCATATGCAAAGCTATAAACAGTACAAAAATATCAGACACAACAAAAACAATTTTAAAAAAAAACACACCAACACTCTTAAATGCACAAATACTGTCTATTGAAGTGTTAATATACCCTACAGCAACAAACTAACTTGTTTTTAAAAACAACTAATTAAAAAACTAGTTTAAAATAAACCAGTATATGAACTACTTTGAATTATATTAAGGCGGCATCCACTTCAATATATGAAGTAATTGAAATACTACTTATAAACCAGTGATTGATAAACTACTTTGAATTATATTAAGGCGGCAACTACTCTGATGTTGGCATGTTTTAATTGAAAATTTTTATTAGATTACAAGCTTATATATATTTAACCATGTTATTTCATCAAATATTATTAACTTTTGGCCATCAGTAATAGTTTTCAATTGGTTATTTTAAAGCAATTAAAAAAATAATTTAAATTTAACTAATTTAACAAGTAGTTGAAAATATATGCAGACGACAGTCAATTGACTTATTTAGCGGACATCACCATACAAAATAAGTTAGTTCGTTCTATGGAAAAAAGTCAGAATTTCAACTATTTGTGGTTGACAAAAAACTACTTTATCAACTACTTTTAAATTAGTTGATTTTCCTACAGGGTAGGAATCAAAATAAATGCGAATCATGCATGTTCATATTTACATAGATGAAGTCATACTCCGGTGATTGAGTGGGATTAATTCTGCATACACTCTCTTTAGATGCAAATGTGTGTAAACAAAGGAAAATTCTCAGTATGCATTGGCAGGTGTTCAAAGCGCTACTAGCAGGCCTTGAAATGTATGTCGGAGGCCTACCCAACTCGTAGCCAAGCCCATTTACTTTTCTATATGGAATGGGACAATATTTCATGCCTTCTGCTCTGACTGCTCTAAAGAGGCCTACTAGAAGCACTCCCTTAGAATGGCTTCTCATTTTTTTTTGGTGCATAACAATCAAGTTTAAAGCATCAAGCAGCGGACCTTTCAGCATGAAGTCTCAGCGCCAACTGATTGAAATAACTTCTTGTCGGTGTTTATAAATGTGAGACACGAGAGCGAGTTCGCAAACGAGTCTGTGGCAAGCGATAAAAAAAATATTTTTTCCATTTGTTTGGTTCACCCCTTCTTTTAGCCATTCTTAAGGAGTGCTTCTTGTATGCTTCTTTAGAGCAGGGAGAGCGAAAAGCATGATAAATTTTCCCATTTCATATAAAAAAGTAAAAGGGCTTAGCTACGAGTTGGGTAGGCATCCGACATCCATTTCAAGGCCTGCTAGTAGCCTTTCGAACACCTGTCAATGACTACTGGGAAGTAGAACCAGTTTTAGTAGGAAAATTATAGCTGTTGTACTGCCTTGGTTAGCGAAAGCCAGGCCTTGTAAAACCTTACAAAAGTAGCAGTAAATTCATGCCTTCGTTCGAAGAGGCCTAGCCTTATTGCCTATTGGGTTAATTTGATGTATGCATATGTGCATGTGTGAGCTTTTTTGCTGCCGATTATTTTCATTACTTCGATTTTACGTAAAGCTGACTTAATCACGGAGATTCACTTCAAATACACTGCAGCGATGAATGTTCGTCATTGTTTAATGCAGCATCTTCATGTCTTTTGTTTCGAAAAAGCATTATAATAGATCATTATTGAAGTTAATTAATATCTATTATATATGTAGTTGTAGGTATTTGTCTGTCTTCGCCAAGTTAGCGCCTAAGGTTGCGAATATAGTCTTCATAGCCAGTTAAGACAGGCAGGCAGATCAGATCAGAAAACACATTAGAGCAAAAGAGCTGCATGACTCGGTTTTTTTATTACTCCAATGTGAAATCTGTCTGCCTGTCTGAACCGTCGTTCACTATGTTCACAACCTAAGCCGATAAGCGGATTTGAAAAGCATTTTGGCACAGTTTAAAAAAAAACGTGAGTTAATTATAGGCTACATTAAAATTGTATTGGAAAAAGGGGCGTGGCACCTGGCAAATAATTGTTATCATTTTTATGGCTTAGTTATTGAACTATATACTATGGAACATGGATACTCGGTACAAAATCACAATTTACTATGGAAACTTGGTACAAAACAACCATTCACTATACCATTTAACTGGAAAAAATATTTTCATTGAAAAAGAAGGCATGGCACCTTCAATTTAATTTGAATCATTTTTATAGCTTATTCTTGTTCTATCTTCTAACTATGTATTTACGATAGAGCATGGAAAATCGGTGCAAAGCAAAAATTCGCCGACATCACCTCAGTGAAAAAATTATGTTCGTTGTTAAAAGCGGTGTTGCACCTCAAATACACTTCGAATGCGTTATTTGAATAAGTAATGCAATAGGGCATTGTACATTTGTATGAAATTAGTGCTTTACTTCTCATTCTTCATCATCCTGAATTATATATTAGTTGAAGAGCAAAAAATAAAGCATTTTTTAAATTATCAAAAAAGAAAAAAATCAGAGGAGGCGCTCTTTAAAAAAATGTATATTTAGTTTTTAGTAAAGAATTTAAACAAGAAAAAATTTTTAACATGTTTTTATTATAACAGGTCATTCAATAAGTCCGTAGGATAAGTAAGAAAAAAACAAAATTTTGATAAAACTCGATTATATTATTCAACATAGTTGCCTTCGAGAGCGATACATCGAGTATAGCGATTTTCTAACTTTTCGATACCACTTTTATAGTACGATTTCTCTTTCTCGTCAAAATAGGCCTCAGTTTCAGCGATTACTTCATCATTGGACTTGAATTTCTTTCCAGCAAGCATTCTCCTGAGTTCTGAAAACAGGAAAAAGTCGCTGGGGGCTAAATCTGGAGAATACGGTAGGTGGGTAAGCAATACGAGGCCCGATTCATTCAATTTTGCCATCGTTTTCATCGATTTGTGACACGGTGCATTGTCTTGGTGAAACAACACTTTTTTCTTTTGCAAATGTGGCCGTTTCTTAGTGATTTCAGCCTTCAATCGATCCAAAAGTGCACAGTAGTAGTCGCTGTTGATGGTGGTTCCTTTTTGGAGATAGTCGATGAATATTATTGCTTCCGCATCCCAAAATACAGATATCATCACCTTACAAGCCGACTGTTGGGTCTTTGCATTCGGTTCATCGACTGCTGTCCACTCAGCTGACTGTCGTTTGGCTTCTGGTGTGTAATAGTGAAGTCATGTTTCATCCATTAAAACATATCGACGATAGAATTCGATTTTATTGCGTCTTTACAGCTCCAAACACTCCTCTGAAGCATCAATTCGTTGTTGTTTTTGTTCGACTGTGAGCTCAAGTGGCACCCACTTTACACAGAGCTTTCGCATACTGAAATGTTCGTGTGAAATGGTAAAAACACTACCATATGATATCTTTACAATGTCAGCTAGCTCGTGCACCTTCAAAATTTTTGATCGTTCATAACCAATTTGTGAATTTTTTTGATGTTTGTGGAAAACAGTCTGATTTGGGCGTCCACTGCGCTCTGCATCATTTGTGCTGGTACGACCACGTTTAAATTGAGCAATCCACTTTTCTACCATTTGTCTCGATGGAGCAGAGTCCAGATAATGCTTATCAAGCCATTGTTTGGTTTCCACTGTATTTTTTTCATCAAAACGCAATGCCTTATCAAAACTCGAAATTCACTTTTAACCATTTTTTTTTTTTTTAATAACAATAAATGCACACAAAAAGCTATAACTCACGAAGATTATTGTCAAATTTTTGTACGTATCATTTGAAGGTTGGTACTAAATAAAAATCATATGGAAACAAATCTAGTAACGCCATCTATTTGTCATCCTATGGACTTTTTAAACGTACTTTTATCTATCTTCTATCTATACTTTTATATTAAAGCGTTGTAACACTGCGTGGATGTTCCACAATCGCGCGAGAACCTCTGAAAATTTAGACGATATAGGTACCAACCGATTTGTTATTTCAGTTAAATCGTGATAGACTATGTTCTTTTTGCCACGCCTACTTTAAGCGATCACAAATCAATAAAAAGTATATATTTCTGACGATTTTAGTCGCATTAGACTAAAATTTGGTAATTTAGTTTGTACGCTTATTATCGGCAACTGTACTAAAAATTGGCGTGGTCGGACTATACCCACGCCCACTTTTACGAAATCATTATAATTCCTTATTTGTATGTGTTTTAATGCTAAACCTTCAATATGTATATAAATGTTGCCATGCATACTTTTACCGTCTATTTATCTATCTATATCTATCCATCAATATATTTAAAAATCAAATGCCACATGTATGTTGCCACATCAATTGAGAACGGCTAAGCCGATTTGAATCATTATTTTTTTGGGTTTTGTAATTAAAAAAAATTGTGCCGCTAGGTGGCCTCATTGTTGAAGTATTACAAAATGTATGGTCCAATTTATTTCATATCATAGATTTGGTACAAAAAGTCATATCTTAACATATTTTTTATTTACTTAAAACAGCATGATTTGAATTTTTTTTAGTAGTACAAATTCGGGTTTTTGAGTAGTATGGGGTAGTATGGATAAAATATTTACAAATGTATTTCTAGAAATAAATGTATATGCACATATATATAGCCAAAGCTTTTTATCAAGGGACTTTTTTTAAGAATCTTTGGAACAAGATTCGCAAAATATATTTTAAATGCAAATATATTATAGGTTCTTTGCAAAAAAATTTCAGTTTGCACTCTCAAAACTGTTTATTAATGTGAAACATGAAATAATCAAAAGTAAAACGCAGGGCACACGAGAGAAGGATAGATTTGATAATTTAATGGTTTTTTTTTTGTAATAAAACCACTTTTGAATTCAAAAATAGCACAAAGTAAATTAAAAAAAACACGTTAATATTCACACCAGTAAATTTTATTACATTTTATCAACAAAAAGAAAAAAAAAAAATCTTTGCCCGCATTGCGGAATCGAGTCCTGAAACTTGTGGTGCCAGTCCATCGCTCTACCAACTGATCTAAGCAGCCTTGTCGCTGTTTGCTGACAGAACTGCATCTAGGTTAATTCACCTAAGCAATTTATTGTTTAATACATTACTTCGATACCCTGCCAAAAAAAAATATTTGATTCACATATGTTAACAGAAGCTGTATGAACAGATGCAGTATGTCGTAGTATTCTGTTGAAAGCTGCAGCATAGCTTCAGTTGTAATTAATATTGAATAAATCACTCTGCATAACGAAGGAGTTTGACTCAATGCGTAGCTTAGTGTGTTCATACACAGTGGTATCGGGTTGGTGTGGGTTCGAATCTCAACGGTATGCGAAGGTAAAATTTTTGAATTTGATATTTAATTTAACTTAATGTTCTTGTTATAATAGATGTCAATCAGCAAGAAAAGCCGAAATGTCATTAATTTCTAAGAAAGAAGCGAGTGTTGATAAAAGAAAAATTTGTGTTGTTGCCGATTTAAGTCAAGCAAATCACAGAACGAGAGGCGGCAGCTTCAAAAAAATAAGGAAAATAAAAAAAACCAAAACCCGAAAAAAGTTTTTTTTTTAAATTCAATTTTTTTTTTAAAATTTAAATTTTTGAAACTCAAATTTTTTTTAAAGTAGTGAAAATTACCAAATACTTGGTTAATTTATCACCCAATAAAAATTGGCAAGTTAACATGTAAAACTTAGACGTTTTAATAAAGTACTTGGGGGGCTGACAACTGCCAAAGCCATCTTATAACATATACTAGGTTTTTTTCAGTAAATTGGAGAAGTGCCGTCTCCACAATCTCAGCACACACTGCGTATCCGTATTCAGATCTCCATTTTCGTCTCTACAAGTGGATGCTCCGGGCTTGAAACCTTGGGTTAGACGCTTAACCTGTTGATAGAATTTTCGTGCATCCTTCTTGCCCTGGTATACCTCTAGTTCCTCACGCTCACGCTTTTCCTGCTCTCTTTTCTTGCGTCTGAAAAGGCGCCTCTCTTCCTTCCTCTTTTCGCGGTAGTTTTCTCGCACGGCTCGCGTTGCAGCTGACTGCAGCGTTTTCTATATGCGGCGTTTTTACTGCAGTCGCAATGCGACATTCCTGATCATACAATTGATTCCGAGGTTGCGGGCTCAGGAAACCAATGACTTCTTCAGCGGCAGCGCGCATGGAGTGGGATATATGCGCCCAAAGTCCGCCGGTGTCGTCGGGTCCAGAGGTTGGTTGGTTGAGCTTAACCGAGAGTTGAGCGGAGTAGGCTTCGGCAGTCCGTTGTAATTGCAGCTTAGCGACATCTAGCTTTCGTTGCATTCCTGTGCGTATGTTCTTCGCATTGCATAATCGCATGCGGATCTTGGCTGCAACAAGATAATGGTCGGAGTCAATGTTGACCCCCCGAAATGTACGCACATCTAGAACACTAGAGGCATGCCTTTCGTCGATTACAACATGATCAATTTGGTTTCGCGTTTTTTGATCCGGGGACAGGTGGCCTTGTGGATGTCAAGGTGCTTAGATCTGGTGCTACTAACTACCATGTTTCGCGCCGCGACGAAATCGATCAGTCTTAGACCGTTGTTCGTGGAGGTCTCATGAAGACTGAACTGACCGACAGTGGGGCCAAAGATGCCTTCCCTTCCGACTTTCGCATTAAAATCGCCGAGGACTATTTTCACGTCATGGACCGGAAGGTGGTCGTATACGTCCTCAAGACTAGCGTAGAAAGCGTCTTTGACGGCTTCGTCCTTTTCCTCCGTCGGGGCGTGCGCGCAAATAAGGATGGAGAAAAATTTTTCCTTGATGCGGATCGTGGCCAATCTTTCGTTGACAGGTGTGAACCGGGAAACAAGGTGGCGTAGTTTCCGGCTAACAACGAATCCACATCCAAATCTCTCCGCATGGCAGCTGTAGTAGATATCACAGAGTGCTTGTTTAGAGCAGCCTTGCCCTTTCCATCGCATTTCCTGGATGGCGGTGATGTCAGCCTTTATTGTTTTGAGGGCTTCCGCCAGTTGGATAATGGCACCTTCCCTATAAAGTTCGGACATTCCAGATGCATATCCGTAAATCATTGTACGTTTTTCGTTTGCGGTGGTCGTCAACGTAATTGGGGTTCTTATCCGAGGCTGGTTTAGTTTTCATTGGGCAGTAGTAATGTGGCGGGACCCAAACCCTGCGCACATTCCATGTTTAAGGTCTATGGAGTGACCCGCCGCTCAAATTAGCCGTCAAACTGACGGATACCAGTTTGCCGTTGCCCAGGGAACACCACGTGGAGGTTTGAGTCGACTTGAGACGATTTCGACATGGATAATGCTGGCCTCGCCAGGTTGAGGCGATCAGACACATTGCCATGTGAAGGTTCGCCCCCTGTTCCTGAGCGCAGTTCAGAGCTACCAATCAACAATGACGGAGTGGAAGTACCACCACCTAGCCATGAAGAGGTTCGAGTTGCTATCCAACGACTCAAAAACAACAAAGCAGCGGGTGCTGACGGCCTGTCAGCTGAATTGTTTAAAACCGGCGGCGATGAATTGATAAGGCGCATGCATCAGCTCATCAGCAAAATATGGCTAGAAGAGAGCATGCCCGACGATTGGAACCTCAGCGTACTGTGCCCTATACTTAAGAAAGGAGACCCAACAATCTGCTCAAGTTATAGAGGTATCAGTCTTATTTCCATCGCATATAAGGTTCTCTCAAGCGTACTGTGTGAAAGATTAAAGCCAATTACAAACACACTGATTGGACCTTATCAGTGTGGCTTTCGACCTGGTAAGTCCACCATAGACCAGATTTTCACGCTACGAAAAATCCTGGAGAAAACCCACGAAAATCAAATTGACACACACCATCTCTTTGTCGATTTTAAAGCTGCGTTCGATATCCCGAGAAGGGATTGCCTATACGCAACAATGTCTGAGTTCGGTATACCTGCAAAGTTGATTAGACTTTGCAGAATGACGTTGAGCAACACACGCAGCTCCGTCAAGGTAGGAAATGACCTCTCCGAAACCTTCAATACCGAAAGAGGTTTCAGGCAAGGCGATCCACTGTCTTGCGATCTCTTTAACATCATCATGGAGGGGATCGTACGAAAGGCCGGTGTGCATCGTAATGGCACCGTTTTCTACAAAGGCGTCCAGCTCCTTGCGTACGCTGATGATATTGATATTGTCGGCAGAACCAAGAGAGATGTTACCGCTGCTTTCGCCGCTATCGAAAAGGAATCAGCCAAAGTGGGTTTGACGATAAATGAGGGCAAAACAAAATATATGCTGTCTACAAACAAGGGAGCTCGGCGTTTAGACTCCCACGTTTCATCCGGCAGCTATAACTTTGAAGTAGTCAAGGAGTTCGTTTACCTTGGCACCGCCATTAATACCAAAAACAAAATCAGCCTGGAGATAAAGCGAAGAACAATAATTGCTAATAGGTGCTACTACGGGCTCAGTAAGCAACTAAGTTCCAGAGCCCTCTCTCGATCGACAAAACTAACACTATACAAGACGCTCGTTCTACCTGTGCTGCTTTATGGCGCTGAGGCATGGGTAGTTTCGCAAACTGACGCAGCCGCTCTGGGGGTGTTCGAGAGAAAAGTTCTTCGCAAAATCTTCGGTCCTGTTCGAGTCGGCGATGACTATCGCATCCGAATGAACCACGAGCTGTATGAGCCCTATGATGACATTGACGTAGTTCGGCGTATAACTGTGCAGCGACTACGCTGGCTGGGTCATGTCGTCGTATGAAACGACGAAGCTCCAGCGAAAAAGGTGCTCGAGGCGAGGGTCGCTGGTCAACGACGACGAGGGAGACCATGCCTCCGATGGATGGACCAGGCTGAGGAAGCCCTAACCGCACTTGTTGTATCCGATTGGAGAAGGCGCGCGCAAAGCAGAGGCGCCTGGCGAGAGCTGAAGAGGTCGGTTGAAACCCGGACACGGGTTGTTACGACCACCTAAGTAAGTAAGTAAGGTTTTTTTCAATTTAACATAAGCTTTTTTCTCGGTGTACGGCAAAGTTGTTCTGATCTTTATCTATTTCTTTTCAAAACAAACTATGGCTAGAATCACATTGAATACTTTTTTGTATTTTTCGTTATTTTCGTATATGTAGCACCAAAGATTTTTTCAGTTCCAAAGATAAGGTGTTGTGCATTAGAAGTGTTTATTTTATAAAAATTTACATTGTACGAACTGTTTGTGTTAGGTGTTCGTATGCAAAATCGTCGTGATCATCAAAATATGACAAACATTTTAGTTTCAGAACTATTCAACGTAATCAAACAACACCTCAAAAATTGTTTATTTACACCAAATTAATAATAATAACAGTAGTCTTATATGAGAGAAATGTTACAAGTTCTAGTGTTAATGCTAGAAGTGTTTTTCAAGTGTGCAAAATAATATAAAAATTCTAAATAAGTTTAATGAAAGCTAAACATATTATATTATTGTTAAGGTATGCTCAGCAAAGTTGTAGAGAAAGTCAATTAGAAATAATTTGCCGAGGGATGTTCGAACCAGTAACAACCATTACAAAAATAATATAACCTCAAAAACATTTTAAATATTTTACTTGAGCCTGAAAAATTTTAAATGCATATGAAAACAATGATTAGCTTACTTCACTAAGCCTTTCGTCTTAAATCATTCCATATTGAGACATTGACCTGGATTTGTCGAATAGTGTAATTGGTAAGAAATAAAAATCTGTACAAATTCTTATTTATATCTTAGACTTTGTTCGGAAGAAAAAATCGCCAATTAATTCAGTCGATTTTGGATGAGAAAAAATGTGAAAAAATTTTGGCATTTACATTTTTTTTTTTTTTAAATTTAAATTTTCTGGGAATAGTTTTTCGAAAATATGTTTTTTTTCTAATAATAAAACCTGAAATTGAAGATTTATTAACCTTATTATAGTACCATGGTAGAGTGCTTTTAAAAAACTAGAAAAAAAAACATTAAAGCACGCCATAATAAAAAATTGACGACCATTTTAAAGTCGAAATTTCTGCACTAAAATTGGAAAATTGCCTCGAAAAATTAATGTTCCGTCCAATTTAAGGAGTATATTATTAAAAAGAGGAAAAGAAGGAGAGAAGAAAAAAATTGTCATATGTGGCGGCCGTGGCGTAGTGTGTAGAGTGCGTGGCCCATACTCCAGAGAACCCTGGTTCAAATCCCACCTGACAGAAAGTTTTACAATTGAATTAATTTTTCTGTTCGGCCGTCTCCTCTTTGCAGACAATCACAAGCCTCAGAGAGTAAAAACTGCCATGAAAAGCTTCTTGAGAACATAAGCCGTAAGAGTGCAAGAAAATTAAATACTTTAATATTAAAAATATGTTTGCCCCAGTGGGGATTCGAACCCGCAACCAGTTGGCCGCGAGTTCTATACACTATCCACCAGGCCACCAAGCTGGGTTATAAACGATTGTTGATTGAATGTTAAGTATAACAGAAGCTATGCTGCAATAGATCGATAAAATCTATCAATAGATAGAGGATTATGTAGTGGCTTTTACCAATAAGATGTCACCAGCAGCGGTGTGTTTTGTTTTTTCTTGATGTGAACGCGCAAAGGAAAATTGTAGACGTGTTACCACTACAATTTAATCTCTTTATTATTAAAGAAACTTAAACAATTATTACATTAAGTCCAAAGTAAGTGTATTCAAAAAATGATAAAGTGCAGAAGCCAGCCGGTAAAAAACACGATTGCTTTTCGTCTCTCTATCCATTCTCTTCTATCTTTTTCGTTCATTACAACCAATACACTAGCACTGCCATATCGATCAATGCAGTGCAACCACAAAACACCGATGCTGGTGACATCTTGTAGCAAGTAGAAGTAAAGTTGTTGTAAAAACGAAAACAAAATTCCCATTTTTTTGACAGCGAACAGGCAGCGGAATTTTTTCGCTAGGTTTAGTGCAATTAAGTTCACAAACATGTGTGGAGAGTTTAAATGAATAGTCGCTGGCGTGGAAATCTGACACTCAACAATAAAAAATAAACCGTATATTTTGAGCATAAATGTAATTTATTTTATGTTATTTTAAATTTTTGAATTTAAAAGTTAATTTATTAAAAAGAAAAAAATTATTAAGCTATCAAATCTATATAACTGCGAAAAAGCTTCGCTTCTCTCGTGTGTCCAACGACGCACATGTGTTTTTTTTTTTTTGTGACGGTGTGTACAAAGAATACAAAAGAGGATATTTAAATTTGAAGTTTGAACACAGAGGAACTTGATCATTATGTGTTCATATTAAAAGTGCCGAAGTCAAGTTTTTGCATTGTCCATTGTTCACTTCCGTTAAATTTTTATACAGTTCTTACTGACCATTTCAACAACTTTATATATTAATAAAGACAAAGAAAAGCTTTTACCTTTACTCTATGCACGCAGTTTTCTGTCTCTTGTACATTCTAAGCTACTAAGCTCTTTAAAGTTATTTTACATGAAACTTTAAGCTCAAATATTACAGATTTTAAAAAAAATTTTAAAATCAGATTTTTTTTAATGTCAAAGACTAGAATTAATGTCTAGAATTAATTTCCCTCTGATTTGTCGACTTAACGAGTACACAAAAAAATATTATTTTGACCAACTACAAAAGTCTTTCCTACAGTCAGATAGTAAGAATTGCAATTAGATGTCTTTATATATATATACTAAAAATACAAAAAGTAAATAGATCTTGAAGCCCATTCAAAATTTGAAGAAATGTCCAACTGTATTTAATTCATGATCTATTTTTCGCAATGAACTTAAAATTAATTAAAAATGCATTTCATTTAAGCGCGAAGCCATTAAAGTTGCCATTATTTATGGATCCCATCTTGATAATAATCGCCTTGCTTTTAAGAAGAAAAATTAAGCAAAACAAACTCTTATTTCTATTTTCATAAATTGTTGTTGCTGTTGTTTACAATTTGGACAGACACACGCACATAACAAGCATACCGGCCATGCTGAAACCACTCTCAATAGCTGCTTAGTTCTGTCCGTCATGGACGTTGCTGCAACATTTGTTGTTTCGCCAACGCGCCAAGCTAACTCCTTAAAACGATTATATTTTATTGCATATAAAGAGGCGTAAGTAGCGGAAAAGCTGCAGCAGTAACAACAACTTTTACTTAAGAGGAAAATAATTACATGCAGCTACTGCAAGAAAAACAAAGCACTTCAACCACGTTGCAGACGAACGAACAACAGCCACGCCTACTCCACTCGTCTTAATAGAAAATCAACTGACTAGTTGAGTGTTCTTTGTTTTATAAAGTAACAACAACAACAAACAGAACTGAAATTAAAAAAACCAAAAGAAAGGGTTGATATCATAAAAATTGTTCATCATCTTTAGCATTTATATGCACAATATTGCAGCACCCTGTTATAGATATACGACTATATAGACAGACAAACAGGTCGTCACAACGATATAATGTTACATTCCGTCATGCTACTGCAAGGCGCATAGAAAAAAAAAAACTGGTAAAGGAGTGACTTCTCATTTCGCATCGGTTAAGGCTGAGTAAAGTATTTATGAATTCTGCTGAAGTAAAAAGAATTGCAAAAAAGCACAAAGTTTTGCATTATTAACCATCATTAACGAGCATATGTATGTTTGTCGATTTATCACCCCGACCCAATCACACATACACACATGTCTAACACCATGCTCTGTCGGGCTTAACAAACAATTTATCACTAAACACAACAACGTACATCATGTTCGCCTTGCAGTCTAGTTAACATTTCTAAAATTTAGCTGAGGAGTGGCGACACTAAGGCAACAACAATTAAAACAACAGCAACAAAAGTAGCCAACAACTTGATGAAGTGGCTTGTTGTCATTGGATCTAAAGTCCTTCGTCTACCATCAGTTGTTGATATAAGAACATTCAGCAGGGCGAGCCTGTTAAAGGATTTGTTAGCAAGAATAAAATTTGATTATGTTGAGCCTTTAGACGAAATATGTAGATGTCATTAACATACATTTTTACACATACAAGTGCTCATATCTTAAATGTTAAATGTTTGTTTTTGTGCCCTACCCCTTCAATTTTTATTATTAAATCTGTTTAACAAGAATTCTTCTAAGGATCTTTTTTTGATACAAAATATGTGCTAGAAGAGCCATTGATTCTTTAATGAAGCAAACGAGTGAAGCTCCCATGAGGCAATTTGTTGGCAAAATGTTATCGGGATCAGATCTCAGCAATGGGTTGACTGTTTTTTAAAATTGTTTCACTAAACAAATTTTTCGCTTCTAAAATTGCGCCTGAGTTTGGAAATTTTAAATATATAAGCAAAAGGATAAAAAAGACCCATAAAAAAGTGCGCTAGAGGGTTAACATATTTTGCAAAACTATTACCCATAATATTTAATGATAGATCTGTAAGCACAACAACTTTGTCAAAGGCATATATGAAGAAGTTTTCTAATTCCTTTTATTTGTAAATTGCTAAACTTTGTATAAATTTAAAACTCATATTGCATATTACTCTGGCGAAAGCTTTAAAAACGTCGATACACGTGCAATTTTTTGTCTCTTCTACTAGAATAAATATAACCAATAGTTACACAGTGCAGCTATGATTTTATTACCAGAAATTTGCAACATTTTAAAAAAATATTTATTTAAAACATTAAAAGCGTCGGAAAGGCACTAGAAGACTTGAGCTGTTATCAACAAGATTCAAGATGCTCAACTTGCTCATGTTGATCCGGTTTATCAAATAAAAATGTTTTGAAATTCATTTTGAAGATCGCCGAAATTTATGAATATATCACTAAGAATCTTAAAAATGTTGGCAATCCAGTGGCAATCATCAATGCTATACATGCTAAACCACGAGCGTTGTCAGCCTCATCCGACGATGCAATAGATTTAAATGCAAAACTGCAATATATCTCTGCAAGACTGTACAAGTTATTTTGCTGCGGAATCTTTTCACAACAAATTTTCTCTTTGAATTATGGTCTACTTTTAAATTATACTGGACTAAAGTGAAACAATTCCAAGAACAACATTGCTTTACAGTATATGCTATGTTGCTGCAGCGACCTAGTCAAAGTTCTTTCAAGCTGTATTCAGGAAGTTTATTATTATTTGTAGTAATATCCTTTCTGCAATGGATAAGTTCAAGGTTCATCACTTATTTGGACATGCAATTACTGTATATAATACGGTGGTCCTTATTCCTAAGAAGTATAGTTTTTTCTTTTAATTTCACGGGGCAACACATTATTGTAATATATACCATAAGAAACTAGTAAATTTTTTTTAAGTGGCCAAAACTAGAAGACGACCTCATATATACATGAAATAACATATCAATAGGATTTTGGGATCGATAAACATGAATATGGAGTCAAAGATTGAATATTAAAAATTGTGGCTCCAATATGGCCATAATGTGAAAAAACGTACTTAGGTGAAATTTTCGGACGCCATTTTGGGCCTTTAAACCTAAGTTTCCGCACCTTTAAGAAAATACAAGCACTTTCGATTTTTGTCCTCTATCACATATCCGAAGCTCATTCAAATCGATGAATGACACCAAGAGACGATTTCTTGTGAGGGAACTAAACTTTGACAACTGGTAGCGACCTCTAAATCGTATCAAAAAATTAAAACAAAAAATCTATTTCATATTTAGATGTATATAAACGAATAATTGTGGCGCGCGTGGCGCAGTGGGTACAGTGCATGGCTCATACGCCAGAGAACTCTGGTTTAATTCCCACCTGAAACAGAAAGTTTTTCAATTGAATTAATTTTTCTGTTCGGCCGTCACCTTTCTGCAGACAATGGCAAACCTTAGAAAGCAAAAAAAAAAAAAACTGCCATGAGAAGCTTTTTTAGAATATAAGCCGTTCGGACTCGGCATAAAATTTGTAGGAACAGTTCTCAAACATTAATGTTCAAACATTTCACAACACGCACAACACAATGATCATAAGAAGCTATTTCGTTTTTTTATTATTCAAAAGACACAAAATAAGGACCAACCTAATACATAATTTTTCAACATAATTTTGGGACCATTTGGGTTAAGGGGACGTGAAACCTTAAAAAAAATTTTAATGTATTAAAATGCGTACAAGTTCCATAAAAAATAAGATATCATTTTGAAAAATTACACATATATTTTGAGGTAAAAACACTACACAAAAAACCATTTTCTAAATTTTTTTAATCACATATATAGCTACAGGAGTTTTTTTAAAAAAGCATAAAAAAATCACTCCGGGCGTGATCGCGGCTCACTAGAACATCTGAAAAAAAAAACAAAAACCAGGGTCTTAAGCCGTTTTAAGATCTTTCTGTCCGTAGTTCCTTCCATGCATTTACAAGTGCAAAACAACATATTAAAATTTCAGTACGATCGGTGGAGTACTTTTTATTTTATCACGCCCGCAATAATTTTTTTATGGTTTTTTTAATGACTTTTTTATAGTCATAAAAACTTTGTTCTGTGTTAAAAAAGTAAAAAATATTCCTAAAAGGATTGTAAACTTCTTAAATTTTTAAATATATTACTTACATATATTACAGGAATTTATTATGAGGTAAATTGATGAACTTCATTAATAGTAATGTCATTCTTAAATACTGTAATATTAGGTTTTGGTAACATGAACATCGGAAGTAACATGATTTACGAATCGTGAAAACATTACATCAATGGTTGTACCATATTTAGTCGTTACCAGTGTTCTACCAGAATATAAATGTAAAATAACCTATTTTTTCAAAAATTGTATTTAGCGCAATCCATCATCTGTATGTTGAACAATTAAATTTTTCATATCTTTTCTCTTTGAGATTAATTTGTGGACATATTTTGTATTAAATGTAGTATTGTCAGATTTATAAAACGGGACACAAGCAAAATTTATATGGAAAAAACGGGATTTTTAAAAATTTAACGGGGCAATTGAATTGTTGGTCGGTTTTATGCATAGTAAAATAGGCTTTAAGGTATGAAATTCAGTTCAAGTTAAAATTAAATTAAATACTACAAATAATTCTGTTATATGTATAGAACCAAAATATTTATGCTGTTAGTAAATTTCAGTCCAAGTCAGTGGAAATAATACAATACTGCATAATTTTAATTAAATAATTCTGTAGGGACCCTTTTTTTTGGATTTATTGATAACCCGTAAATCTGGAAAGTAATTTTTTCAAATTTAAGAACTTTGACAATTATGATTTAAATCAAATATGCAATTTTCGCAATATTAAATAAAAAAATTTACAAAGTTTTGTTTAAGGAAAACGATTTAATTCAATCACTGCAAAACTAGAAGTGTCTTCGAAATCTTGGTTCAAGTTGTTGGAAGATTATTCCATGATTTATATTGATAACGTATTCTAATAGCTGCAAGCCCAAAAATTTTTTGTAGGATACAAGTTAATCTTGTTTTGGGGTTTATCTCGTTTGTTTCGACTGAATTGAAAAAAAAATTGGAAGATTTAAGAAGATTTTATTTAAAATTCCATTGTATTTTATTTATCAAAATCAGTTAAATGTTTAAATTTAAATTTAAATTTAAATTTAAATGGTTAGTGACTAAAATTGTATTTAATTCAAATAATCTGATGAAGTCAGAGAAAAATGTTACAAGAAAATTACACTTTTAAGCCGAAGAAATCAAATTTCATGAAGACAGAAGTATTGTTCGTATACAACTTTTTTAAACAGCTTTTTTTAGTATAATTTTCTAACCATAACTTTTAAATTAACTTTTTGATTTTGTTGTATTTAGTTAATATTAAAAAACCTCTTGAAATGCTATTATTTCACTGAAAAAACTGAAACAATACAATGCCTTTAATTTCAATTGTATTTTATGAATCTGAAAAATTATGATTTCAACAAAGCACACTATTAGTTCCACAAACTAACATTTTAGTCAAGTTGAATATATTTGGGGAGAAGATGCAACATTTTTTAAATATTTTATTTCTTTCGACAACTTTAAATTCCCAGCAGAAAATGTCATGCCTAATCAGGCCTGACAGACATGACCGAGGCCTGACCTTTCCTTGAAAACACCCCTGATTTTTTCATACAAGTGTCCGCCTCTTCAGATCTGAAATTTGGTATTATTTTTTTAAATGTTCACCTATGATTTCTGGTCTGAATATCAATTTTTATTTCAAATTCATATATAAAATCTGTCCTGAAATAAAATAGGGCCTGATTTTTTGTTTAATTTCAGGTTAAAATACAGGTCTGTAAAAAGGAGGCTTGAATTATATATTCATTTCAGTTTTGAAATCGGAACTGAATAATGGAGGCGTGATTTTGTTTGGAAATTCAATCCTGAATTCCAGTCTGACTATAATAGGCCTGAGCGAGTTTTCTGCTGGTATGTAAACGTTGTCTGTGGGAAGTTTAAAATTTAATACAAAATACGGGACGTGCCGTATTTAACAGGACATCTGGCAATACTAATTCAATATCCCGTTATGTCGTAAAAATAAAAAATCTAGCTAGTTTTAAATGCAACAAGTTTTATTTAATTAAAATCGGTTGAAATTCGTCGAGTTATTCAATTTAATGTATTTTTACTTCACTACAAAATCACCAAAATAACTACGTTTTGCTTGTTCTTACTTGCGAAAAACTTAGTTCAGGCAACACAACATGAAAAACAATGACTTTGTTCTGTTTTTAACAGATTAATGCTTACAATTTAATATTAAATTACTCGACAAATTTTTAACTAATGAAATGAAATAAAACTTGTTGGATTTATAATTAACCAAGCCTTTATATCGTTATCAATTGTAATAAAAATGCACTTTAATACAAGCTACTCGTGTGAACAACAGCTACGATGCGAATGCGAACATATTCAAACCAGTATTGCCATTCAAAAATTTTAAAACGAAGTGTAATAGGATGCATAGCCTCGAAGCGTTAAAAAGAATTGGGTGGTTCTGCCTTTTAACATAAATGTTTATTATACTTCTATTTACATGTTCAGGTAAATTTACAATTTAGCATGCATGTAATAATGAATAACGAAAAAAAGAAAAATTGAAATCAATACAAAAAATTTATTCAGAAAAAACTAAAGTACATTTCAATCACTTATATGCATAAATAAACAATGTTAAAGCAAATATTTTCAACATCGAGTTTGAGAGAGTTTATAAAGAATACAAAAAAATTTTCATACAGGGAATCCAATTATAAAATTATTATATGGAAACTGGACTTTTTTATTTTACCACTAAAAATCAAAGTGTTTTCACAAGAGAGGAAGTGTGGAATTGTTCGACTTAAGAGAGAAGTAAAAAACCTCGATCGACGTGAAAACGGCAACGTTGATTCAAACTGCTGTGCTGTGCTAGCTGAGCATATAGAGAGAAGAGTAGAGAGTAACGTAGAGTTTATTGAAACTCTCTCAGTAAAAGCTCGTAAAAAGAAAACAATCAAGCAAAGCGTGGCATCGGCGATGATTTCATACAAATCTTTACATTTTAATTAAATATACTGTTAAAATTTCGAAAGGAAAATGTGCAGTAGTACATATATAATATTCTAAAACTTATTTCATAAAAATTGGCCCAGTGGAGTTTTGGAGTTTTATAAAAATTTGCAGTTAAATTTTATATAAAAAGCAGATTGCTGCTGTGTGTATTTAGTTGGTATTTCTTCGTTGTTGGTATTTTGCTGCGCATAGTCGCGTGGCTGAGAGCCGTGCACCACAACTGTCACTAGACGAATGATAGAAACGTTACGCTTGATTTTTTGTTCAACACTTAATTTCACTCGCTATATTAAACCGGTTCTAAAGGAGTACACTCCAAAAATTTTTCCTCCATACAACTAACCAAGGTTGATTAATAAGGTTGTCGCAAGGGAGAGAGCGAGTACCCATAATTGTCAAATCGAAGTTGACAGCTCATAGAAAATCTGCAGTGTTTTCTTTTATCATCCGTTTTTCTTTCGCAGTCATTCGCAAAATTGGCTGGTTTTGACAATTATGGGTACTGAGAAGAGAGTGCGATCAGCCCCGCGACAACCTTACAAATCAACCTTGCAACTAACGATCACTTTAATTTACTTGAGTATCTTAAGGGTACATGTCGACAGCATGAAAAATGGAGAGAGCAGCCAAATCAACCCTCATGGTAAAGACCATGTTATAAGAACCCAGGTAGACACATTAGAGCTGAGTTCCAAGAAATTGATATCCATGTACTGTCAAACTCGGAGTTAACATTGCCACCTGTTGAATTTTGTAAAATTTTGAGGGACAAAATAGTTTGTTGGTATTTTTTTGTCATATAAAAATAAAATAAAATGTAAAAATCTTGAGGTTTTGCTTACGTTATATAATTAAAAACAAAATTATGGGTATAGACCACAGTTTATGCTGGATTCAGAAGTTTAGGTCCTAAAGATAATGTCCGGTAGACTTTAGGCAAACCTTAAAGGATAGACAGGCTTGTTATCAAATCAGTTCGGTTTCAGAACGTCGCGCTCAAATGTCAATGCTATCAGCACTGTGATAAACAATGTGTCTAACGTACTCAATGGGATGAAATCTACTCGCAAGTATTGCTCCATTGCGACGCTCGACGTGGACAAATAATTTACAACTGAGAGCATATATTTCAATCTAGTATAATTCACAGTTTTTACCTAAATAAAGTACAAAGATGCTAATTTTTTTCGATATTAAAAAAATTTAAAAATTTAATTTTAAACAATATCAAACTTGTTTGCTTAACCTGTACTATCTTTATTAACCGAAAAATAGCATTTTATGAAAAGTAACATGATCGGTTGTAAAATTATACCTACTATAAGCAATATCTTTTGATCAAACTTCATGATAATTTTCAAAGAGGTATTTATTTAATTCTATTTTAATTTGTAATTGTAATTTTATTACAAAACTTTTCCCAGAAGTCCAAATCAGACCATTCTGTCACACAGATTTTTTTTTTTTGCAAGGTCAAAATTTTTTGCAAAACAGCGTCCCAATATAGATCGAAAAGATATGTCAAATATATTCATAGATTTTGGCGATGACTTTATTACAAACTATTACTTTGCCAACAAAAATGGTTAATGTTCTGCAGTCAGGGCCGGCCTGGAGCATATATGGTACCCTAGGCCAAAGGTCTATCCTTCGCCCCATATCTTTTAACCAGCAAAAAAAAATAATACCTAATAACTTTTTATTTAAGTTTACCTTAATTACGAATAATTTTATTTTTATATTAAATTTATTAAAAAAAAAATTCCAAAATTTAAATTTTTTAAAATTTTTTTGTTAACTTCATTTCAGGCAAATAGTTCAGAATTTCAGTAGTAGGCAATTTGTCAGCACAGCAATTTGTTGACAAATAAAATATCCTTTTGATCACCGTCAGTAAGAATTTCAAAATCCATACAATATTTTCGTATGCATCATTTGTTATATTGTTGAACTCACTCACTTTCATGCATGCGACTCTGTAAAATTTTTAGTAATAAAGATACTTGCAAAATTCTTTTTGCAGTTTTTTGTTAAACTTTTGAATAAATAATTTCAGAAATTGACTTTCTAACCTGGGAAAAAACTACGAGAAAAACTGAATACACCCCAGTGAACCAAAACTACCGTTTTTGAATTCATTTATGAACCTTTTCTTGTAGAAACGTTCATTTTCGGCACTCATAAATGAACCCTTTTTGTATCATTCATCGGACTAAAATGCCTCTCAAAAACGAACCTTATTTTGTTCGCAAATGAGTTAAAAAAAGAACCATAAATTATCTTTTTCTTTGTTCGGAAATGAGTTAGAAAAAGACCATACAAATTTCTTTTTCGGCACTCGGAAATGAACTCTTTTTGAATCAATCGCCGAACGAAAATGCCTCTCAAAAACAAACTGTTTTTTCTTCTTAAATGAGTTCAAAAATGATATATACAAAAGTTCTTTTTCGGCACTCGAAAATGAACCTTTTTTGTATCAATCTTTGGACTGAATTGCCTCTCAAAAACAAACCTTTTTTTGTTCAGTAATGAGTTAAAAAAAATAACCTTTTTGAATTATAAATTCTATTATTGCATAATACTATTTATAATTACATATCGATATTTTGTTAAAGAAGAAATGATTATTACTAAAATTAGATCTCATATTAATCATTGTGTTAATAGGATTAATATACCTGGGTTGGAATTCACGATTTGTGTTTTTCATGATATTGATGTTTCAAAGGGGCAAAGGCGTGATTGTTTTCCAATTTGACAAACTTCCAAATTAAATATGAAATATCAAAATAGTTAAGTTATTAATTGGGGAATTTATTTTATTACTTTTTTGCATTGAATGTTTTCGTGGTTTTCATTCTATTTGGGCTTGATTTTAATTTTTGATAGAAATGTTGAAAATTTTCATACGTGTAGCAGTACATCCATCTCGCACTGGTAAAAAAGTTCATTTGACGTTTGTACGAAGGTTAACATTTTCATTTTAAGTTTCTTTATTTAACTGATTTTAGAATATAAAAAGTAACATTTATTATTCATTTGTGAACTCATTTATGAACAAAAAATAGTTCGTTTATGAGAAATTGTTTCCTACTGATATGATAAAAAAATTATTCTTTATTGAACTCATTTCAGAATGCAAAAAAGAAACATAAATGCTTCATTTCCGAACTCATTTATGAACAAAAAATGGTTCATTTACAAGGAAGTCTTACCTACTGAAATGATACAAAAATGATTCATTTTCGACTCAAAATAAGTTTTTAATGAATTTCGCAAAATATGTACAATTTTTCTTTATTGGAAAAGCTTTCACGAATTTAATCTTTTATAGCAAGCACTTTTTAGCGACAAAATAAAAAAGAAAAAATTTTAAAAAAAATTCTAACCAAAAACGTTCGCAAAACTCTCACCTTACTCAAAACCTTCGCTTATGGTTCAGTGGGACTTCACGAAAAACACAATTGTTAAAATTGAAAAAAAGCACAAAAATCAAAATGGAAACTTCTTGCCATTTTTTTTTATCATAATACATTGCCCCCCCCACTCTTCTTCAATAATAAAAAAAAAACAAAGAAAAATTAAGAATATATAAGCAAATAAAAATAAATGGTTTTGAGATTTGTTAATCAAATCGCAATTAAGTACGGAGGTTAACTCTTAAAATAAAAGCCGTATAACATACATTAAACGCTCAAATGTTGTATGGTATATAAACTCTCAAATGTTGTATCACTAATTCAAAGCAGCTGTGCAAAAATGCAGATGTGCAGATATTTGACGTACGTGTATTTTGTTTTTGTAAAGTGCACAAGTCCTCAAGTTCTCAACTGCACTGGCAAGTGCACTGAATCGTGAATACCCCTATTGATTTAAGACATTGACTATGTTTTGACAAACGAATTGCAAAAGGAATTATCTTCATTATCAAAGATTTTATAGAGTCGCATGCACAGCATTTCCATAATCGTTAATTTTCTTCATACCAAAGACGCCAATGTGCACATTTTTCACTTAGAGTGAGCTTGTACTCGCTACACATGAGATAGATCAGTGATGCTTTTTTTTTTTGGAAGAGGAGTGAGCACAATGTATTCCAATAAATTGGCAGTCTCCATCTCGGTTTTAGGTAATTTTTTAAACCCTAAAAATGAACCATTTTTATAGAAAAGTAGCCGCTAAAAGCCGCTGATTTTTTTGACCTTTAATGGAAAAAATTATTTTGAACGTATCCTCAAAAGAAAAAATTTTAAAAAGCTTGTTTATTAATTTTGGCAATTTTTAATGTAGAAAAATATGCACTTTGGGGCTTTTGGCCCATCATAAAATCACATATGTGGTTTAAGCATTGAATTTTATGATTTTTTCTAAACCGAATTAGATTTTTTTGTTTTTGGGGAAATATTCTTTGCATTAAAATGCATCAGATGCAATTAAAAACTCAAAACTGATTCTTTTTTGCATTGACATTCTTGGCATGAAGGGGATGATAGATGCCGCTCCATCTGCCATTCGCCCCGAGCCATGGCCTTACTGGCCTTACTCAACCCTAGGTCCGGCCCTGTCTATACTCTTTCAGAAATATAAAGTTATTAACTTTATTCAATTGCGATTTATATAAATGTTTTTTGCTTGGTATTTCCAGCCTCCTTGTGTAATGTTCTCTATAACAGGATAACAATTAGCACTATTGTCTTATTATGGCCTTATCATTTACCCCAAACGCTTTACCCATAACTAAAAACAGACTTTTTTTGTCAGACCTAAATTTAAAATACGCATCCAAATATTTTTCTACCTCTTTCTTTCATATTTGGGCTTTTTGCTACTCCTTCTGTCACTAACACAAAGATACAATAATTTGCAATTCCTAAAAATTATCCTTCAACCTGAGTGAAGGTTCGTTTCGGTGAACGTTGTTGATGACTCATTTGCCTTTGGCGTTGTTGTAGTTGTGGCTGTTTTTTTCTGTTTATTCTTTGCTCAACATGCTCCACTTCAAAGAAATTCAATTTCCCTTTGGCCAAGTTGTAACTGTTGTAGTTGATGTTGTAACTACTGCTATTCCCCCAAATAATCCCGCCGGTAATCAACCGAATGAACTTTGTTGTTTTGGTCTAGAGTAACGCACTCAACATCTTGTCGCATGCTGTGATCGTTTTGTGGCACACTGGAGGGAGTAAAGCAATAGTTGAATTCACAAACGAGTTTATCAGATAGAAATAGGAAAAAACCCAACAAATTTAAAAAGAAACCTTCACAGCCAAAAAAAAAAACGGCTCATGAGTTTGTAAATATTCAACAACTTGTTGAAAACTTGAATAGCTAAAGAGTTATTTGGCCAACATTAAAAACTTATAAGGGAAAAAGATATATTGATTGTACAGTACTGAATTGATCCAAGTTAAATATTATTTTTCTATGCATCGATTTATTAAGGAGTAAAACTTTTGATCCACTGAGAGAGTGTAGAGTGAACTGCATCGGAACAATTTTGAGTCTTAGTAAGCTCAAAACTGCTTTTGGGTAGATATAAGAGATATGCAATCATGGGCGTAGCGAGCTGTGGTGCAGCTGTTCCCTTGACATCAAAAAAATTTAAAAAATAAAATAATATTGTAAAAAATTATTAAAATGCTGCAATTTCATAACAACACATTTATCTAGTACAAAAATGTTTATTTAAAATTACAACTGTACACTTTAAGATCGAAATTCAAGAATTTCCCACCTCAAATTAAACTTATAACAGTTGAAGAAATTTTTTACAAAAAAAACCTGAATTTTTTTTTAACTTTAAATTCAACCTTTGCCCGAAATTGCTTTATTTAAGGCTTTTATATTCATGTTTTTCTATTTTATATTTTTAACCATTGATGCAACCTTTTTCATAGTTTGGGGTGTACTCATTTTTTTCGGAAGTGTTATATGAATGTTACATATATAGAACAAGGAATATGATTTTTCAAGTATATATGATTTTTTATGTGTGAATGATTTTTCCAGTAAATCATGTTCCTTTAGATAGCAACGAAGCTACAAAAAAATTGTAAGAGGACAAATATTTATCGTTTTCTATATACGTTTAATACACGGTCATTCCTTTTATTTTTACTTCAAATCAATTGAAAAAGTTTCATAACTTATGCTTTCTTTGTGTTTACGTCAACTGGTTTCATTTCTGGTTATACAAACTAGCTTTACGAAAACAAATATCGATAAATATATATTACCGCTTCATATTTATGCTGATCCTATATTATTCTCATCCTGAATTTTTGATGGTTAGTTCAATTTAAGTAAATGCTATACTTTTTTAAGATTTTCGGTTAATTTTTGTTAAAATTAAAATAAGTTAAAATTGTAACTTGAAAACCGGGTACAATAAAGTTTTAATATTTTCTTAGCTTAGTATTTTTCTTTCAAGCAAGACTAAAAAAAAGCTAAAAATATGTAATATTTTATATATAAGTATTTAATATTTTTTAGGGCTTTTTCTTGGTAGGGCGAATTTGCAGTTTAAAAAAATTAATATTATTTGTAAAAAGTTTAATAATATTTTGAGAAATTTTTTCCTAAATTCTAATGAGTTGAACTTGAAGGATAAAAAGTAAAATTCGAAGTGTTAAAAATTGAGTTTGATTTACTGATTTACAAACAATACAGTTTGTCATCTGGCTGTTGCAATATCGGTGGGCCAACATATTCAATTTCACCCGTTCGTTTTTCTATTTCTTTTAGAATTAGTTTTTGGATTGCACTGGTCGAAAAAAAATCAATGCTTCGAAAATACCTTGATGCATCAAGCAAAAAAACTTAAATTCATAAAAAACTAAATCGATTTATACAATTGTGTTATTTAAAAACTACTTATCCGATTTATTTTAGACATCTCTACTGTGAACATATAAATTATGTAAAAGGCATTTATATGCTTATTCGTCGATTTCGAAAAACTTTTGAGAAATTTTCGAAGATATGTTCTACGTATCTTCTACTGATATCAAACCGGCATCTTTGGTGGAAAAAATTGTAGCTTCAACACCTGAAGTTTATGAGAAAAGTTTAGAAATCGTGATTTATCGAAAGCATCAAAGAAATATAATTTCAAGTTTAATTTTTTACTTCAAAAGATTGGACATATGTACTTTAAACAAAAAAATTCGTGAAAATCTGACCATTGACCAATTTTTAACAAGCATTTATGTACATTTTCTCATACATAAGACTTGTTCTCTAACAAAAAATTGTTACAAATTGTTAAAAACTGCTACAAGTTTCTACAAGTAAAGCGTTCACGAACTCGAAAAACTAGCAATGTAAGAAAACAACGAGAACATAAAAAAGTGAGAGAGAAGAACGTAGCTACAAGTTTCTGCTAGCAGAATTTGTACTTGCAACAACTAAAAAATTGTTTATAAAAAAAACAAGATCTCAAAGGTTATTTCATGTGAAGTTCCTAACAAAATGGACGGAAAAATAAATATTAAATGACTTAAAAGTCTTTGGCGAGTAATTTAAATTTATTTTATATGGCTCCATTTTATTTATTGAATCGTTTCAAATATTTTAAAAATTTCGAGTTTACACAATTTTTTGAGTTTCAAAAAGGCTGTCAAGTCATTCTATCACCTGTTAACTTGCAAGTTCTACTAGTTTTCTGTTCACGTACTTTTTCTTCTATTTTTTTCTTTGTGACACTTCGTTTTTAATTCTTCTTTTACTCTCTCCCTGCAAGTAAATCACGTGAACAAACCTATAAATGTATTCTTTTGAACACGAGTCGTACGTAATATTCCGGTAATGTTCGTAATACTCCTTAAGTGTAATGTAGTATAAATCATAATTTTTTTTTTTAAAGATTAAATCAAAACTTGGAATTGTTGAAACAACAACAATTTATTCAATTATTAGTATATTTTGTAGAAGAGTCAAATGGTATATAAAAACACATACTTGTTATAACTTTCAACTGGAAAGAGATATTGGGATAATTTTTTCACATTAAATATCTTAGAAGCTTTTTTAGAAATGTAGTTTTCGTCGAATTTTCATGATTGATAGCATATTTTAAAGAAAGATTATATGGAAAAAAAGCTGCACACCAACTCTTTGAAAATTTATACTTATACAAATGTTATTTGGGGTTCTTGAAAAATTTAGCCCATTTCATATCGCTAAGTACTGACATGTTTCGATGCAAGTCGGCACGGGTTTCCATGGTCCTTGGTACACGAAATTTACATTTATTTCAACGTTATACGAAAATATTAAGAGTGTATGAAAAAAAAAAATAATTTCAAATTATTTGAGACACTGATATGCATACATCAAAAGTTAAATATCAGTTTACGTAAGTGTTCTTATTTTTGAATGATAAATATCAGTTAAATATTAAACATCACATATTATAATTGTTATTTAAATGTGAAGGTATACATTTTTTTTAGGTTTTTTAACAAGTATCAAAAAAACACTGCAGGTTGCTTTTCTTTTGTACTTAATTCTTAGAATAGTCCACAATTGCAACTTTAATGAATTAAATCTCTTCGGTTCTGAACATTTTTTTTTTAATAAATAAATTTTAAAATCAGCGTTGTAAATCAAAATTAAATTGATTTAAGCGTATTTACAGCGAAATACAAACAACAACATAAGGAACTACTCGCAGCTCCCTTTAAACAAAACGGAAAACCAGGCACTAAAAAATGAGCATGAAATTACAAAAAAAAATTTTTTTTATGGGATTTAAAGGGATTTTTATTTTATGCTCTACAAAAAAAAAATTCTTTTTGTTTTTGCAGAACATAAAAAAAATCTCTTTGACTTGATTCAAAGAACTCAGTTTGCTAAGTTTTTTTTTTAGAAAACCGCTGGATGGATGAATGGAGATAAAGCCATGTTAAGTGCATAGGTTGAAATAAAATAAATGTTGCAGTTTTTACATTCCCGGATATGGCCACAAAACGACCAACACAACGAGCACGCGATATCTACGCGAACTAAGTGCAGCCGCAGCTGTCTATCCGACAGTTTAAACAGTTTATCCAAATATAACCAATGTGAATAAATATACATATGTATGTATGTGGGAAGCCAAATTCAATAAATGCATTTCAAAAATAACAAAAAGCTGGGGTCGGAATTTGAAGCTGAAAAACTGTTGAATTTTAATAAAAGGTGAGTAAACAAAATGTGTACAAAAAAAAACGGATACAACTGATGGAACAAATTCTCAAATCCATGCTGCACTGATTTATCACAAAGCATTAAAGCGACATTTAAAAAAAATACTTTTCGACTCTTTGTCTGTGGGCGGGGCTTGCCTTTTAGGAAGCATTTTGCATTGAAAAAAGTTTTTGAAATAAAGTAAATGAATGAATGACTGCTGACTGAATGAGTTACATTGAATTGAAATGGGAAAATTTTTTTTAAATATTTCATTTTATTTAAATTCAAATTAAATTGCTCAAGTTACGCATACAAAAGCATACCAAACAACAAACCAACAAAACAAACATATACAAACACACATGACTACACAACAAAAAACTTGTGGCAACGTTGACGAACTTAAGATGATAGGCTGAATGGACCTGAAGTAAATAAATTGGACAAGAGGCAGTCAGGTTTCGCAGTGCATTAAACTGATGAGTCGGAATGGAATGTTATAATTTTAAGGGTTACATCATAAAAGAAAAACCAGCCCCTTTAGTATATCAAAGCACATTCATAGAGCAAACATTCTCATTTAGGATACACCCTCTATTTTATTAAATCTAAAATGATTCAGACTAATGTGCTATTTGGGCTACTAAAGTACTAACTGCTTCATAGATAAGTTTTTTTAATTATACAAGCTAGCTTCAAGCCACATTTATTGTATTATTTGAACGATTCTATTTGATTTATTCAGGAAAACTTTATAATATGCATGTTTAAGTTGTTCACTGCGTCTTAAGTTTCAGTCCAATTAGGAGTTTTGTTTATTAAGGCAGAACTTAAAAACTTTCCAAATTTTTTACTGACACAAAAAAGTTTTCTCTATAACTCTTGTGTTAGATCTCAAATTAAATGCTACTACGTGAGAGAAATAGTGAATGCATTTTTTGATGAATCTTCAATCGCATTTCTATGAAGGGATGTTTATGATTAATTCTGAAGCAAAAACAAAACCCATTTAAGTTTAGGATAAAGCTCGATGGTCCAATTAAGGACAAATAATGTGCATCATCATGGCGTGGTATTTAATGATGTCGTAATGAATTTTTGTCCTGAAACTTTTGGTGTTGAAACATAAAGTTGCCCACAAAATTGAGCATACAGTTTACAGCAATAATAAAAGCATAATAATGGAAAAACTAAGCTGATTTTATTGGATCTGATTGTTGACATCAGTGCCTTCTGTCGTTCAAGTACTTTCATAAAATGTACACATGAACAACACACATAAAAAAAAATCAGTCTCAGTTGGTCGAGCCGTTCTCAAGTGATGATCGGTCATACTTGCGCTAATTTATTTTTATTTATAAAGATAGATAGAAGATATGGAAATAATAATAACAACCCAAAATAAAGCTTTTTCTTGCTAAGGTTGAATAAACCGTAAAGGTTGAACCTTTTTGAATTTAAAGTTCAAAAAGTTGAATTTGATTTGTGAACTGGAAAGAGTTGAATTTAAAGTGCAATAGGATGAATTCAAAGTGTAAAAATTTAATTTTATTTGCAAAAAGTTAAACTTGAAATGTACTCGTAAGAGTTTTAATTTAAATTTAAAAACCACACACACAAAAGTATTTTGTCATCGAAAGAGTGGTCGAATATCAAGCAACACAATTTTCAATCACTAGCAAAACAAAATCAGCTGCTTAGTTGGATGGTTTCTTTTAAAACTAAAGTGTTTTTTACTTTTCACAAGAATTTACAAGAAATTGTGCACAAATTTTGACATAGAAAAAATGTTTCACCTCCAGTTTGTTAAATCAAGTGGAAAAGAAAATAGCCAAACTAATATAAAAAATAATATACAAAATTTTTTAACTTTCATACATTTTATTTTTAGCATCGTATACATATCGCAAAAAAGGGGCAACCAATGCGAGAAGAAGCCCAAAAAACTACAGTGAATTTTTGCCAAAAAAAAAAAAATTGCACTTTTTTGCCTGGCTCAGCATGCTGATAGTGCACCACAGAAGTTGCTTTGAAATTCAACAAACATTGCACATACAATATATCTGCTCCCACACACACACACACACACACACACACACACACACACGTAAATACATTTTAATGTGTGTAGAGTGCAGTTAAGCCAAACGAAAACGATTTAGCCAGGAACAAGGAACTGCAAAGAAATGTGAAAACGAAGATACTTTATTACGAAGTTGAGTGCGTTCAGTATTTGTAGAATTTCAGGCGCTATGTGTGGATCTGTGTAATACACCTGCAGGCGGACAGAACCACTTCATCTCCAATGGAAATCTGAAATAAAGCTCGCGAACGTTTCGAATTCAAATTCAAACCAGATTCAAGCAATTCACACGCTCAGTTGTCCAAGTTTTTATTACATCGTACTCTTTAAATCCATCGCAGTCAAATAAATGAGAGTAAACGCGTCTGTTCTGTCCCTATCCGAACAAACTAACTTGTTTTTAAAAACAACTAATTAAAAAACTAATATATAATAAACTAGTATATGAACTACTTTGAATTATATTAATGTGGCATCCATTCAATTCTAAATGGTTTTTATTGCATTATATATGAAATAATTGAAATACTACTTTAATTTCGTTAAAGACTGAAAGCTTGAAAGACTTTTTTTTTTTAATATTTTAATATGCTTTATGCATTCACGTAATGAATTTGTGTACTTTTTTTTCAAAACAGTCAAATAAATGATCTCTTTGATGTATAGAAATTTAAAATTTTTATGCTTTTCAATTCATCTTTAGTAAGTGGAATATTAACTAGTTTTCAATTGGTTATTTTAAAGTAATTAAAAAAATAATTTAAATATAACTAATTTAACAAGTAGTTAAAAATATATGCAGACGAAAGTCAATTGACTTATTTAGCGGACATCACCATACAAAATATGTTAGTTCGTTCTATGGAAAAAAGTCAGAATTTCAACTAGTTGTGGTTGACAAAAAACTACTTTTTCAACTACTTTTAAATTAGTTGATTTTCCTACAGGGGTATGTGTGCGCATAAACCCAATAGGCAATTAGACTAGGCCCCTTCAATGGTATTAACTGTTACTTTTTGCAATAAGGCGCTGCACCAACGAGCGCTACTTTAAAGCCGCTTTTTTCCTTACCAAGGCAGTGTAACAGTAATGTGTTCCTGCAAAGAGTGGTTTAACTTATATTTAAGGATAATTTTTTCGTTAAAAGTTAAAATATGTATAATTTTAAAAACGTTGTATAATAGTGAAAAATGGAAAGAATTGAATTTGAAGTCTTAATGGTTTCATTTGAAGTAAAGAAATTTTAGTTTGATTTGCAAAATGTTGAATTTGATTTAAACAACCTGTATCGTCTGGCTTCACTAATAAATACATATATATTGTCATCGATTTGTCAACCTATACAAAATATTGTATAATAGTGATCTTCAGACTGCTATTTCAAGGAATATGGATTGAAAACAATCTGATATAATAGAAACATGAACTGAGTTAGTATTTAGATACGATATGAAAGGTCTTGGCAGGTGGTGTGGTGGCGCAAGCCACTGACGTGCTTTTTTACCAAAATCGGCAAGTTTAGTGTGTCTTTGCTAAAAAAAAACTGCAATATATGCATTTGCTAAAAACTTCTTTGATATATGTCTTTGCTTTAAGCGTTGATCATAGTTTTATTTCCAGTAGTCAAGAGAGCTCTTATTGCATGGTTTGTTTGCATGGTATGTTTTTTTCTTAACCCTCGAATTCGTTATAGCAATGACTCAAATTCTGATTGACGATTTTAGCTTAACCCATTGAATGCCGGTGTTTTATTGAAGCGATGCTTTTTACTCCTCGTTCTGTGATTTGCTTGGAGTGAAATCTGAAAAATTTTCGACAGATTTTTTCTTGGAAATTTGATGGTTTCTTTGTTGCTAGTGCTTATTACAACAAGAAAATTTAATACTTTAAAATTAAATACTAAAAATATTATGTGGCCTGCCCGTGGGGATCGAACCCACGTCCTCTTACACGAGAGTCCAATGCACAATACACTAGGCCACAAAGACTTGTTAGAAACAGTTGTTAATTCAATCATAATTATAACAGAAGCTATGCTGCAGTAGATCGTCACCATCAATCAATAGATAGAGGATTGTATATTTGCTATGCTACAACTATCAAAAATTTGCTGTTATTTGCCACAAGGTGTCTCCAGCATCGGTTTGTTTGTATTGTGAATACGTTTGTGGTGCTGTTGGCATAGAGTATAAATTATTATCTAGAGATTGCATCAACTCTGCTAAATTTCTGGCATGTGTTAACAGAGGTTAAGAGTTTTTTTTCTTCATGTTTTTAAGTGAAATAACTCTGTTAACACATGCCAGAGACTTAGCAGAGTTGATGCAATCTCTAGATAATAATTTACACTCTATGACAAGTGCGTTGACAAGTGCGTTTGTAAGTGTCAAAAAATAGATATCAATAAATATGCAGCCAAGTTCACAACCATGTGTGGAGAGTTTAAATGGAGAGTCGCTGGCATTATATGCCCGTATATGTAATTGGCGTGAAAATTTGACATTCAACAATAAAAAAATAAGCAGTATATATGTTTTCTGTATATATGTAACTTATTTTATGTTATTTTAAATTTTTGAATTTAAAAGTTAATTTATTAAAAAGAAAAATTATTAAGCTATCAAATCTATGTAACTGCGGAAAAGCTTCGCTTCTCTCGTGTGTCCAACGACGCACCTGTGTTTTTTTTGTTTGTTTCAAAGTTTGCAAGCTAATAATATTTCAATTTAATATATGGGGAATTGTATTTGAAGTGATCCACCTAGAATTTTTAAGCATTCCGATTTTAATAAAATTTCACCATGCATAGTGCTTGTAATTTTTCTACTTAAGGAGGAAATTTTTTAGACCTAGATTAACGGAATAACTTTTTACAGGGTGTTTAATTTTTGAGCTTAGTGCGTGAACATGTGTGAAAAATGTCTGTAACTTGTTAAAGAATCGACGGATTTGACCAAATTAAACGCCAAATGAAATTTAATTAATGTTTGTTTCAACTTTTTTATATGAATTTGAGAAAATACGAATATTTTTTGTAAATTTTTTTGGTTAAATAAAGTTATTGCATTTTTTAAAAGGAAAACCCCCCCTCATATTTTTTTTATAATAATTTTAGAAAATGATCTACCTTCATGAAAATGAAACTACCTTCAAAATGAGATATCACTAAGTGTGGTGTGGTATCACTTGACAACTATAACAAAGTCATTTCTTGCAAAAATTACGGGACTGGTTTGTTAAGAACAAAAATTATGTACAAAATGTAGGTTGAAGATTCGCACAATGCTGAGACTGAATCATCTAACCTCCAGAGAAGCAATCAAGTAAGCAAATCAGATTTCGCCGATCATTCCGATACAGGGACTAGTTTGGACGAAGTCAATAAAGGAGAGACAAGAGTCACCTGAATACTGTCAAAGTGTTTCAGCAAAGAAAAAACAAATTTGAAAGTAGTAAGCAGCGTTTCCGAAAGACTTTTATTGCTTACTTAAGCACCAGAATCGTGGGGCCGAAAACGTTTAGCGACTGAGTTTGATGATTACAAACGCAATGTGAAACAACTAATCGCTTAAGATGGCATTTTGACATCACCAAACCCAAAAAGAGGAGAAAGAACCTTAGAAGCGGAAGTAAAAGCATTTGTCCCTTCATTCTACGAAGACAAAGGGAATGGCCGCATATTGCCAGGTAGAAAAGATTTCGTTTCGGTAAAAATACAAGATGGATCAAGCGAGTAAGATGCTGATTTTATTCAATCTTATCAAACTGCAACAATAATTTAAGCAACAGTATACAGATGTTAAAATTGCTTTTCCTTAATTTGCAAAAAACTACATTCTAACACTCAATGCTTGATAGGGCAAAAATAAATTTAAAGAAGTACGTATATTCTATAGTTTGAAACCAAGATTTTCACAAGCAACAACAGTAACTGGAACTCAATGTTATCTCTGTGTCATTCTAACTAACGACAAAATCCTTTTGGACTCTAACTAGAAGATTTTTAAAAACAAAAATTAATAAAATAAATAAAACTGTCAATTTATTTCTGGTTATTTATCAGCTAAGACTTGCAGAAGATTCTTATGCAATTGAATATAAGCTTAATTTTTACTGACTTTAAGCTTCATTTTTGTTTGATATGAAGTTAAATAGTGCAAGTTTGCCTTATATAAATGCTCATAACTTCAAAACCCTAAAATACACTCCACTTAATGATATCTCATTTTGAAGGTAGTTAATCGATAATTGTCAAAAATTATTATAAGAAAAATTGGAGAGGGTATTCTTGTCAAAAAATGTATTTTCTTTATTTAACCAAAAAAATTTTCAAAAAATATTAGTATTTTCTCAAATTCTTTGAATAAAGTAGAAATAAACATTGATTAACTTTCATTCGGCGTTTAATTTGATCAAATTCGTCAATTCGTTAAACAGTCTTAGACATTTTTACTTCTACATGGTCACACTAAACTCGAAAATTAAAATAACTACAAGCACTATACATGGTGAAAATTTTATCGAAATTGGAATGCTTTATAATTTTAGGTGGATCACTTCAAAAACAAATGCCCTTCAAATGCCATACTTCAAATATGTATTGTTTTTTAGGAAAATTTTTGATTTATTAGGCTGGGACGAAAGTCATGCTTGAGTTATTGATATATTGTAGTTATGAGGTCTGTTTCCGTACTTGCAAGTTTGTGAAAACTTTTGAAAACTTTCGCAACTTTTTACTTTTCCTGTTCCCGTACACGAAAAACTTGTAAAGAAGAGCGATAATGAAAGATTGTATCAGTTCTCTTCCTTGAGAAAAGTTGCATGTTTCTGCTACACAAATTTCGTGTAGTTAAAACTTGCAAGTTGTCATGTGTTGACAGAAATGTCGAAATTTGTGCTATCTCTTTCAGATTAACTTGAAACAATTAAATCAATCAATGCAGCTACTTTTCAGACATTTTCGAAATCTTCAACACATTTTTCGTGAAATTAAAAACACACGTTTTTGAAGTTTGAAATAAAAGTTGCAAGTTTTTACTACAAAGCGTTTCAGTACTTTTTGCAATTTTTATTGCTCAGAGACAATTTTTTTTTTTTACTCACTCAAATTTTTTAACTTGCAAGTTTTTGCTACAAAAGTACGGGAACAGACCTATGATTTACGTGTATACGAGTATCTCTATGAACATGCAAAATCTGCAGTTTGTAGTGTTATCCTAGTCAAAGTCTTAAAAACTTTCATAGAACTTGTATGGCGATAAAAAACTTTGAAGACAGATTTCTTAAAATACTGAAATCCGAACTACTATTATTGCTAATGGACACAGAATTTCGTAGCTCTTTTGCGCTAGTATACATGTAAATTTTTTTTTATCCATTGCTTCTATTCTCGCTAAAAGTACTTCTTTACAATTGCTTAAAGAAGGAAAAAAAATCATATTTCTATGATTTTTTATTTTTATTTAACTGTTATATCATCTACTATAACCAAAATACTTTTGATCTACACTCTTAAAATTGCAGCGAGTTTTCCCAATTTAGCTAAAATAAAATATGCATTTTTTTTTTTTTTTGTTATGCAATCTGAGAGTTAGTTAAAAGTTTATGTAGGGACATTTTACGCTATAGGAGCTGCTGTCTGCTAATATTGTTCTCACAGTGATTTGTCACTTTGTTTTGAGCATCACATGGATAAGCATCAATGGACTTGGGATTTTATTCACAAAGTAAACAAACGAAAATAATGTTTCTTTTAGGAAATATTTTATTTTGTTGTAATTAATAAGTTAACAAAAATAAAAATATTTAAGGCTGAAAGTGTAAAAATCACTCCTAAAATAATTTCTATCGCAGTCCTTTTAGTTGAGTCTACTAGACAAACACATTTCTAGCAAGAATGATATATAACAAGATTACCCATTGCGCATGTGTTGTAAAGTTTGCTGCAAAAAATCGTGACGAGCTTGTCAAAGTGGCTCAATAAAAAAACGTAGTCACAATTTATTGATAGGGGGTAAAAAGTAAAGAAATGTCTACATTTTCTTATTGGAACTTGGTTTATTGAAATTAAACTAATATCATTTTAAAAATAAACGCATGCACACAATAAAATAAATTTGTATATTGTTCAATACTATTTGCAGCGTTAACTTTTTTAGCGAAGGTATTAACGGGAGTGAATTTAAAACTTTAAGAAAGCATCAGTTCGCTTAAACAAAAACAAATGCATGCAAACGCGATAAAAAACAATCCTCACTCGACGATACTGATGTTGATAGCATCGCTACTGTGTGCGGTCGCTAAGAATTGTTTTTGCATGTGTATTTTGTTGGTGGACTAGATCTTAGCGAAGTTATTTATATATGGTAGTTAGATCTCAGCATCTAACCTAAGGTTGCGACCATAGAGAACGTTTATCGCTAAGCCGAGCCGAAAAACACATTGGTGAAAAAGATATGCATGACTTGGTTTCTTTGTTGCTCCCACGTGTTTTTTGGATTGGCTCAACAACAAGCGTTTACTATTATTGCAACCTAATCGTTCCATAGTCTTGCTCATGTCAGCCATTGTTGTGACGTCAGCTATGCTAGTCAAAGTCATGGTGTAATTAAAAGCGGGTGCAGACGAAAGCGTTGGCTTCTTTGCATTAGATGTAAAAATAAATATTGAATTGATTAAAGGAATAAATATGCACCCGCTTTTAAGTTCATAAATTTTTATTAAGTTTATTAATGAAATTAATAGCAAAGAAATTTTTGATTTACGCAAAACTTATGAATAAAAATATTAATATGCAGTTTAATGGAGATGGCCAGCGTTCGGCTTTTGATGCTCTAAAAAACATCTAAAAATTACTTAAAAAAATTACCTAATTTCCTACAAAAGCATTAAAAATGCCCCAAAAAATCCATAGAAATGCCAAAAAGTCTAAAATTACTGAATTTGTTTTTTATTGTTTTTAATTAAAATGTTTGAACCTACGTTACGTTGCAGAAATTACTATGTACATTTTCAAATTTTTAAAATAAATAACCATCGATTGTCGTCATAACATGTGCTCTATAACGAAAAACCAGGGTGCAGTCGTCAGGACTGCCGACGGAAGCTTTAGCTTCTTAGCATTAGATGTAAAATCAAATTTAGTATTGATTGAAGAAATAAACACGCGCACACTTTTAGGTAAATCAATTTTTTTGGATGTTTTTACGGGCATCAAAATCCCTTAGTCACTTTTTCTGACGTCACACTGTTTCGCTCCAAAATACTCACTTTTGCGAAAACTAGTGTTTCTGAAACTGATAAGTGAGTAAATGAGGTACGTGATAAAAAACATACATAAATGAAAGGGAACATATGAAATCAGGGCACTTTGCTTACAATTCTAGTGCGCTTATTTAGCTAATTAAAGTCAATAAATATCTATTGTGCTGTTATTATAATTATGGAAATGGACTTTTTTTTTTCTTCTGCTTTTGAATGCTTGTTTGTTTAATAATTTTTAGCTGTTTGACACTTAGTGATGTTTATATTAAATAAACAAACTCGCTACGTATTTTTATCCGATTACTTATTTAATCGGTTTACTTTATACAAATTTTATTGTACAATAAATAAATCGAATATATGAAATATTTTAGTTTTTATACTTAATTATACACTTACATTATTTGTTATTAATAATAAATGTGTAAACATTCAGAAAAAACCGGGTACGCCCGGTAAAAATAACATGCATTCGTTACTTGGATGCATTTATTCGACAACTTAATCTAAAATGAAGAAAATTGTATTCTTCTCATCGAGTTAAAACATAGTGACAAGTTCATTCGATTTGAGTCGAATATTTTAGCTTAAAGAGACACTTCGACTATCGAATCCCTAGGAAAATAGAATTGAAATACTCGAAACGAGTCACCGATTTATCTCATTTTATTATAGAAGCAGTGCAAGTGAGAATGTCGTCATTATGACGTCAAAGTGAGAAAATCTGGTGAGAACTACGGTGAGAAAAGTTACAGAACTGAGCTACTGGTCATCTCTAATTAAATTGCATACTTACTTTTTCATTAAGATTCATAAGTTTTGCCATGGTAGAAGAATACAGGTAGATGCAGCGTTGATTGTGCTCTCTTTTTCGTTATTGCCGATATTGTCAATGGCGCTCCCTGCTTGCAGTTAATATTTTTTTTATATAATTTTCCATGATGTTTACCTTGAAATTTTTAATGCTTAAATATCAATAAAACACAAAAAAGAAAAATTTTTTACAATTTCTAATTAAATAAATAAGACAGCTTCAACTATTTAACTTCATTTACATTTTGACAATTCTTGTTTTCTCACATCTTTCTTATAACTTTGAGATTTTATATAAGTTGTCAACTTCGTTTTGACATTCGCGGCAGTACGCTCTCATCTAGCAAGCTTACCTGTATTAATTCTACCATGAGTTTTGCTTAAATCAAAAATGTTTGCTACTAATTTCATTAATAATCTTGAAAAAATAATGTGTAAACTTAAAAGTGTGTGCATGTTTCTACCTTCAATCAATACTATATTTGATATTACATCTAATGCCAAGAAGCTAACGCTTCCGTCGGCCGTCCTGACGACTGCACTCCGGTTTTAAAAAAAATAAAGGAAACTTTTATACGGACGTTTTCTCGCATTTGTATTCCTTTACACAGAAATCTGCTATGCTGCTTGATGTGTTTAAAAAGTTTTTGGCAGTCTATAGACATGCGCGTTCCGCACAAATTCGTTGCCAACCAAGATTGCCAGTTATGTGGGCAAAATCTCATTCATGGTAATTTTTCCTTGAGATGTTTTTTTTTGAGAATTCCCATGGTATTTTTTAATTCAGCGAGGTATGTTTCAATTGGCATGGGAGTTCAGAGTGGTACTTTGTAATTTCCGTGGGAATTTGGTAAGGTTTTTCTTCAAATGATTTTTTCACATTTATTAAGCAAAAACTTCATATAAAATCATTGCCATAATACGCATTAAGCCACGATTTTATGTCGTATGTTACGTACGTAAAGTCCCCTAAATTTTTGTTATTTGTGTGGTACTTTTTGTGTGCCTAGGATTTTTTTGGGTTTTTTAAATGCATATGGAATTTGTTGTGGTATTTTTAAAAAGCGTGATATTTTTGTGGTAATTTTTAATGATCGTGGGATTTTTTGTGGTATTTTTTAATTGTGATGGGAATTTTTTGTTTACCTTTACCATGGTAATTTTTGTGGTATTTTATTTTTGGTACTGTGGGAAAAAGATAATTTCCATGGGAATTGTTCTGAATTTTAACTGGTAATCTTGCTGCCTACGCAATATGATGAATGACTGAAAGAGACAAATACTATTGATGTGCCTAAACACAAAATTCTTGTTTGTAATTTCATTTGCTGACAAAAACTGTAAGAAATTACATTTTTGGCCCAAATTTAAATCGTTGTTATTCTCAACAGAAGCATCAAAAAGTTTAGTACTCATTTTAATTACCTAAAATATAATTTAAAATTATAATTTACTCGTACATGTGTTGTAAGTGCAGAATATTTCAAATTAAACCAAATGAATTCAATGTTATTCTTACAAATGAAAACGCTTGTGCTGTATGTGTTTGTTATTTGCTTTTTTTTTGCTTTTTTTTTTTATTCATTTTTCAAGTGTGACAGCTGACAAGCCTGGATGACTTAGGTTGCGCAGAAGATTTAATTTTTAGCGCACGGAGTATTTTATTTTTATATCTATCATTCTTTTATATCTATCTATCATTTCTAGCGCCTTTTTTTAATGCATTTAACTCAGAAGAACACGAGAAAAATTATTGTGAGAAGGATGACACGCATTTCAAGCATTAAGTATTTTTATTTTCGTACTGTGCGATTTTACCATGATAATTGTTGGAAACTGTAATACAGAGTATAATATAATAACCAATTGCCAATACGACCAATTATAGGCAAGAGAGGTGGAGGAGTGTTGAATGCTGTAAGAGCGGATCTGCCGAGTAAATTGTTTCAGCTGAAAAACAAGAACAAGAAACAAACATAATTGTGGCCTAACACAAATCCCACCTAACGGTTCTTTTGATGCATTTAATAATCATATGAGCAATATTGGTTTATTAACTGAAACCTTTGGTTTCAGAAACTTGGTACTTTCTTTCTAATGACTTTTGCCAATTAAATTTAATAAAAACATTTTAAACAGAATTTTAGATTTAATTTTTTTTTCAAATGATCTGAAAGCTATTTGCACAGAAAACTTAGCTCCAATCTTGAATAATAGTACACATCATAAAGCAGTTACGATTAGCCTTGAATTCTATGAATATGAAACATTTCTCGATGATGAATTCTTTCACAAAGAAAGAATGACACTTTGTGGCATAACATGCATTTTTGCTGAGTGTTGTTTGGTCTAGTAGATTATAATGATAGTCCAGTGAATACCTATAAATTTGTCGGCTCGATATTCTCACAAGGAGTTTTTCAATTTGTTCCTATTAAGCCAAATATTTTAAGAAATAAACCTCCTTTGTTTAATTCAAGACTTGTTAACTCAGAAAATTCAAAAAACAAAGCATTTAAGAAATTTCGGAAAAAAAGCTGTGGGCTGGATCGTCTCCAATTTATTCAGCTTAGAAATGCCTTTGATACTCTTCATAAATTTTTATAAAATCAATACATTTTTAATGCCAAAATAAAATTATATACGAACCTAAAATGCATTTGACATTATTAAAATTGTAATCGAAAATCACATTCCACGGATTCAGTTAGTTTTTTCATTTAATATTGCACCAAGATGTTTTTTTGTTAAAAACTTTATGATATCGGAAAAGGATGTTTACATAACAATTTCAAATTTAAGTTCAAGCTGAAAATGCGAAAATGAAGAAATCCCGCCAATATTTTTCAAGCACTTCAAAGCAAATATCAGCAAACATATTTCAGTTCTATGCAATTGTTGCTTAAAAATTGTGTTTTTTTAGAGCCCTGGAAGGTTTTTTCGGTAGATCCTATATGGGCATTTCCGTGGTGGTGGGGAGTGATAAAAGAATGAAAAATTTAACTTGCAAGTTCCTTATTTCGATTTTCCAATAGCTTACTAAGCACACTATACAAGGTGTAAAACCTAAGAGTTGTCAAAAGTTCGGCTCTTAGATAGAAGCCACCAAAAATGATACGTTACGTGACAAAAAATAGAAGTGGTGTTTGACTTGGATCACAAAATTAATAAAATTCTGTAAATTGGCAAGAGTGTTTGTATAAATCTTTTTTTAGAAGGATTTGAAATAGTATAAGTTTATTTTCAAAGTAATCAAATTTAAAAACCTTTTCTCGTTTTTTTTTTTTTTTATTGGGCTTAGTATGAAACGTTACGTGACATGGCGATACGTGACATTTTTTCCATTGTAATTCATTTGGGTAATTAAGTAATTAGATAATTATGTGATTTAGTTATTAAAAAACAATTTTAATATATTCTGCCTCTTCTTGCCTCAACCATTTTTCATTATTTTAGCCAATGCCTTCCATTTTTACTAAGACAAAAACGCTTACGAAACATTTACAAAACATTAACTACAAAGAAAAATTACATTTGTGAAACAGTGCTGACGATTTGATCATCATGCTAAATGGATTTATATTTAAATTGCTTAAATCAATAAAATAAAAATATTTCTCTAAGATATCATTTAAAAACCAGTTTTTAATAACTTTTAATTTTCGTGTCACTGTGGACTTTTCGGCGGAAATGCCCATATTCAAATCTGGAAACAGAAATTATGTTAATAATTATAGAGTAATTGTAAAACAGTGCACATTTGTTAAACTATTTGACAATATTATCAAAAATAAGCTTTTCAATATAATTGAAAATCATTTTCTGGACTGTCAACATGGATTTCTTCCAGGAAAATCTACTTGCACTAACTTAGCATTGATCACGAATAATATAGTTTGTACAATGGAAACGGGGATAAACTAGACGTTATTAACAATGATTTTACAAAGACTTTTAATAAAGTTGACCATTATATGTTGCTGTAGAAGCTCAAAAACTTTTGTCTGTCGAAATTTCTGCTAAACTTTTTCAAAAGTTACTAGGAGAATAGGAATCAAAGATAAAATAGGATCAATATTCTCTTATACTGCCATAAATGCAAATTCTGGTATTCCGTAGGGAACTCAATACGGCCCACTACTTTCTCTTATTTTTATAAACGACTTGCCCCAAAGGTCTTAATACTCAAGATGTTTGTCATTTACGGACGACGCATAGAGTCGCGGCTCCATATAAGCCGCGGACAAAAATAGAAGGATTTGGCGCGGGATCATGAAATTTCTTGAAAATAAGTTTTATGATAAAAGAACTATTCAGGCGAAATTCCGTTAAAATGAGATGAATGAAGAGACCACCTCACATTTAACCGAAGTCGTTTATCTGGTATATTTCCTCAAAAAAAATTTGCACAAATAGGTTTTTTGTTACAGTAAATAGTTGGTGTGAAAATTAATCAAATCGGTTAACTAACACGATCACCTCCCATATAACCGATATCGGTAATCTGGTATATTTCCCCAAAAAACTATCCTAGATCAATAAACAAAAGACAAAATAACTTTATAGCAATAAATAGTTGGTGAAAAAATAAACCAAAATGGCCGACTAATACACCTACCTTCCAAATAACCAGTGCACAGTGGCTGAAATGGCTAATTTAGCGGTGTTATTAAATAACTTTAAAATAAATAAGGGTATGTGATAAACAAATTTGTAAGGTTACACATTTCTAGATTTATTTTTTTGTTGTTCTTGTGCGACTTTTTCTCCTCGCCTCTACAATTAAAAATTAACTCGTTTTTACCTTGATAGTTTTGCAATTTTTCCAAAATTATGAGATACTGTAAAAAGATAATGGTAGAAGAGAGAAAAAAAATTACACGTGTATCGGCATTTTAAAAGTTGACATCTAAATAGAAGTTTAGATAATAGGATGGAACTTGGTACTGATCTTTGCGTACACCCAAGGATGTGCAGTATTGAATATTTTTGGAATCCTCCCAGGGGGGCGTGTCCTCCCATACATTCCGCTATAGTAAAAACAATAAAATGACTAATAAAATACATTTTTCTACAAAATTTGGAATGTGTATATGTTTTGTTTTTATTAAATGTATTTTAAATTATATTTTTACGTTTTTTTGCAATAAAATCTGTTTTTTTTTATTTCAATGCCCTGATATTCGCTTTTATTTAAAATAGTTTCAAATACATGCGTTTCAATGTTGCAAAATTTTTTTTCGGGGACTCTCTTCATTGCGTCAAATTGTATACAGTGCCCGTTTAGAAACAATATTATTGCCTTAAAAGTGTGATATTTTAAAGAATTGCAGAAACTAGCGACTCATTTTGTGCAACTTACAATCCCAATGACTTAAGTAAGCAGACAAATAAATAATTAGACTGGAACTCACTGGAACTCAAAACGTAAACTCCACGAAACACAAGTAATGGTCATTTCCATACTCCTTTTAAAATGCTAAGTTGCATAACACACAATTGCAACAATAAATTTGTTCATTAAAAATGTACCTGTTTACTTAAATAAACTTAAAATTTTTTTTAAATTTGCTTAAAATCACACTTGCTGATCAAAAGAACTCACGACAAAAAAGGCGACAAATATATTTGATGCACTTGCACTAACATATGTTGACTTTGACAGCATACGAAAAATATTGCAAGTAAAACAAAAAAAAAAATGTGTAAATAAGTTCACTGGCTTGTTAATTTAAAAAAGAAAGTTTTTAAAAAAGTATTAACATTTAAATTTTAATTAGTTGCCTCCAGGTGGCCTTTCCGATTTGCGATATTTCCCCAAAAAATTATCGCAAATCAATTAAATTTTATACCCATTATTATTTTATAGCAAAAAATTGTTGGCGTAAAAATTTTCCAAATCGGCAGACTAATACGTCTACCACTCATATAACCGAAATCGGTAACATCGAATATTTCCCCAAAAAAATATACCAGAACATAAAAATTTGGAGACATGGTTTTTTTGTCACAAAAAATAGTTGGTGAGAAAATTAAGGAAATCGGTTGACTAACACGCTCACCTCCCATATAACCGAAATCGGTAATCTGATATATAGTCGCTCACAAAATTGAGCATACACCATTAAAAGTTATGGAAAGCTTTAATTTTAACTGTATTAACCCATTAAGGACCAATGTGACGTATACGTCACGATAGCATAGCCCATATATAACGGTCGCTAAACAAAATTTGGTTTCTGCCAATTTAATTTAATATATCACATTATCCCCTCTAAGGCATTGTGATCGAGATTGCATCAGTTGCAATTGGAATTTGTTTGTGAATTGACGCGCTTGCGTTAGCTTAGCTTTGTGTGTAAAGTGAAAATAAGAAAAATGTCGAAAAGCACAAAGGCCAAAAAGTAAGTATATTAAAATTTTGTATTTTTGTATATAACTATAAAAAAAGTGAAAGAAGTATTACTTAGAAAAATGTGTAGATAAATTGTATAAAAGAAAAAGTGAATATTTATTGTATTATTTTCGTGTTTGATCATGTTTCTTCTTGCTGTGACGTACACGTCACATTGGTCCAAATACAGTGAAAGTACATACATTGCTTTTTTATGTTATTAGATACTTGAAAAATACGAACGAAATGCTCGATTTTCTAGAGAGCTTACAAAGTGATGATGAAGATATCGATAGAGTGTACCTAGAAGCACCCGATGAAGGTCGGCTGTCCGATGAAGATTCAGGAGAGGAAGACTGTGGTGGCACCATTGAAAATTTGAGCAAGAATCAATTACTAGCGCCGTGTGAATTAGTGTGTAACACCAAAGATGATGGCATTCTTGTAGACGATGTAGAACTGAATATTACAGATCACGATATTGCCAATTTAATCGAAGATGTTCTTCAAAACTCTTTTCAAAACATTGGGACAAGCTTATTGTTGGAATCTCCATCTTCATCGAATCAACGACCACCAGAAATTCTGGGGGAAGAATCAACTGCACGTACGTATAACATGACGCCTAAAAATATTTCAGTACGTAGTACAATCAGAAAAAGGCAAAATACTTCAAAAGCAAACGGTCCTCGGGCAAAAAAAGTTAAAAAGCCTGAATCACAAATAACTTGGGTTGAAAGTGACGCTGGTAAGTCAAAACCTTTTTTCCCTGAGCCAAATTACACCGATTCTTCCGGACTATTGTCACATCAGCAATTTGAAAAATTCATTGATGATGAGGTCCTACAGATGTTATGTGAGGAGTCCAATGCTTATTCAGTTCAAATAAAGGGTGATTTTTTAAGAGCTTGATAACTTTTTTTTTAAAAAAAACGCATAAAATTTGCAAAATCTCATCGGTTCTTTATTTGAAACGTTAGATTGGTCCATGACATTTACTTTTTGAAGATAATTTCATTTAAATGTTGACCGCGGCTGCGTCTTAGGTGGTCCATTCGGAAAGTCCAATTTTGGGCAACTTTTTCGAGCGATGAGGCTCATTTCTGGTTGAATGGCTACGTAAATAAGCAAAATTGCCGCATTTGGAGTGAAGAGCAACCAGAAGCCGTTCAAGAACTGGCCATGCATCCCGAAAAATGCACTGTTTGGTGTGGTTTGTACGCTGGTGGAATCATTGGACCGTATTTTTTCAAAGATGCTGTTGGACGCAACGTTACGGTGAATGGCGATCGCTATCGTTCGATGCTAACAAACTTTTTGTTGCCAAAAATGGAAGAACTGAACTTGGTTGACATGTGGTTTCAACAAGATGGCGCTACATGCCACACAGCTCGCGATTCTATGGCCATTTTGAGGGAAAACTTCGGAGAACAATTAATCTCAAGAAATGGACCGGTAAGTTGGCCACCAAGATCATGCGATTTGACGCCTTTAGACTATTTTTTGTGGGGCTACGTCAAGTCTAAAGTCTACAGAAATAAGCCAGCAACTATTCCAGCTTTGGAAGACAACATTTCCGAAGAAATTCGGGCTATTCCGGCCGAAATGCTCGAAAAAGTTGCCCAAAATTGGACTTTCCGAATGGACCACCTAAGACGCAGCCGCGGTCAACATTTAAATGAAATTATCTTCAAAAAGTAAATGTCATGGACCAATTTAACGTTTCAAATAAAGAACCGATGAGATTTTGCAAATTTTATGCGTTTTTTTTAAAAAAAAAGTTATCAAGCTCTTAAAAAATCACCCTTTAGAAGGTCAAAATCCCAACATTACCATAAATGAGATGAAGGTATTTATTGGTATCATGATTGTCACTGGGTACACATCTCGACCAAAAAAAAGAGATTATTGGTGCGAAGATTCAGATATGCTCTGCTCTTTGGTAAGCGAAAGCATGCGACGAAATAGGTTCGAAATCATATTTCGTTATATGCACTTCAAAGGCAACAGCTTGGAAGATCGAGAGGACAAAATCTGGAAAATTCGTCCAATTACTGATGCGGTGAAAAATCGATGCCTCAAAAATTTTCATCCTGAACAGGATCTATCATACGATGAGTCTATGGTGGAGTTTTATGGTCGACACGGTTGCAAACAATTTATTAGGGGAAAACCATTGCGTTTTGGATACAAGATGTGGTGCCTCAATACGCCCCAAGGATACCTTATAAACTTTGAGATGTACCAAGGTATAAATCCACGCATACCAGAAGAGTATCCAAACATGTATGGAAAGAACCCTGCACCACTGTTTTCAATGCTTGATGATCTCGACGAAGAAAAAAGACAGTTGCCGTACTGCATTTATTTTGATAACTTATTTACTTCTGTTTCTGTTTTGCTTGGATTCAGACAGCGGGGCTACCACTGGAACAATGCGCGAAGTTATGATACCTAAATCTTGCCCTTTACCTGACAAAAAGGTATTAAAAAAGAAACAACGTGGACACATAGAGAGCATTAAACTGGAAGGTGGTGAAATATATATAACGAAATGGATTGATAACTCTGTTGTTACTGTAGCTTCAACCGTTTTTGGAAAAAATCCAGTATCCAAAGTTGGTCGATACTCACGAGAAGAACGCCGAAAAATCGACGTTCCCCGACCATGTGCTGTTGCCATGTACAACGCTGCAATGGGTGGTACAGATCGTATTAATCAAAACGTAAATGCTTACAGAATTGGCGCAAGGGGCAGAAAATGGTGGTGGTCTATATTTACCTGGCTTATTGACGTTTCAATTCAAAATGCTTGGATTTTGCATCGGAAAAGCGGTTCAGGTATGACCCAAATTGATTTTCGTCGAGCTATTTCCAGCCATTATTGTGGGAGCCTTGGCATTAGAAAGCCGCCTGGAGGTTATCGAAGACCGAAAAATGAAACTGAATGCACAAACCAAAGATATGATAGTATCGATCACTTTGTGGAGATTGTTCCAGGTAACAAACGTCGACGATGCCAAGGTCATAATTGCACAACTGTGTGCATGACGATGTGTGGAAAATGTAATGTTGGCTTGTGTGTTAAATGTTTCAAGCACTACCATTTTATAAATGTTTACTAGTTTTTTAAACTTTTCCTAATTTATTTATTTATGTGTAAGTTTTTCAAAATGTGAATAAAAATTACCTGAATTTCCTTTTTTATGTTCCTTTTAATTTAATTAATTATAACCTTTATAAGCGAATAAACCTAAAGTACAAATAAAAAAAACATTTACTCGTAAACAAAATATGCCTTTCCCATAAGTGTAAAACATAGATGCTGGCATTGGGACCAACGTGACGTATACTTCACAGGCGGAATACACGCCCCCTGAGAACTTTTTCAGATTTTTTCTTCTGATTTCTCTTTAAGAACTCAAAGGTAGTATATGTGAAAAATTTCAACATTCTACGTCGATTTTAAAGGTCCTGTCCTTAATGGGTTAAAAGCAGTTAAAAGCATTTTAGTTAACATATTTTAGTTAGTATATTTGATTTGCACCATTGAAAAAATAAATAATACAAACTTTTTTGGACAAAAACTAAAATAAGCGCCTTTTCAATGACACAAAATTGAACATACATCCCTTTATACTTGCATCTACTTTGTTGATCGTTATCGCTATTTTTGAAACTACAATATTAGACACAGTTTATACGCTGTCTTTTTGAGATATAACAAAAATCGATTGCAGACGAAAACAAACAAATATTTCCACTCGAAAACTTATTATTACACTGTGCTGCGATGGAAAATCATATCGGGAAATTGTAGAAATTGTTGAAAGAACACATTCTACGGTACAGAAGATACGAAAAAAATTATAAAATAATCTTGGTACAAGCTGGATAAAAATAATAGGTGTACTAGAGCGCTTTATTATGCATAAAGTTACCTCTACACTGTATTGGCATGGTGTTCTTGCACAATTCGAATCTCGCCGAATATCGCTTGGACTTCAGTCGATAAAGGACAAAAGAACCTATTATGAATTAATGTTCGCATACAACTGGCTGACTTCCAAAACGTACTAAAACGTACTAAGCCGCATGCGTTTGCAAAACTTATTAACATTGCAAGCATATACTTTGTGTAATTTGTCATTACAGAACACAGTAGATGCACAGATATCATGCGTCAATTTCTTTTTACTGCCAAATAGAAAATGTATGCATAAAAATACAATTAAGCATCAACTCTGTTAGTGACGCACGATTTCCTTCTTAGCTGCGTTAAGACTACTTGTAGAAGGCGTTTTGAAATGTCATGTATTGTGAATATTTTGTAGTGTGGCGATATAGACTGGTAGACTTTGTCCTTTTGCTTTGCATTTGCCTTGGAAGTCAGCCCATTCTACATGATCAATCGTATGCTGCAAGAAACATTCCATAGAACTAATTATGCAAACAACACTTAGGTATTCTTCAATATCAAATTTTAATTGCTCAGATGCCAAATTTCGTTTGAATCTATTTATCACATTTAATTGAGATAGTTCAATATAGAACATGTTTCCCTTTTTTATAGCATATTCTGTAAGAATTATTTCGTAGACCAAATAAAAAAAAAAATATATACAATTTTTGATATATTAATCATGAAAGGGTTTTGTAAATTATATATATTTAAACATTTTTGCCGAAAAATGTACCCCGATAAACTTATACCTTTGCATAATTTTTCCCAGCGAGGAAAATATGCGTCTTATCGCCAAAAGTGTTATAGCAGTAAATATAGTTCATGTCTTCCATTGTAGAAGCCTAACCTAATTGTCTATTGGGTAACACATCACACATTATTTTTTTCTTGACTATACTGCTTAGACTGCTCGTTTTTTTTTCCACCGCTGCGGTTTTAGTTTCAACACAAGCGTTGAAGTTATGACATTGCCACTGCTTAAAGTATTGCTAGCAATGAAGTTTGGCGCTGGAGAGCAAAAAATACTCCGTGGGAATTGCTGCAATAATGTTAAAAGCAATTTTGAATTTTTGCCTTTTTTTCGAGCTCATTGTCCTCGTTCTATTTCGTTGCCACCAACACCAACACCAACTCGTACCATCAGGCAACAAACACTGACAGCATTCAAGTTGGGCTTTTTAAGTAAATCCCTACAATGCGCACAATAAACGGAGTTACACATGGATAAAGCAGCCAACGTAGACATGTTCTTTGAACCGTACCAGATTTGCCTGTGGTAAAGAGCGCCCAGGTAGCTTTGTCTATCGCACTGTCAGTACATCTGACTGTCATTCGCAGTTTACACCGGAATTTACAGGTTTCCCTGGCATAACCTCTTCCTTTCTTCTTAATTTGATTTAATGTGCGCGATTCTGAATGTGTATGTGTGTGTGTATGCGTGTGAGTAAATGCGTGGATTTAAGTGTTTGCATAGCTGTTTGTGTAAGTGAGCATTGAAATTGTTATGCTAGCTGTGGTTTTTTCTCCTTTTGCCATAAATAAAAACTCTTTAAATAAATTGCATAGCTTGCGCATATTTAGGCTTTTTGATAGGATCAGCTTTTAAGGCTAATTCGAATAAATCTTGAGCTCAAACTGAGCAAATTTTTTATGTGCTTATGTGGCTTTGTTTTGTTTTGTTTTTTTTTTCAAGAGTTAAATCGTTTGCTTTTTTATTTTATATATATTTTTTTATATCAAGCAATTCATTTTAGTTTGATTTCAATGAACAGACAATTTTTTTTGCTGGCTTTTGAGTCCAATCAAAAAGTTAAATGCAGAATAGTTGATATTATTTGTGTTTCGGAAACTTAGTTTCACGCAGGTGTTAATGAATCGTTTTTTAAATTCAAAAATTCCAAATTGTTTCGAAAAAAAGGCGGTAGATTCGCAATATGCTGCAAAGAAAATCTAAACGTAAATGTGGTAGGAAAGTCATGTGGATCCGGTGTCGAATATCTGAAAGTTTCAATTTCTGATGGTAATACTACAGTTTTCGTCTCCTGCGTATACAATCCAAGCCATAGTTGTAGCTTAGAATCACTTTTTACTGACATTTTAAATTGCGTTATTGGCTTCCAACATTTTGTATTGTGAGGTGACTTAAACATAAATTTATTAGCAAATGACAACTTTTCATGTGAGTTTCTTGATGATGTAGTCAAAATAAGGCTCAATGTAGATAATAACATATTGCCAACACGTTTCTCCAACAATGCCTGTCCAAGCCTACTAGACTCTGATACCTCACTTGTTACGCTCTTTGACCAAATATCATTGGTTTCCGAAAATGGCCTAATTTTTTGCACGTTATGCATTTATCTCTCAAAGGCAGCCTCTGAAACCTCCTTTCAGTACCATGAACACAGATCGATTGCTCATCATTATTTAACAGCTTATCTCAAATAAATTGGTCAGACTGTTGGTTTTTGCATCCGTCCACATGAAAAGCTGAATTTTTTATAAACAATATAAGCAATTTGCTCTATATGCATGTTGTCTTCCGCACACGTCACGTTTTTAATATAAACAGCTCTTAGTTTACTCAATCTGTCCAATTGGCACTTATAAAATGAAAAGGAACGGAAAACGGATTATACAAGAAGTGGAAACGAAATCAAAATTCATTTACCTGGGAGGAATATGGAAAATCTGAGAATGTAGCCACAATTTCTATAAAGAGTTCCTACTAAATTTTTTTATATCAAAATTAGATTTCACTTTACCATCAAAAAAGCTCTGGAACAACCTCAAGAATCACAGTCAGGGCCGCATTAAGCAGGAGACAAGGGTGGGCAAATGTCCAGGGTGGAAAAGTTTTAGCAGCGGCAAAAATAAATTAATAGATAAAAACTTATATATATCATTTATTTATTTTTCCTACAAATAATTAAACTCGAACATTTCTGCGTAATCATTTTGTCATAGTTTTGTAGTAAGCCTTTTGAAAATATAAATATTGTGTTGCAATTCTAATGTTAAAAATATCTTCTTTACTAACAAAAAAATATTCTTAGATTGTTCTAAAAATACAAGAAAAAATTATAGGTCATGAGGCCCGTACCTAGGGTGGCAACATTTTAGGGGTGGCAAAGTTTGAGGTCTGAAAAATTTTGTGGAAAACAAAAAGTTAGGAACGGCATCAATTCGGTTGCAGTAGAATTGACAGGGCGGCAAAATATTTTCATAGCTTGTTAATAAAGAAACTCAAGATAAATCAATAAACTAAATTTTTGGGAGGTCAAATTTTGAGGGACAAATGTTTGAGGCAAACTAACTATCTTATGCAATCAATAACTTTTTGGGCTACAGAAAATATTACTTTAACATGGCCATACCAGTGGTGGTAATTTAAAAATAATCAATTAATTAAGTTAAGCAATTTATGCAAATTTGGATTTTCTGACTTATTATAATGCACGTATGATACTAAATTTTTTTTGTCCAATTTTAAAATCTGAAAACAAGTGGCGCGTGGGCAGGACAGACATATTTTGTAAGAAAAGGATAAACGTTGTTAATTTTTTATATCTGGTGTTCTTAAGAGCAGCTGCATTAAATAAATTAATATTAGCTACACACATCACTTTTGTTTAGTCTCAAAATGTCAAATTAATTATTAACAGCACAGTAAATATCTGATCGAAACTTAACGAAGAACGAATTGAAAGAAACGGCAAAAAAAATGCAAAGAAAATACAGTCCGTCCTACAAATTTTTCTCCAATTCGCACCATATCCGTACTCACTCACACCAATGGAATCCATGCCTTCGTGCTATTTGAACTGCTCTAGTTATAATTTTCAATGATCAATTTAATTAAGTATCATACAGGCTTAAGGAATTATTGTAGAAAATATTGTGGTAATGCATTGCAAAATTTTTAAAATGTTTTGCTGAGTTCATTAATAGGGCGGAGTCATTTTTATGGCCTCGAAATCTAAATAACATCGGAACAATTTTGTAGCGTATTTAAAATGTTAGTCATATCATATGGAAATATATGAGCGCTTAAATTGGCGTATTATTATGTTCATCGCATTTAAGAAAAACGGAGTAATTCGACTTTGCATTTTAAAAATTCAAAAGCTTTTTATTTTATCTCAGCATACCATAGTTTTGGAAATTTTTTTAAAAAGAACCATGCTTAAATGCTTACTTTTTATGAAGTTGGAGCATACTTTTAATTATATAACATATCAATTATTTCAATCTGATCAAAATTAGCTACAGTATTGAGCTTTTAGTCTTAACATTTCTATCATTTGACATATAGAAAAACTTGCAATTTTGTAATAAATGACCATCGAATATATAATTAAAATATTAAATATAAAAGTTGGATTTTAGCCTCTAATATATACTTAAGAGGAAATTAAACCCTAACATATATAAAATAAGCATATTTTATTTAAATAAACATTGATTTGAATTAAATACTCATTCCACCTGAATTCTTAAGTTGAATGATATTCAATATTTATAGATTTTTAGTTCTTCAGTAAATTTCGCTTAGTTTAATTAACCGAACTTGGAATAGAATCTCTCTTTTACTACATTTAACCAATGCAAAACATTGTGTATTTTAGTATTTGTGTATTTTTGCACACTCCATGTACTGTAAAGATAAAAAATAATTCAAATCAAGGTCGAGTTGAAAAATCAAAATTTGAGAATTAACAAAATTATAGTACACCAAAAAAAAAAAAAAATACTTACGCCTTAAGAAGTACTTGGACTTATGGTCGATATAAAGCTGAGTACATACAAATATTAACATTTAAGAAAGCAGCTAGAAAATAACCAATGTTTCATTTACCAACTATACTATTTAGTTAAACATATTAAAATTTATAAAAAGAAAACATAAAAAAGATTTTTTGGTTCCTCGCTTATATGGTAGATGGGAGTAATAGTGCTTCGACCACACCCATTTTTTCTTAAAATTTTTATAAGAGCTTAGCAAATTTAAAGTCATTACCGTAAGAGTTAAGTTCCGCTAGATCATTCAAGTTACACACTGTGCATTTGTTGTGCTAAAACAAAATAAATAATAAGGCAAAATATAAAAATTCTAATAATAAAAATCAGACAAGTTGTTTTCTCTTTTTTTTTTTAATAAAAACAATTTTAATTTACTCCACAATAGTTTTGACATCATTCATTTATAACTGCAGCTAGCCTTAAGAAGTATCAACTTTTAAATTATCTTATAGTGGAGCATTCCATGAAAATCGATAATTCAGCATTGCTATTCCAAAATAGTCTAAGTGATCTTAAAACTATCCAGATGCAAATAATAATGCTTTAGACAAAATATATTACAAGATCTCTTTATTATTGTAGAGCAACTACTTTTTCAAACGTTGTTTTACAGATTAATTATTGAACAAAAATACATAAAATTAAAAACTATCAGTAAACCATTGTTGTTCATTAAATTTGGTGCAACTTTATATTTTCCTCAAGTACAACTTCTACAATTCATATGTTATAGAAAATCGTTGGATATAAGTTTTTAGAGACCTATCTTTTAATGGTTAAAGTTTTATAATTTTGCTGGCCCGCACGTAAAACTTAATTAAATTTTGTTTTTTTTGCATATTTGGAAACATACTTTTAATTAAATTTTGTAGTTTTAAAAAAGTTTTCGTTATTTAACTGTCAATCAAAGCCAAATTTCGTTTTATTTTCTCAGTGTTAGTGAAAAAAAGCTTTGATTCTCTGTCCCGCACGTTACGTTTTTTAATTTCATAGAGAATACTATCAGGACCCAGTGGTCCGCAGCTTTGCCACGGACGTTCCAGCAACCATACTTTTTTATTTGTGGGCGGTGAAAGTAGGTGTGGCAAACATTTTTTCCCGTAAACTATCTCGTGCTCGGAAACAATCTACTGCCAAAATTTCAGCGCAATCGGCCCAGAAGGTTTGGAGTCTTAATGATTTCTTAAAAGTAGGCAAACTACTAGTACCACCACCCCCCTTTTTAGTTCAGTTGTCGACGGTAATCATACAACTTTAATTACCAAATTTCAGTCTTATACGACAAAAACCGTCTGAAATATATCATTTTCATTGATTTGTGGGCGGTAAAATATGGCGTGGAAGCCCAGTTTTGGTACAATTGTCGAAAGTAACCATACAAACTAAATTACAAAATTTTAATCTCAAACAATAGAAACAGTCTAAAATATTGCATTTTTGTTGATTTGTGGGTGGTTAAATGGGGCGTGGTTAAAACTAAGTACGCAACCTAATCTAGGACGTAAGTAATACACGTTTTAAGTTTGAGCGAAATCCGTTTAGCCGTTAAGATTTGTATAAAAGTCAAACATACATACAAACAAACAAACAAACAAACAAACAAACAAACAAACAAACAAACAAACAAACAAATAAACAAACAAACAGAAAATGATTTTTATAAATATAGACAAGGTATTTTGAAATATCGATTAAATATCTAAAATATAGTATTTAAAATTAATTTTATTGGAAGATGTCGGAGAAAAATAAATTATCTTCTACTGAGAGAAAAAAAAAAAAAAATACAAGTTAAAAATTTTCAGATTAATGAAAACGAGCGAATTAATCAGCCGAAAAAGAGAAAGAAGGATAAAATGACTCAAAATCAGATACTTAAGCAAAGAGGATATGGAACAATAAGAAAGCGAAGACAACGTGAGAAGGCCAGAGCACCTAGCACAGTGTCATCGAAAACAGCTACATCGGATTCTCTTTATAAGAGTCCACAAACATTAACATACGTTAGCCATACTTAAATGTGTTAGGAATCTACCAACTTCTCCTCGAAAACGAAACTGTGTTATTAAAGGCTTAGTACACCGTTCTGAAATAAAACTATGAAAAGATATGAACACTGGCTTCTAAAAAACCCATGAAAGTGAACTATTTTATGCAAAAGTTAAGCAATTTTTTTTTTTACTTGCCCTGGTATTAAGAACTATAAGACGTAATGGAAAACAGGTAAAAAAGAAACTTTGCAAAAACATTACATGTCACTATTATGAGAGAAGAATATACTTATTTAAACAGGAGAACCCGGATTTGAAAATTGGGTTTTCAAAATTTTGCGAGTTGCGGCCTAAAAATGTTCTTCTCGTTCTCATAAGACTATCATACTTACTAAGTAAGACTATCATACTTACTATCCATACCAAAATCGTTTAACAATAACGATGATATTCGTATACCCATTCAAAATCAGGTTCTCTTTGTCTTACCAAGTGAGAGTATGATTTACATTCATGGATTTATAGTAAAACAGGAAGAAGGAAATGATATAGTAACAACAGGTGTGAAATTTAAAAAACAACTTTGTTTCATATCTGTTCGATGAAATTCGATATGAAATTAATGGCTTTGAAGTTGATCGTACACGTAATCTTGCACTTTCATCAACCATGAAAAATTTCGTATCATTGAATAAAGCTGAAAGTGGCGCATTAAGAAACGATGGTTGGGTTACTTTGCAAAATTGGAAATGTACAAGATAATTAAAAACGAAAATTTGATAATACCAAGGGCATTTAGAAGTTGGGACTATCATATAAATCCTATACTATCAAAGGAAACAAAAGTTTTATGGAAGGTAAAGCTTTCACCGCAAAATTAAAAACCATGATTTCTTATAATCGGCTTACAAAGAGAAAAAAGTAAACAGGAAGGAAATAAATGTGATCATTGTAATATATTTAATTTAAAAGTATATATCCCTATGATGATTTAAATAGTCATAGGGATATATACCCAGCAATGCCATCAGAAAATAATAATACGGTGATTTCTCATACACCATCTTCTATTCCTCCATTGACTAGTAGCCCAAATACGATTTCAACTACGCCTAACAGTCATTTGACTTTAAGAGCAGTTTCGAGGACCAGAAATGTTTTCATTTCACGTCTTCAGCCCGACACATCAATAGAAAATATATTGACGTTTGTCAGGCAATCCAAGTTAGTGAACTCAAATGCATTCTGTTCATGCAAAAAAATTGGTAATAAGCCTTCCCATGCTTCTTTTATTCTAACAGTTGCAGCCGAAGATTTTACAAATGTTCTTAAATCTAATTTGTGGGCCGATAATATTCTTGTTACTGAGTTTAAGCCAAAAAATAAGTCTAAAAGGGTGACTCAAGCCGCCCGCCAGACTCAAAAAAACTAAATAGGCTGTCCCTTTACTATCAAAATGTAAGGGGACTACGTTCTAAGACGCAGAGCTTATTTCTATCAACTCAAAATTGCTCTGAGGATATTATCGCGTTAACAGAAACGTGGCTAAACGGAAGCATTACTGATTTGGAATTGTTTGACAATAGTTTTCAAGTTTTTAGAAAAGACAGATACACTGACAATATTTCTTCTGTCGGTGGTGGTGTCCTTTTGGCTGTGAGGAACTGCTTTGTCAGTTTTATTGTTGACATTCCCTGCTCTTCTAATATTGAACTAATTTGCGTTAAAGTTATACATTGTAACTCTAATGTATATGTTATTAATGCATATGTTCCTCCTAAGAGTAGTGTAGAGGTCTATGCAAGCCTTGCGGAGTGCATAGATTACATAATCGATTTACTTGACGTTAATGACGACATTTTATTATTGGGCGATTTTAATCTACCTGATTTAAAATGGCAATCTTCTGACGATGATACGTACTATTGTGCATCTAATTCGAAGACCCGCCAAGAACATATATTTGTTGATAATATATGTTCAGACTTACAACAAGTGAGTTGTATTTATAATAGTCTTGAAAGACTTCTTGACCTGGTCTTAACTACAGACAGTAACAATGTTGTTGTTAAGAGAGCCTTTCATGCTCTAACTACTGTTGATGAATATCATCCACCATTGAGTATTTGGTACAAATCCGACAGAGCAAATATAGTAAATTCTAACTCAGCAGATAAGCTTTATGAATTCAATTTTAAAAATGCTAACTTTTTGAAGTTGAATCAGTTGCTTCATGGTAAACTTAATGCAATTTTAGAATATATAAATGTAAATTGCCTTGATGACTCCATACATTTTTTTTATATGGAACTCTTTGCTGTGTTTTCTCAATCAGTACCTTATAGTCTCAAATTTGCGAGGAATTCTGCGTACCCGTGGTACACAAAGGATTTAAAGACTCTTCGCAACAACAGGAATAGGGCATGGAAGAAATACGTCTGTAGCTTAGGCTCAAACGACCTAGAAACTTACAAACGTTTGTTTCTGGAATTTGAAAATCGCTCAGCTACATTATATCACGAATATTTAGATAATGTTAAGCTGAAAATATTGACAGATCCAAAGAAATTTTGGGGATTCGTAAACACAAAGAAGAAATCTGATGGATTTCCTTCTTCATTTAGAACTCCTAAGGGATTTACTGACAATCCCGTCAAAATTTGTGGCCTATTCGCCAATCTTTTTAAAGAATCATTCTGTTCAGATTCTTTTAATCCTGATGGAGAGTACTTTGAATATATGAATTCCGAACCCAGAGTATCTTTGGAACATATATCCTTCACTCCAGAGGATATTTTAATGTAAATTAGATCGATCGATGAGGAGTTTGGTGCTGGACCTGACGGTGTTCCTGCCGCAGTGTTAACACAATGCGGTTCCGTTTTGAGTCAACCACTTTTTTTATTATTCAATAAATCTATTAACGAAAGTTATTTTCCACTTTTTTGGAAAAAATCATTTATAAGTCCTATTTTTAAAAAGGGTTGCAGGAACGATGTCAGTAACTATAGGCTTATCGCTAAGCTCTCATCGATTCCAAAACTTTTTGAGCGGATGGTGTATGATCGGGTGAAAATTCACTGTGGAGAAGTCATAACAACTCGTCAGCATGGTTTTGTGAATGGCAGATCCACTGTGTCTAATCTTCTCGATTTTACAACATTCTGCTTAAATTCTATTGATTCTGGTAACCAGGTCGATTGTGTTTACACTGACTTTAGTTAGGCATTTGATAAGCTACCACACAATCTAATCTTATTTAAACTTGAGATAATGGGATTTCCACAATATTTTGTGAACTGGATTAAATCGTATTTGGTAGAGCGATCTTATCAAATACGTTTCCGAGGCGCATTGTCTTCTGAATTTATTGCTGGATCAGGTGTTCCTCAGGGTAGTCACCTTGGTCCTCTTCTGTTTATTTTAGCTATCAATGATGTAACTCACGTCATTGAACACTCTCATCTGCTTATTTATGCCGATGATATGAAAATATACAGAACGATTAGTTCTAGAGATAATTCAGATCTACTCCAGTCTGATCTAAAATCCTTTGAAGTTTGGTGTTCTAAAAATAATATGTTTTTAAATTCAGATAAATGCCACACTATGACCTTTTCGCGAAAAAGGAATAATTTTATTTTTGATTATAAGATTAAAGATACTGTCTTGAGTCGTGTAGACACCGTCAAAGACCTAGGTATATGCATGGATTCTAAGCTGTCGTTTAACAGTCATATTGATAATATTTGTAAAAAAGCGTCTTCAATGCTTGGTTTTATAAAACGCTGGGCCAAAGAATTTAATAGCATGATTACAACTACAACGTTGTAGTATGCAATCGTGCGTCCTCACTTAGAGTATGCAAGTCAAGTTTGGTCCCCAAGTTACAATGTGCATGTTGATCGAATAGAAAGAATCCAAAAACGTTTTGTTCAGTTTGCTCTAAGGGGCTTAAGTGGAACTGACATATTAGACCTTCCTCCTTATGAGGATCGTTTAAAACTATTAAAAATGCAGTCTTTAGGTGATCGAAGGAAATCGGCAGATATCGTATATTTACACCAGCTCATTACAGGTGTATTCGATTCTCCAGAACTTCTTTCTCACATAAATTTAAACACTAACCGTAGAAGCAGTAGAAACGCTAACAACTTAATTTATTTGCCATTTAGTAGAACAAATAATATGGCTACTGCTCCTTTAAGTCGCATGAGTTCCTTTGTTAACAATTGTAGCGTTTTTGATGTTAATTTGTCAAAAGGTCAACTCAAAAGTAGATTAAAATTAGTTGTGTAATTAGATCTATATATACGCATGGTTAGTTGTTATGTCTTGTGTTGTCCCTGAGCCCAACCCATTTATTGGTGGGTAAATTTTTCCCACATTAACTTGTTTGTGGTCACGGTTATCCATAACATTGATATTTTCAATGATTACTGGGTAGTGGCTTTAGATGGGTTAATGCTGAGGAAGTGCGATATAGCTGTAGTAGCTGAACTCTATTGTTATTGCATGTAATATTATTGTTCTTGATGTAACACGCCAAAATTATTTTAGAAGTAACACAAAAACATGTTGAACTTCTACATTGCTGCCTTATATTGAACTTGCGGGTTATGAGTGCGCTTACTATGAAGCTTGGCTCTTATCACTTTAACCTTGAAATTAGTATTGAAATTGAAATTAAATAAAATTAAAATCCGTATCGGGATGGGTATGGGTGACGTCATCGGCATACAATAACATAAGTCGACTTCTAAAATGTTCTCGACGTTTCTGCATCTCGAAGCTTCTAGAAACTTTTTGACTCTTCTTGGCATTGGCTTAGGTTAGGTTGATTCTGAAGTATTATTTGTATACTTCAAATATTTACGCTATTTGCTATCTCCCTTTCTCTCTTCCTTTCTCTCTCTCACACCATAGAAACTTTTTGACTCTTCTTGGCATTGGCTTAGGTTAGGTTAATTCTGAAGTATTATTTGTATACTTCTAATATTTACGCTATTTGCTATCTCCCTTTCTCTCTTCCTTTCTCTCTCTCACACCATTCGCTTCGGCATACAGTGACATAAGTCGACTTCTAAAATGTCGATGTTTCTGCATCTCGAAGCTTCACAGACTCCTGAATTTACATAAAATATAAGCCAGAGGCGGAGAAGTTGCTGGGTGTAAGTGTAAGTGATTAAGCGGGGGCTTGTTACCCCGATGTCCCCCAACTGACGAATAGATATTTATATACGCCCATGTTTTTTAATGGTTGTCATCTAATATACAAACTAATTACACAAATCTAATACACGCACATTATACTTAGCACCATTATGATAAATTTATCCACATTTCTTTAAACCTTCAACCTTCGCCGTACCTAAATTGCTTCAACCCATATTAATATATATATTTTCATATAGCAAGTCATACCATTTAAGCTAAGCTCGTCACTCAGAATTTGAGTCATTGCTATTAGGTATTCGAGGGTTAAGAAAAAAACGAAACATACAAACACTGATAAGAACTCGCTTGACTACCAGTACCGATAATGTAGTGTATAAAATTATGATCAACGCTTAAAGCAAAAACAACTTGCGGTTTTTTGTCTGTCCGTCCACCAGCACAAGCAGAAATCCATTCATACTTAAGTGCCGGGCATGACGTCATCGGCTTGAGCCACCGAGCCACCTGATCCAGAAGCCCTGTATTGTATCTACTTAGGTCGATTCCTGTTATATGGAAGTAATGGGCAAAAAACACTGAAGGAAGACTAGGAGAAGTTCTTCAAAAAACCAATACAGGAGAATTATTTGAGAAAATTAAAGAAAGTTTTGCGGACTTTGTCAGTCATGTGAATTTAAAGAGGATTCAGAGTAAATGTTTTAAAAACCACCCTATAGCGCAAACACTTCAGATTGATTTTGCAATATCATTTTCGTGTCGCATATCGCATTTTTTGTGGTGAGCCAAAAGTCTTCATCTAGACACTGAAGAAAAAAATTCAGGCTGAGATAATCTTCTTTAAAGCAGTTAATTCGTACGTGTCCCGCACATAACGCCAGTGTCCCGCACTTAACGTATTTATAATAATTATTTATTGTATAACAGTCGCTTGAATTTTAAATTTAAATTACTTATATATTTTCTCGTAGTCTTGTTGCAGACAATAAAAATGTGTATTGCAAAAAATAACGCCATACTTCAAAAACATTAATCGATCTATTTTGCAAGACCCGCACGTAACACTTTACTTTTACATTGCTATCATTTAATTGTTACCATGTTTCATAAAATGTTTGCATAGTTTTTAAAATAAACATTGCGTGAAAATATAATAGATTTATTTTTTTAATTCCAATCAGCGGTATACTAGCAGCACCTTCTTTAACTTTAAAAATATCGAACAAATGTCCCACAAGTAACGATGAAACTCCCCTAGTATGTTCACACTGAGAACTAAAAGCGCATTTACGAAAAATGCAATTTACAATTTGTCAAGAAAGTGTTTTTAAATAGTGAAATAATTGTAATTTTAATTTTTTTCTTAAAAAAAAAACTATCATAATTTTTGTTTTGATTGCACTGTACAACAATTTTCCAAAAAAAAAAAAAAAAACCCATGAAGTTGATATTTTTTTTATGTTTTCGAGGTCGCTTAAATCGAATATGAATTCAGTTTTCCGGGTCACGTAAGGTTCTCCCTGGAGACGGGTCCAGGGTAAGCCCTACCCTACAATAAATGAAATCAATATTTCCCCTTTTGGGGAGAGCAGGAGAGGGTTCAAATGTATGACTGACCTCCATTATTTTTCCAAGAGGAACATTTCTTCCTAAGGACCTATCCATTCCGACTCCTCCTGAGGGGGGCTTCCATACAATGCACCATAACCCCTACAGTTAATAAAATCATTATTTACCTCTATGGGGAGGGCAAGAGAGGGTTAATATGTATGACTGATATTCATTTCTTTTCAAAGAGAAACACTTTTCTTTTGCGACTAGTCCCCTCCGACCTCTTCTTAGGGGGCTCCCATACAATGCACCCTAACTCCCTGCATTTAATTTAATCAAAATTTCCCCTCTTTGGAAGGCAAGGTTAATATGTACGACCGACCTCCATTACTGTTTCAAGTGTAACATTTTTCCCTTTGGAACCTATCCTTTCCGAAAATCATATTAACCCCATATGATAAAGGAAGGTCTAACTTCTTTAAATATAACAAAAACTATAACGTCCTTGCGATCAGTTCGGAGGGAAAAATAAGGAAGGAGGGGTCGGAGGGAATAAGTCCCAAGCAGAAAAATGTCTCCTGCTCTCTCTGCCCTCTCCAAAATTGGAAATATTGATTTCATTAATTGTAGGCGTTTAGGGTTTACCCTGGACCTGCCTCCATGGAGAACCTTACGTGACCCGAAAAAACTGAATTTATATTCGGTTTCAGCGACCTCAAGAACATAAAAAAAGTCTTGAACCCCACGGATTTTTTTCGTGTTGTGCAGCGTTAATTTTTTTTATTGATTTAGAATTATTTATTCAATGACAAAAATGTATTGGTGAAAAAAGAAAAAAAAAATCAGTAGCAGCAAAAGCAACAACAAAAACTGAAATCACTTCGAAATTTTACTGTCAAGAAAGTGTTTTTACATTTCTTTCTCTTTCTATATTAAAACTATTGAAAGGATTTACTGTTATTGGTTTGATTTTTCAGGGATGGCCTCATGCTTTAAAGCAAATAGAGCAAATTATTATTTGTTTTGCCTGTTGTAGCGCTTTAGATATCGTGCTATACAGTGAATATTAATACGAATAAAACAAACGGAAATAAAAAGTCCCGGTAGAAGGACATCTTTTGATATAATTCAGTGAATTTATCACAATCATTTCATTGGGAGAACTGTTAAAGAGTTATTTTAAATGTTTTCTGGTACACTAAAAACAGTTTATGACATTAGAAACCGTGCTGAAAATGAGGAAAGACTCATCAATCGGTGGACCACGCCTTTTTTCGGAAGGTAGAGAACGGTTCTTGACAAGAGCAGTGACTGACGACCCTAAAATATCTACAAGAGCTCTTGCTATTATGTTTAAGGAAGAGTTCGGTGATGTTATTTCTCATGAGTATGTGAGAAAATACCCAGATAGAAATGCATATCCTTCAAGAGTAGCACGTAAGAAACCGAAGCTTACGACACTGCATATTATCGTTCCCGATGAGGCACATTGATATGCCAGAATCCTATTGGGATAATGTTATATTCTCTGACGAGTGAAAATGTTCTTATTTTATAATAACAGTCCCAATAAAGTATGGCGTTAGCTCTTAAAAGTCTTCCGTCATTGTCAAAACGGAAAACTATTCCTACAGTGAAATTTGGCCAACTATTTTTTATGGTATGGGGGTATATATCAAGAAGAGGGTTTGGCGATATTGTGTTCATTGAAGGCACAATGACAGCGAAACAATATTTGAAGGTTTTGGAGGTAAATTTAACTAACACCGCTCGAAAATTTGGATTTAATAAGAAATTTAAATTCTACCAGGACAATTATCCGAAACATAAGAAGCACACAGTGAAGATGTTATTCCTTTTCAATTGTGAAAAAGTACTAGATACATCAGCTCAGAAACCGGATCTTAACCCCATAGAAAATTTATGTGCGTTTTTAAACAAAAAGGTTGCCAAACGGCAGCCAAAAACACGTGCAGAGCAAAAAACTGCTTTTGAAGAAGAATGTAATAAATTCCTATGGGACATGACAGAAAAAGTTAATATATTCTATTAGAAATAGGTTGCCAGCTGTAATTAACTCCAGAGGGGATTATACCAAATATCTATTCTTTTAATTATAGTTTAAGTACAGTTTTAATTAAAACAGAAAATTCTTGACAGTAGAATTTCCAAGTATTTTGAGTTTTCGTTGTTGCTTTTGTTGCTGCTGTTTCTTTTTTCACTTTTTTCACCACAACATCTTCGTAATTAAATAAATAATACTAAATTAATAAATGTAAATAATCAAAACAAAAATTAAGACGCTTTTTTAAGACAAAAGTTAAAATTACAATAATTTCGATATGTCAAAACACTTTCTTGACAAACTGTATATATTTTTGCAGTTTACTCCTTCAAGGAGCATATGGTTTTGCATTCTAAATTGCTTTCAGTTGACAAATATTGAGACAAAATTAAAAAAACTTAAGAAATCTTGAAAAATCATCAGAAAACAGCTCGTCAAAGTAATATCAAAGTTCAATTAATATTGGCACCATCCTTAAGCATTAGGTAATTATTTTTAGAAAGCTATAAATTCGATTATTCCAAATTATTAGATTTTTGAAGATTAAACAAAAGTGTTTGAAATACTTTCACGTTATATCGAGGGACTCATTTTTGATCTTATTATATGGTAAATAGATCCGCAAAAACCCGTCGTCCCTATTAAGGGCCTACTAAAGTTTTTTTGACGACCAAAACTCAAACTTTGTTTTGTACATTTTTCGAATGCATGACATCTTAAAAATATTCTCAGAAAATTTGAAGTCATTTAAATAAAAATTGTTGTAGTTATAAGCACAAACGTCTGAACAGAAGACTAAGTACTTGTCTTAATGTACTCATACACTCAAATGTATGTTTTTAAGCTATGTCACATTAAGTGCCACCGAAATTTAAAAAAAAGTACTAAAAGATACACCAGGCACCAAACCTCATTTCTTTTGCTCCAAAATTTTTAAATTCAAATACAAGTTGAAAAATGTTCATGTACCTATACCTAAATAAACTACTTTAGAAATTCAAACTCGTTTTTCTCGGAAAGGGTGGACAGCATTACTCGAAAACTGTGATAATGATCGCTACCAAATTTATTTCACTTGTTTAGCAAAAATAATCGGTATTTTCGATTTTTATTTTAGAGAAATTCTTTTTTTTTTATAACCTAAAAGAAGTGACTTTTTTAGTCAAAAAATCATATTTTTAGCTGCCATTTTGGTAAAAATCAACATTTTTCTAAAATCTTCGATCAAAAGCTCAAAAAGCTTTAGCAGAACCTTAATCATCTGTTTTTTTTTTTACATGAACAAGTTCTGAAAAATTGGCCCACCGCATATTTAAGGTTCCTAACTAAACTACGAATTCCTGCTATATGGTTTATTATTTGTTATCTATAAATTCAAAAACTTTTCTTCAAAACATTTATAACTATTATGTAAAAACAAAATTTATCTAAAATAAACCGTAGCATAAAAATAGTACAGTTTTTTTTTTTTGTTTAAAAAACTTTAGTAGGCCCTTAAAGCAAGACCAATATTGCCGTGGATTGCATGATGAGGTTAACTGCTTAAAAATTTGATTTAAAAATCGGATTTGAGCACTTCATTCAATGAAAATAGCATTTAAAATTCTTGGTACTTGGAACAATGGACCTTTAATAAAAGTTTTGCAGCTAAAGGCTACCTACAAAGTAGTCGGCAACAATAAATATTTTCATTTTATCCGAATGCAAACTAAAATTGCACAATTATTTAAACTCGCACATGCCATCACAGTAGCATCAGCATTTCTTTGTTTTTGAGTGAAGTCATACATTCTCACTTTGTGTATTACATATAAGACCCAGGCATTAATATTTACGTGCTCCACTTTTATTTACATACGGAAACTCATCAAGTTGTTCCCTCAAAATGAAAAGTCAAAATAAAAAGCAACTCTTTTCGGCATCCTTTTTATAAACATACATAAAATTTTTTAACTTAAATAGCAATATCCTTTTGCCTGCAGAGTTGCCCACTTTTGATTGCTTGAACATGCGACGTATTGAACACGCCAATCAAATGAATTTTTTTTTTTTGTTTTTTTTTATTTTGCTGTTGAGTCCTCAGTGACTTTTGATATTTAGAGAATGTGGATAAAAGGTTACCAAATGCTCTCAAAAAACAAAACGCTTTAGAAAAAAGCTCAAACTGAAGTAAATGAAAAGATTGCCAGCAGGATTTACAAGTGCGAGATAAAGTGGCGGTAGAGCTGCACAACCTGCAGCCCACCATTGACACTGACGACTCGAAGCAGCTGCCAATATTCTGCCATGGTGCCAGCATGCCACCTGCCACCAATCAGTGTTGCATACTTTAGAAAGTTTTCGTGCAATGCACGACTTGATAAAGCAAGGATGTGCTTGCTAGGATGTCCTTGCAGCTTTGTTCGAGCTCAACGTTGCACACGTGAGTTATTGATTAGAGCAGCGCATGAGAGCAGCTTGTTCTGGTCGGTGGAGTAGTTTGGGGCACAGTACGTTGCAGTAGTAAGTAGATTGGTAGATGCATGGATGGATGGACGGATGAATGAATAGCTCGTTGGATAGTTTGAAGGTTGCATGCAGCAGAGACAGAAAAGAAAAGTTTACTTTTTCAATTTGATGAAGCCTTAAAAATTCAATTTATCTGATTTTTTAAGTTGATTGTTTTGTTGAATTTCGATGGTCTTATTGTTGTTGTTGTTGTTGTTGGTGTCGTTGTGGCAAGAAGTTAAATAAAGCAGTAAGATTTTCCGATTCAGACAACAAATAATGCGCATCTGTATGTGCGCACTTTTTAATGTATTGCATTTTTCTTTCTCTTGGAGTACAAAATCTTTACGCCTGTGAAATTACTTATTCTACTTTTATTTCTCATACATTCATATTCGGGAATTTGATGGGTCAATTTGCAGCACATTTTTATTGGTACAGCTGGTAAATACGAGAACACTAGCTCGAGAACACAAAAATCATTTTCTTTTCTTTAATTTTTAGGGTTTTTAAGACAACGGTGCTTTTGTATTTCTCTAGAGACGATTTCATTTGAATCTACTTCCATCTTAAATTACTTGTCCGATATTGATGAATAGTATATGACTGAAAAATTAAATTGCCTTTCCATTGGTATATCAATCTTATAGATCAGATAAAAAATGCTCAAGTGATAACTCATCGAAATTAAAATATCATCTTATTTTCATGTTTAAAAAAAAACTAACTTTTTTCAGAAAAAATTAATATCTGGAAAACTTTATATATTTGTATTAAAGTGTATTTAATTACAAAAATTCTAAGACTAATTTGGCCAAAATCGGATGCAAAAGCATTTTTTAAAGATAATTTTGTAAAATAAGTTTAATTTCAATTTCAGTGCTTGCAGTGCAAATCAAAGAATATATTTGCAAATTATGATTGAAGTCAGGAAAACGGCGTAGAAGAAGTTCCAAATTAAGGTGACATGCCTCTGTTTAATTTCGCCCACTTTTATAAACTACGAACTGCTCCTTATGGTTAAGAAAATATATGCAAAATTTGGTTAAAATCGGACAAATGGTATAGACGGAGTTCGATTGAAATAAAATTGACGTGAAATATATGGATGGAAATAGATTAAAAATACAGTACCACACCCCCTGTCAAGTGGGGTCACTTTAATAAACTACAGACTGCTTCTTAGGCCAAATAATATATGTGCAAAATTAGTTCTAAGTCGGACAAACGGTGTAAAGAGTGTTCGATTAGAATTAAATTGACACGCCTCTTGTCAAATATCACCCCTTTTTGCAGGCTCAAAACTTATTATTATACTTGAGAATATACAACATATATGTGCGAAATTTGATTGAAGTCGGACACATGGTGTAGAAGAAGATCGATTAAAACTAAAATGCCACACCCAATTTCCATGTCTAAATACTTCACATTATACCGAAGAATATGTACAAAATTCGGTGTAGGTTGAATAAACGATGTGTGTGGAGTTTGGCTACATGCAGACAGGATGACATTCAGTTTTATGTATTTACGAAAGTTTTTCTATTTTGATAACGTCACTTTGGATGGGAGGTAGGCGTGGATGAAGGGTTTATATTAAATATCATTTCTTTAATTTTTGTGGACTTTTGAGAGATCTTACTTTTAAAATAAAGGCACTTTTCATAGGAAGTAGGCGTGGTTTTCATCCGATCCTTACGCAGTATGCGTTGGGGTATAAATATAGTGCAAGCACTGAAATTGAAATTAAACTTTTTCCACAAAATTATTTTTAAAAAATCCATTTTTTATTTGATTTTTACCTGATTAGTCTTTAAATGTTTATAATTGAATACACTTTACTACAGAAATATAAAATGTTCTTGGTTTTAACTTTTTCCTAGGAAAAAAGTTAGTTTTAAAAAAAAACATAAAAATTTGAAGGAATTTTAATTTTGAGGAGCTATCACTTGAGCATTTTTTATTGGACCGATACGAACGATATACATATGAAAAGGCTATATAGGATTGACTTTTCAGTCATATCCTATTCATTAATATCGAACAATTAATTTAAGCTGCAAATATATTTGATTGAAATGATGTGTCGAAAAATCACAAGTACCGTTATCTTAAAAACCCTACATATGAAAAAAATTGAATAGCTTTTGTGTTCTGGATGTCCAAATTAACTCGCCCAGGCTTGTGCCGATCTCGGTATTTTTTCAAAAGTATTATTTATAAAGCTGTGTTATTCAAAATTTTATTTTTATAGGAAGTATTATTATATGGAAGCGAGACTTAAAAAATTTATACGTAGATGTAGAATTATATCTTACAGCGTGATTTGTATGGGGGTTTTACAAATTTTTTCAAGGTCATGCTAACATTTTTGGAGGACATTTTAGGGTTTACATACAGCAACCCTGGAATTCCAAAACTTTTCGAAAGAAAATTAAATATATTTTTAAGAATTAATGAAGTCATTTCAGAACAGAAATCTATGTTTTTTGATTTTTTATGATTTTTTTTTTGTGTTCTCGGTGTAAGGATTTTTAAAAAAACTAAAATTTTTTTTTTTAAATTTTTTGCTTAAGGTAGGCCAAAACTATTTTTAGTTTATTTTTTGTTTGATTTTTTCAAAATTTATATTTTTGGGTTTTTGGGAATTTTTTTCGTAAAAATATTCAAACTCGAAATTTACAAAAAGGCATACTTTTTGCAAAAAAATTTCGTAACGACCAAATTATTTTACTTAATTGCACCATTTTTTGTTTCTGTATAATGTATAGTTTTAAAAAATAGTTCCATGACATTTCACTGAATTTTTTAAAATTTGGATTTTTGCGATTTTATTAATATAACAACAAAAAAATTCGGTTATTTCCAAAGGTACAAAATCATAACTCTAGTAATTTTAGTAAGATTTTCATGTTTGATGACTCATTTTAAAGAAAAATTTAATGGAAAACGAAGTGCGTACCAATTTTTTGGAAGTTTGAACTTATAAAAATTAAATTGGGATTTTTTCGGAAAAACAGTTCGCTTAAGACACGTTTAAATATCAATATTTTTTTCTGAAAATTTCACAATTTAACTGTATCATGTTACGGAACAAATCCCCAAAGATTAGAAAACACATTTTCCCTCATACAAGAAAAACTTCATTAACTTCTTTGTTGATTTATTAAAAAAAAATGTTGGGATATTTTAAGATATAAAAATAAGTTTATAAAAAAGCAGTTATTTTCGTTTGCTTAGTATCATTATGATTTTCATTTATATACACTTCCACTTGAGCCAAGAGCTCAAGAATTTATTGTGGAATGTCGCGGACTGAAGAAAAATTCTAACATAACTTACGCTACACATTGCCATCAAAGCAGTTGTGACTCGGATTGGTACTTTTTGGTTCGTTTTACTCGCATGCATGCAAATAAAGTTCGTTGTAACCGAAAGTTGCCTTTAAACGGGTTCGTAATAAGCGAAAAGAAATTAGTGGCTTATTAGAATCAAAGCGCGTATTTTTGAAATTGGTTAAAGTTCGTTTTAAACGGGTTCGTTATAAACAAAAACTACTGTATTGTTGTTGTAGTTTGTTATTGTTTTTGAAGCGAAGTTGTGCCTCGTTCTGTGATTTGCTTAAGTGAAATTTCAAAAACGACACTTTTGTTTTCCGATAGCGTTTTTCTTAGAATTTATGCTTCTTGTTTGCTTGCGTCAATTACAACAAGAAAATGTAATAAAAATATTGAAGTTTTTTCTGACTCTTCCCCGGTGAGAATAGAACCCGTATTCCAATGTTAAAAAGTCTAATACTCTACCAACTAATCCAAACACCCATGGGCTTGGGCGTCCGCAGGATTTGCCTAGGGTAGGGGGGGAAAGACTTATGGGGAAAGTTCAAGTATTTGGTAATTATTTAGGAATGCTCCTTGAAAAAGATGGCCATTCAAATTCTGTTTTCTGAGATGTTTGGTGAAAATTTAGTGTACATTGTCGCATTTTACACTGTTCCACTGTGTAAGATTTAACCGAACTTTTAGGACAATATTAGAAATTTTTGTAATATAATTCGCTTGTTCATTCTAACCAAAAATATTCAGAAGTTCTTTATGCAGGGTGTTCATAAAAATGGCTATACTGAAAAATATTTTATACATTATATACACTCTTAAATATTTAATAATATTATTTTTAAATGTTCAGCTTTGAAGAGAAAACTATATTTCAAATTCGTGAGGTATTGTCATTTTTTAGGACGTCGTAGAGTTTTTAAGAAATACATGTAATAATTTATACATAATTTAAAATAAAAGTTGCAAAAAGTTGTAAATATTGCATATTTATCAAAATGCCTTCGCATGATCAACATGTTTAACACAAAAACTGCTTACTTGAGGCTGAGATTGTAAACCAGTATTTTTCATATTTCTATATGTTTGTTGCAAGTTTATTTCGGACAAAACCTGAAGGTCAAAAAACAAAATTTGTCAATATATGAAAAAAAAATTTTAATTTTTAAGACTCAAATTTTGTTTTGAAATCAAAACATAGATTTTCAAGAATAGCCAATTCAAGCCAATGCTAAAAACTGTTGAGAAAAATGCAACAATTTTTCGATTTAAAGCAATATAATTAATGATTCCAAACATGTAATAAGGAATTCAGACCTGTATAAGCACATATTTCATGATGTTGTTAATCACCTAATTCAATGAACTCAGTTTAAGCTATTTGTCAGTGGATGCTAGATTTTTCTAAGAAAGCATTCGAGTGATTGGAATATTCCGGAATGCTCAGGTATGGCAAGAATCTACAGATATGAGGCGAATAGGCTTGAGAGTGCAACTCTAAAAAGTAACATTTTCATGACGTGTATATTAAAATGAATATTTGGCATATAATGACCCATAAAATATTAAAAATGTCATGTATATTTAGAAGAATGTAAGCACTTATTGGTCTTAAGTAAACCAATGATATTTAATATAATTTTTTTTAAATAAACTGTATTTTAGCATCAATTTTATTTTTAAACTAATAAATTGTTCTGTTTGAAAATATTTTCTTGATTTAATCAAATGCTTAAGAAAGTGCAAAATCACAATGCATTTTCAAAATCTTTCTGACCAGACACAAAGAAAATTTAAAATGCGCGGTTACAATATTTAAATTAATTATATCACACCTAAGTGAGATTTTTATTGTGTGCAATGCATTATATATATGATTTTAAATTCTCAATACAATTGGGGTATTATATTATTGATGAAAAGGGTTCAAAAGGGTTGTAAATTAAAAAAAAAAACGAAAGTAAAAGATACTACAAAAATGTATGTGTTAACCTTATTTCAACTTATAAAAATTGTTCAAATAAGCAAATGATTTTATTCAGATTATTCTTTTTTAATAATGTTTAAGCAAAGTCTTAAAGCTATAGAGTAGTTTTCCTATGAATGTCCCTTAAAGTTAAATCTATTATTTGATTGTAATAGTATTATATTTAAAATAATAGAATAATAATTATGATGTTCACAGAGAATTTCGTATACTTTTGCTCATGCTTCCATTTTAAAATCCGGTTTATAAGATTAGCTAATATGCATTATTATATGCCAATAAAGTCCAAGTCAGTGACTTAATAATTTTTTATAATTGAAGACATGAATGAATGGAGGTGATATGTCGCAATTATTAAGTTTCGAGAAAATTGAGTTCAAAGTTTCACATTTGTACTGAAATTTATATTTTACCCGAGAGTACTAACCTACGTAAAATTTACTCACTCCATACAAGTAATATAACGTATAGTGAACGGAAAGTTAGTATTCTAGAGTTAATCAAGCTTTGTCAAGTAGTTTATTTCTACAATAGCCACAAACATGGTTGTTTTAAGTTTTAAAATAGTTTTTATGCACATAAAGCTTTTATACATGCATAGAACACAAAAAATCCGAAAATGCGACACATCACCTTCATTCATTCATGTCATCAATTATGTTAAATGTAAAATAAAAGAAAATTATTTTATTTCTATTTTTTTGCTGAATTCATTCCAAATTCTAAAAATTTTTTTATGATTATGTAACATATATTATAACTAATATACATTTTTTGACTGAGCTCTAAGGGGGGCAACTGACCCATCCTGTCTTCCCCTGTGAACGCCCATGCAAACACCTTAGTTCCGGAAACTCAGTGATTATATATTAAGTACACTGTTGCTATGGTGCTATAAAGCTATGTTGTTGCAGATCACGATAAGCTTTTAATAAATAGAGGATTGTGTATTAGCTATCCTACATATTCAACATATTTTGCAGCTATCCAAACAAAAAATAACAAATATTTTGCTACTACTTGCTAGAAGATGTGACTAGTATCGGTGTGTTTCCATTATGAATCCATTTGTGGTGTTGTTGGTACGAGGAAAAATTAGCAATGCCCACAATTACGTTTTTTAAGTGTCAAAAAATATATGATATCAATTAATACGGAATTAACTAACGCAGAAGTGGCATCGGTAAGGTATTTAAAATGTTTGTTAAATTTTGTTTCGTATGTGTTCTTAAACATATACTTATTTGGTTTATCTCCAGAAAATGATATATTTCTAATAAAAATGCTAAAAACTGTAAAAATTATAGGGAGAAAAAAAAATGTCCGAAAACAACATAAGAAAGAAAAATTCACTGCCGTGAATATTTATGTATGTTATTTTAAATTTTTTAATTTTAAAGTTGTTTTATTACAAAAAACGCATTAAATGGTCAAACCCACTATATTGCGAAAAAGCTCCGCTTCTCTCTTGTGTCCAACGACGCACCTGTGTTTTTTGTTAATCTTCAGCAGGATTAATACAATATTTAATACAAAAAATTATATAACTATTATGCAGGTTTACATAAACGAAGACTGTGCATAGTTATTATGCTATTAAAACTCGATTTATTTTTAAAATATCGTAATAAATGCGAATTATTTCTTAAACTAATTTTAAATACTAGAGGACGCCAGTGGTCGAAATTCGACCTTTTCGCCATACCACTACCGAGCGAAACCGGGTATTCCAGCTAGCATTTTTCTTTAAAAATGTCCGGTGCACTCCTTCTCCCAACTCTGATTCATTTAAATTTATCAAATTTAAATTATCAAAATCGGTTAAGAAACACCGGAGAAAATGGTACTGAACTGTTCGCCTATTTATATATAGAATATTACATATTAAAAATATATTTCATTACTTCAAATTTAAGTTTTCAATTAAATTTAAGCTATAAATAAGTTCTTTACTGCAGGAAAAATGAATAATAAATTCATATTATTGCGATATATTTATTTCAATTTACTAATCACTAGTATAAAAGCCCGTCCTACGACGGGTTGGAAGCATTACCGCTTTAACTGTAATTATATTTGCCATTATAACAGTACTTTCGCACGGTGGTGGCCGTGGCGCAGTGGGTAGAGTGCGTAGCCCATTCTCCAAAGAACCAAGGTTCAATTCCCACCTGACAATGAAAGTTTTTTCAATTTAATTAATTTTTCCGTTCGGCCGTCACATCTCTGCAGACAATGGCAAACCTCAGAGAGTAAAAAACTGCCATGAAAAGCTTCTTAAAAACATATGCCGTTCGGAGTCGGTATAAGACTTCCAGTTCAGCCCAGTTCTCGATAATTTGAGATCCAACATTTTACAATACGCATAACACAATTGATCATAAGAACCTCGGGCAAAGTCCTTTCAAGGGCTGAAATTGCCATTTATAAATATATATATTTATATATTACAGTGCTTTTACAACATAAAAAAACCGAAACATACCTTTTACAACATACTATTCTGCAAAATGTTAAGCCTAAAAGTATGCTCACACATAAAAGGCAAGCATGTCACTGATAAGTATCAATTGAATTTTCTGTGCTTACTTTCAGGCTGAACATTTTTCAGGACTTGTTGAAAATATTGTTGAAAAGAAACTGTAATAATCGCAAAAAATAATTACAGTTTGAGCGATATTGGGTGCAGGCAATTGTGCTTGCCTTTTACATATTAGGATAAGGTTGAATTTTATTCATTTTTAACCAACATAAAAATGAACAAGAACAACAAATTCATCAACAAATATATCAAACAAAAAATTCTACGTCCACACTTACGATGCTATAGAAACTGTGTCCTTTTTAATTCCACCACGACTTAAATATTACCACCAAAAGTCTTTTAAGTCTATTAACGCTGAAATATATCAATTACTTGCAGAGAACTATTGGCTGAGATCAAGCAAAAATAGTTCAAATTATGCCGAATTACTACCGGTATATAAGTTGACCAACTTTATTTTAATTTGAAACAATGAAATAATATATGTTTCAGACACCGTAAACAACGATTATCGCTATCAATCAATCATTATATAGCAACTTTTTTGATCAATATTCTTTCGATCAGAAATAAACGTTATTTCTAGATCGTTATTTTTTCGATCAGAAATAAAAATTATTTGTTACTTCTTTTAATGAGAAACTAAAGTTATTTCTTAATCGTTATTTTTCAAACAGAAATAAATATCATTATTTTCTTTTTTTTATCGATCAGAAATAAAATTTTTTTTTGGTCAATATTATGTGGATCGGAAATAAAAAGCAATCATTGGTCGATCTTTTTTCGATCAGATAAAAAAAAATTTTTGTTTGAAATTAAATCGATTAAAAAAAAGTAGAAGACATTTTTTTGGAGAAATTTCTTTTAACAGTAACTTTTTTCCACAGCTAATTCTTCTTTTATATCTATCAATATGTAATATTACTATTTTCTACTACCATTTCTTGCTACTATTTTGTCACCTAATTCTACTAATTTTTTCTACTATTCTACAATTTCTGTTACAATTTCTACTTCCATAACTACTACTATTTAATACAATTATTTTAACTGCTACTACTATTTCCCACCTTTTCCTTATTTAAGTACTTATCCTAATCCTTATTCAATTATTCAAACCCTTGCGCATGTCTTTGTCCAAATACTTGTCCTAACCCTTGACAAAATCCTTGCCAAATACTTTTTCAAATAAATGTCTAAAATCTTGTCCGTATACTTGTAGTTCGTTTGAAGGAAATCGAAAATCGAATCGTTGTGGCTCGAAGGGTGGTAAGTATAAACTTAATTTTTTATATGCTCAATAACTTTTTTATTTAAACTCAATGACCGTTTTATGCGTATATATGATTTGATTAAAATTTTAATCCATATTATTTCAATTAAAAATAATTTTTTAAGTCTGATCAAAGTTTGGTTTAATTTCTAAAAAAGAAAAAAATATCGATCAAAATATAACTTTAATTCCTGATCGAAAAAATAACGATCACTAAATTATTATTATTTCTGAACGAAAAAATAACGATTATAAAATAACTTCTATCTGTTTCTGACTGGATAAAAACGAACGAAAATAGCTTTTATTTCTGATCGAAAAAATAACGATTAAAAAATAACTTTTATTTTATTTACCGAAAAAATAACGATCACAAAATAGTTTTTATTTCTGATCGAAAAAAATTACTATCAAAACATAACTTTTATTTATGATTGAAAAAATAACGATCAAGAAAAGTTTCTATTTCTGATTGAAAAAATAGCAATCAAAAAGTATGTCCCTTAAAATACACACCAAAAAAAAAAAATCGATAAAAAATAATTGGTTTCAGATGATTTCGATCTTAAAAATTATGAATAAGAATCATGTAAAAAACGGGATCTCTAACTCCCTACATCATATTTCTTCATTTAAAATTATTTTACAATAACTTTTTATACATGATCTTTTGCATTAAAAATGAAAAAATAATCGTGAATTTTAGTCACAAATAACTATTTTAGACCAAATAAATTGTGATCGGCTGTTGCACAGTGGCTAAAGTGCGTGGCCCATACGCCAGAGAAACATGGTTAAATTCCCATCTGACACAGAAAGTTTTTCCAATTGAATTCTTATGTTCTAATTGTAATTCTTATGTTCGGCCATGTTCGGCCATGATAAGCTTCTTGAGAACATAAGCCGTTCGGTGTTGTCACAAAACTTGTAGGTCCAGTTTTCGATTATTTGTGTTCAATCATTTGACAACACGCACAACACACACAACACAATTAATCATAAGAAGCTCGGTCAAAGTCCTTACAAGGGCGGAAATAGCCATTTCGTTTTTTAGTTTTTTTTTTAAATTATGATCTAGACCAGTGACAATATATGATAATTTTGGAGTGGACTTTTTTTACTCTCTAGAAAGTACTTTTTCGGACGCTAGAGTACTTTTTATTATAATGATAAGGGAGAAGTAAGAGTTTGCAGTTTTGAAAAATCGATATTTTTTTTATTATACTTAAATATCTGAAGTTAAACATCAAAATTTAAAGTTAATCAGAGCAAAACACTCGAACACCAGGTTGATGTCGATATTTTTGCATAAAATAATTACAGATTGTTATTAAACTTTGTAATGTACAAAAGGTTTTAATGAATTTGTTGTATACATATTTCTAAAGAAAATTCGCAAATAAACTGTTTTTTTCTTACGCTGAAACCCTTACATTCCCAGTAATGAAGATTTTGTTATGTTACTGAGGCACATATATATTTCAGTTTTATTATATAAAATATTAGCACAAAACAATTAACAAATGACATTCAAATCCAATATAACAAAGAAAAAAAACCTATTCAAGGATTTTTTTATATCTTTTTGAAAAAAATAACATTGTTTACATATGATAAATAATATAAATAATATGATACATTCAATAATATGATATTAAAATTAGAGCTCTTCCTCACCTGGGTTTTCATACGGCAGATTTTTTCTTCTTAGGTTTCAAATGCGCAAGACTTCAAGCAATTAATATCTGCACATTCTTCTTAAATTCTGGTTTCCCTTTTACTTTCTCTCTTTTTTACATTTAACCTTTTTTCTTTATTAATCCACTCAAATTAGATATAAGATCGTGTTGATTTAATTAGTTTAAACAATAAGTTTTAGAATTTAACTTAAGTAATTTTTAAATATAAATTTAGTAAGTTTTGTTTCTTCCTAATTACGATTTTATGCTTGTTTGAGATATATAATATACTATTTTATTGTACGCAGAGCTGGGTCGAAAAGTATTCACTACAATTCAATTCCAATTCCTTGGAATTAGGAATTGGTAATTGGCCCTAATTTACATTAAAGGGATTTTTATTGGTAATTGGACACCTCAATTCCTCAGAAATGTAATTAACGAATTTTTCCAATTACATTCCTGAGGAATTAAGATGATCAATTAGAAATTCTTAATTCCGAGGAATTGGAATTGAGATGGAATTAATTCCTATTAATTCTATTTCTTATATACTAATATATGAATAATAAATAAATTAAATTAGATCATGGCCAATTTCAAATCTGTGACAATACTAAATTTTGACAAGATTATATTAAACCTCTTGTCTGCAAAAGTGTGTGTATATGCATGTTCCCAACCCAGAAAGAGCAATACAAATACAAGTTATGCATTACAAGCATTTCGTTAAGCTTACCCGGCTCACAAAATTATAAAATGTGTCAATGTGTTGTATTAACAAACCTCTCACATAAAATTTGGTGAAACAAATTTAAAAATATATTTTTTTTTGTGGTAAATTATATCCGAAAGTACTTTTTTTGGGCCAAAAGGAGTTGGGGACTTTTTAAAATCGAAAGGAGGTAAAAAAGTTATTTTCCACTACAAATATCATCCATGTTCTGTGCTATGCTAGCTGAGTATAAAGAGAAAAGAGTGGAGAGCAACCTGAAGTTTATTGAAACTCTTTCAGCACAAATTCGTAAAAAGAAAACGACCAATTTTTAAAATTTAATTAAATATACTTAATGTTGAAATTTCGAAAGGAAAATGTGATGTAGCACAAATATATTTTTCTAAAACTTACTGCATAAAAATCGGCCAAGTACTTTTGGAGTTTTACAAAAATTTGCAATTCAATTTTATATAATAACAAATTATACAACAAATATATAATAACAAATATATAATAACAATATATAATAACATATATAATAATAAATAAATATATAATAACAAATTATAATAACAAATTGCATTTTGTTGGAATTTTGATGGGCATAGTCGTGCAGCTGAGAGTCGAGCACCACAACTGTCACTAGAAGAATGATAGAAAACGTAACGCTTGAGTTTTTGTTCAACACTTGATTTCACTCGCTATATAAAAAATTCTAAAACTTATCGCTAGAGGAAGGTATTTTATATGTAGAAATTGTGCACCAAATTTGGAACGAATTGCCAAAGCTTTTAAAAAGTGGTTTTGAAATAACGCGTTTAAAATGTCGATGCCGCAGCTACAATGTTAGAGAGGAAGAAGGGACTAATAAGTTAATAACTTCGAGAGTTGTGCTGTGATTGATTTTTAATATTGGAACTATATTCTTCAGAGTTTACCTATAAGAAAATACAATAAAATCATTGACTAAGTGAAGATTTGATTTGAATTCACACAATTCAAAACTGCCGGAGAACATGCTCGCAGGAAGATTGTTCCACAATTTTACTGGAGAGCTGTCCAAGAGGACCTAGGAAAGACACAAGCTGGTGCCGTTGAGCCATGTATTTTCCCTAAAAACTTCCCATGGTAATACCTGAACAGAAGGTTTAGGCAACCAAGATTGTATAGAGTCCGCACCAAAGCAGGATGCGTAGCAACAGCACAAATAAGAATCATGCCGAATATAAAAGTTTTCAAACAAACTCAAAGAAAGCTTTTTTTAGTGTCATTTGCACATGACTGAATATGAATAGTTTTGTATGAAGCCCGCTAATGGGCCGAAGCAAGCAAATTTAGCTTGTACAAAACTTATGACGCATCAAACCAGTGCATCATTTTTGCGGGCTTAGAGTACTCGTCGGCTGTGCATTCTGTACTGTATCGTCGGATATAGCGCTAGTTGTTCCTATAGATATTCTTGCGAACGGAAGCCTGGCCTACGATTCACTCTCGACGTCGTGAGGGGAGGTTGGCCAGAGACCATAGGTTTGCACGGAACATTAGTGTAGCTGTGTGTAGATGCGCAGGAACGCATGTCAAAACGGACGATCGTCGTATTCGAAATTTTTTACGAAGGTTGAACAGAATACATGGGAAGGTAGATTACTTCCTCACCTAAATACTAACTGGACATGGGTTCTCAAAAACTTTTTTTATATATTTACTATCCGTTTTGTCACTTTTTGAGCACGGAATGTTATTGAAGACACAGGTCAGTTTTTATCGCCTGTTCGAAAATTAATGCAGAAAGACTGTACTTAACCAATAAAGTATATCATATTGAAAAAAGCCTGCGATGGAATATCAATGGTCCATAAAACTTGTTAGCACGGGGATAGTCAAGCCCGTCGAAAAACATGAGGTGACCTTATCTATCCACGGCATGGAGACATGGCCTATATGGTCAACAAAAGACAAAAAATGGGCGACCTGTGACGCTGGGCACAGGTCAAATTAAATCGTAGGCACTTCGTTTAGGGTATGGTGATTAAACCATGCCTTGAATGGAAGTGCCAGTCATATACGAAACAGTGCTATGTGCACAGTCAAAAACAAAAATTCTTATATATGTATAGAATTATATATATGTATATAAGAATTTTTTGTCTCTTTGCTGGGATGTTGTAGACCCCCATTTTCGACGGGACCGAGTTGCCCAGTTGACTATCATGGGTTGGCCCTTTGGGGAGACTCGTGCTGGCTGTGGTTTGTGCACATCGCTTGCACAGGTCTAGATTGACCGGCGGGGTCGCGCAGTTGTACGACCGGGCTGGCATACCTGCTTAGTATGCAAGAGATTGGATAGGTCTCGTCTCAACCAGTAGATGGTAATGAAGGTACGCCATCTACCGGTAGCCATACTGATACTATTAAGGGCAGTATGGAATTCTTATTGCATACTGCTTTTACAGAATAGGGCACAGGGTAATGCTTTTGTGTTTGTGAATCTGACATCTATTATGTGGTTGCTTTTCTAGTGTCACTTGTATAATACAGGTCTGTGAAGAGTATTTCAGGTGCACATCCTTTTTGAATGTGCAATTTTTAATACTATATGTTCATTCATGAACTATAACTTCAATGTCTGTGGACCCAGAGGAATTACGCCTTAACTGGCAGGGGTCCTCTATAAACACATTAAGGATTTCTGTACTCAAAAAAGAACTCCGCCAGGTCTAGCTTGCGCCTGCCTGTCCCAAGCCAGGATAAAGGAGGAGGGTTGTTTGTAGGATACGTCCTGCAAACGTAAAAACTGATAGGGCCAACCAAGAGCTTGGGGTGGCGCCCATCTTGGTAGCGGGTCATATTCGGTATATCGATATGAAACAAGCCTGCGAAGGCATAGCAATTGACCTTAAAACTTGTTAGTACGGGGACAGTCTTTACCCGTCAAATGGGGTAGACGCTATCTATCCACCGCATGGAGACCTTAATTCGGCCAGAGTAAGAGTGGCAATTGCAAAGGTCCTCCAGAGTAGGTACCGGTCATGTGCAATAGTTTCCAGCTGAGTCGGCAACTGCAAATTGTTAGCCTAGCCTTTAAGTGCTCATTGAGCACAGTCATGTATAAGAATGCACTTTTTCGTAATTGCATTTGTGTATTCTTGATCTTTTTGCGGCGATGTTGTGGATCCTCATTTGACGGGATCGAGTTGCCCAGATGACTGTCGTGGGCTGGCCCTTCGGGGAGTCAGGTACTGGTTGTGGTTGTGTGAATGCTACACAGGTCTAGATTGACCGGCGGGGTCGCGCAGTGGTACGACCGGGCTGGCATATCTGTCTTAATATGCAAGAGATTGGGTAGGTCCCGTCTCCACCAGTAGATGGATGGAAGTACGTCGCTACGGAAGTCTAAACTGGTACTGCTATTACGGGCAGTATGTAATTTATTACATAATACTCCTAGTCAGCAGCGCACTGGGGGATGCTTTGTGTTTGTGAAGCAGCTTCCATGTTCGTGTTGCCACACCGGATGCCCCGTATGTTTTACTTGTTTTAAAACATAAACGGGTCCGTGTTGTGGTACAACACAAAGTTCATGGTTGTCTGTTTCATGAACTATTACCCTAGGTTTTAGATAACCTTACGGCAGGTGCAACTTGGTAATCTTAAACTCGTCTGTCTGTACTCAAAAATGAACTGGATTTTAGTATGCAATATGGCATGCATCATAGGCAACGAATTGCGTCGGGTGGAGAGACCGGGCAGAACAACTTCTGATGCTAAACGATATCCTAGTAATGGTAAAGTATTCGACAGTGAATGCTTTTACCCTTGTATAATTAAAACAAAAAAATACAAACCATTAAGAAAAATACTTTCTTTGATAAATTTCCAATGAGTCGAATTTTCATTATATGCTCTAATCAAAAAAACATTCAAACAAACAATGGCAAATTTGTAAGCTCCATTTATGCGGAAATATCATTTTATTTTTTATATCTAGCCACCACCCTTCTCCTCACCACTAAATATCAAATTTGCGCCCATCACTTAAATACACTGCAAGTAATACTTGTATGCGCGGCAGGAAGAATAACAAATTATATGGCATTAAATTAAATTGCAGAAGCATCTTGGGCAACGCCAACATATTTACTGCGGCACGGTGAGGACAAGCATGAATTAACAAACACTGCGAACGGAGCAATGAATATAGAAAAAACACACACAATAATGCAAACAAACGGTGGCGGATTGAAGCTTAAGGGAGAATCTAAAAAACTCACTCGTTACTTGACGCCAGGATGTACGAAGGTAATTTCCACCTATAGACATAAATACTGAGGCACATGTAAACGTATATACTGCACATGCACACACACACACTCACATAAAACCGCACAATCGTCGAAGGAACGATATGTTGCGCGAACTCAGAGTCTCAAGCCTAGTGGTATTCCCTTGATCAATCGTTGTAATCAATCATCAATTACCGTTAAATCCATCAGGGATTATGCGATAAATTGATAGAAATTGTCAGAGCGACTGTTGCTGTAGTTGGAGATTTGCAGCTAGGTATCTTTTGTTCGTTTATGTGCAGCGATTTTTCGTTGCTTTCTAATATACTACTTTATTGAACACTTAAACATGAAGAAGATTTATATAAATTTTTTTACACTGACAAAAATATCTTGGTCAACATTTTTCTTTTACTTTTGTAGTTATAGAATTTGGAAATATGAAATAATGTTTAGACTGAGGGGTGTCGTGGCAGTGAGCTGGATTACAATTATCAAAAAAAAAAAATTAATTTCGATGACGGCGAAAAAATTTAAAAAGCAAACAGCATGTATACCCTGAACTAATAATTATGGTATTCCCTTACCACCTCGGAAACTGCTTAATCCTCGTAAAGTACTTAATTTTAAGCAACTTGGGAATTTTGAAAATATTTTGTATGGAATTTTTTTAGGATGCTTAAGCTACAATTTCAGTGCTTAAAACATGGAAACAAGTTTGCTTAAATTTTCAGCTGTCAAAACTTTTTAAATTTTTTGCTTTTTAAAAGTATTTGTTTTTTTCTTTGTTTCTTGTTTGCTTTTTTAATTTTTGCTTTGATGCAGCATGATAAATGTTTAAGTTATGTTATTTTTAATTTTTTCTTTTTTTAATTAGCTGTTTTAGCATAGCAAAATTAATCAAATGTCTAAAGGTGCGTTCCTTTAACATAATCTCGGGATTTTACGAGTTTACGAAATGGCAAATTTTAATCATTAAGGGAATACCGTAATTGTCATTACAAAAATTACAAAATTCAGTTTTTTCAATTCAATTCAATAAAAAAACTAGGCACTACCTTGTGTATGCACTACGAGAAAATAATAAGAAAATACACACAGCAGCAATAACCTTATATTTTTCGACGGAAGCAAACAACAACAACAATGCATGCACATGTTTTATCTTGCTGTCACGCCAATGAAGTCAGCTCTTCGAATAACAATACACACACGGAAATATTGAAGTTGTTGTAAGTGAGCTAAATGAGCTAATTGAGCTATGGGACTTACAACTCTGAACTGAAGCGCACTTAACTTTTTACAAAGTGTAAGAAGAAAATCTTTCCGGTTTGACTAAGAGATGGCGCCAGCGAAATGTGAGCAGCTTATTAATTTGACACATACGTCATAATTTTCGTCTGATATTTAACTAAAAACACACACAAGTTGAGTTCGCCAAACACTAGTGTCTTTGTTTTATCGATCAGTGATCATGTCAAGTTTTGTGCCTGAACAAAAACTTTATTTAATCAAAAGTAAAGGGCTGTTGAAAGTCATCATCTGCTGATAGAAACATATGATGATCACACTCCATCAATACAAACATGTGTGAGTCATGGTTTCGACAATTTAAAAGTGGTATTAATATGAAAGGCAGTGAGTGCTCTGGTAGGCTACAAAAATGCGAAGACGAGCAATTACAGGAGTTATGGGATGACGACTTAACCAAAACTCAACGGCAATTGGCAGAAGTATTCCATGTGCATTATGTAAGTTTTTTTTCGAATTTTCGTTGTTCGCCTCTTTGCTTTAACTGTCCAAATATCGTATTTATGCAAAATTTTATGTTTTTTTGACCTAATCTAAGCTAGAATTAAATTTAGGCTTATCATAGTAAAGCATTTTCTAATTAATATTATTGTTATCACTACTTGAATACCCTTATTTCTTTATTTCAATAACATCTCTGTAAAGTAAAGTCATATTAAGTTTAATTCACAGCCTTGTTTTTAATGAAGATATTCGTCAAATAATTTTAAATTTTGTCATTTATACAGCACATTAATCGATCCGGCTATATCAATTATAAAACTAGTTAGTTGATACTAATTCACTCCATATTACTGGTAGCAAACCGGCCAAAAGACAGGTTCTACAAGTGATGTTCTTTCAAATGCGGTTCACTCATTTAAGGGCAAGCACAAGACTTGTAGTCTGTGAAATACAGCTTTTTTGAGAGAATAACTTTCTTGAAAAACTGTATAACTTATGGAAAAGTCTGAATAAAACAGAAAAAAAGCAATATGTTAAACGCCAGCATGATGAACAAAATTTCATCGATGAACTAGTCAATGTATTTTGTATTGCTCATATGAATTCCATTGCATTGCAATTTTTATGAAAATTTAAAAAGATAAGGGATATTGAAAAAAAAAATTCGAAAAAGGACGCCCCGATTACATGATCAGTGTTGACAAAATTTTAGCAGCAAAAAAAAAAAAGAAAATCGGAACGAAAAGTAAAGGAACAACGATACAAGAGAAAATGCTTAGAATATTCTCAAAATATTGGTAAAAATCTGTTATCATAAATTCTCTATTAGTGTATTATAGAATAATTCTGAATAATTCTGTTTTAAGCATCAATTTCAGATTATGATAAGCTGATAAGTAATGTTTCCAACATGGACAAAGAAATTAATACTTTTATCAACTTTGAAGAGTCCAACATTGACATAGAGCTTCAAAAACAATCTTGACTTGTGGTAACATTGGATAATAGCAATGTATCCACTCGATTTGGAGCTCATCATAGTCGATACCTGGGAGGTATCGCAAAAGGAGTCGTTTTCCGACCACTTTAGGATTCTTTTTACTATTGACTACGATCCCCACTTAAGGAAACATTTTAGGAAACCCTTAGAATAGTAACTGGGTAAGGTTTTCAATCTGGAATAGTAAAAATATTGCAGACCTTGCCACAGAATATCTCCCAAACGATGCATCTATTGAAAATGCAATGGAGTTTATAACGGGAAAAACGAACAAGGCTTTCAAGAAGTTCTACCCAAAATGTTGAAGTCGCAAACCTACAAATGCGAGTTGGTGAACCAGCGACCTCAAACAGAGGCAGTCAGAGGCTAGAAAACTTCACCGGTAGGCCATTTCAAGCAAATCAGAGCAGGACTGCACAATCTACAGAACTATGTTAAATACTTACACTAGGGAAGTAAGAATAACTAACGAACATCTTAGACAAAATTCTGCGATCCCATTGAGGATACCATTGAAGCCACCAGGCACTTCGAAAGACGCTATCCAAAGACCAAACCGTTCCACGAATACCTTAAGAGGTGCTACGGATTCTGGACAGAGTCCAGTCAAGAAACACAATCGAAACGGAGCTAACAGCAACTTTGAAATATCAATGCCAGAACCCTTACAAGAACTCCCCAAAATTATTACAAGGTCAACTGAAGAATGATCGATCGGGTCTTTTAAGCCCTACAAATCTGTGGAGCCAGATGAAATCCTACCGGACATGATGCAACATGCCCTTCCCAGCATCATGCCCTGGCTTATAGCAATCTTCACCGGCTGCCTTACGACAGGATGCATTCCAAAAATTTGGAGAAAAGTGCTAGTTATTTTCATTCCTAAAGCTGGGAAGCCGATACACTTAGCGCCAAAGAGTATAGACCTATTAGTCTCTCATCGTTCTTGGTGACAACGCTAGAAAGAATAATAGATCTTCACATAAGATAATCTTTGAACGATAATAGTCTCTGTAGTGTGCAACACGCCTACCTTAAGAGAAAATCCGTGGAAACGGCACTGCATGGGGTGACTTCAATCATTGAAAGAACCCTTCATCAAAAGAATATACTTTAGCAACATTTTTAGATATCGAAGTTGCATTTAACAAGGTAAATACAGATTCTATAAGAAATGCTTTAGTAGACAAAGGAGTTAACAGTAAAATAACCTAGTGGATTTATAAAATGCTCGATAGCAGACGTATATGCTCACAAATGGGAATGAGTGTGGTGATGAAAGAAGTTACAAGAGGCACAACGCAAGGAGTCATATCCCCCCTTCTCTGGCTGATTGTAGTTGACAAAATCGTCACTACACTTAAAACTGGAGGAACAAAAGAGGTAGTCTATGCCGTTATTAGGATCTCAGTGGCAAAAATACATCGATGTATTCTTTGATGCGATGCATCGAAATGTACATCGATTTTTTTCGATACATCGGAAGGAATACATCGATGCATCGATTTAAATAAGAATTTTCCGATATTATTTCACAACAAAATATGCAATTAGCAAAATTGTACAAAATTTAAAATTCATTACTATAACGGAGCTAATTATGTTTCCAACGGACTATTTAATTAGGTCAAAATCTTTCTAATAAAACCTTAATATTTAGAGTTTTTTAGAAAATCTCTTGATTCTGTTTCCATTCTGTTTTCCATTACATTCTTAGTCTTGCACAAATTACAAAATCTCTTGATTCTGTTTCCATTCTGTTTTCCATTACATTCTTAGTCTTGCACAAATTACAATTCGCGTTGTTTCGCTACGTTTCTCAAAAACCTCCATGCCACACATTTTGGAGCCATTTCTAGTTTTTTTTTTAAACTCACTTCTCTATTTTTGCACAAATGAAAAATTGAAATGACTGTTCAATGTACTAGAGATGTCAGTTTTGATAAAAGTCGATACATCGATGCATCGACTATTTAAACATCGAGTGGAAAATTTTGATGCATCGATGTTTTATCGGCATCCCTATGCCGATGACGTTGCCATCCTAATATGCGGGAAATACCTGCAAACAGTTAGTAAACAAATTTCTGGGGCGTTGAGTGAGCTATCGCGGTGGGCAGAATCGAATAGACTTAGTCTAAACAGAATAAAGACTGAACTCGTTCTGTTTACAAGAAGAAGAAAAAATAAAGTTTCACATTATCGAAACTCAACGAATTCAAATACCTTGGGAAAAAAAGCACTGTGCGCTCTATACGCATGTCAGAGTACCTTTGGCAGGAAATGGGGGCTGCGACCGCGTATAATACACTGGATGTATACAGCGATCGTGAGACCCATTCTAACCTACATCTCTCGTATGGTGGACGGTAGCGCACAAAAAAAGCTACCTTAGCTCCCAATCAGGAGTTTAAAGCAGGGCGGTCCCTACCGGTTATGGTTTTTATCGAAAAAGTCACATATTAACAGTTATCTTATAACTTTATTTTTTTCCGACAAAAATAAAAGTTATTTTGTGCCTTTTATTTATTCGGGCAAATATAACAGTTACTTTAGACTTTTATTTTATCGGTCAAAAATAACAGTTATTTTCTGCCTTTTATTTTTTCGGTCAAAATATCAGGCAATTTGTATTTTTTCAAAGGCCGTTTGAACGACTAAAAAGCTATTGATGCCATTATTTTCGCCTCATCGGTGCGCACATTTTGAGATATAAATCTTGTTATAACTTTAAGTACAAGGGCCGCAATGAAAAATCTTATTAATGAATGTTTTTAACTAATACCTTAGAATCAAAAACAAACAAAAAAGAAAACAAACAAGTAGAAATAGGGTGAGGTGGGGTGATTTGTATCATGGGGTAGTGTGTATAGTAGGGGGATGTGTAACACGGTGATTTTTCGTGACAATATTGACATATCGCACACTTAATATAACACAGTCAGAACTCAAAATTCATAAATTTTCAAGAGATGCACAAATCTGTTGAGCTTGCAGAGTGCAACGCAAGTAAAATAAAAAAAAGACAACGTTATTTTTCCCGCTTAAAGAAGAAAGTGATTAAAAAGAAATGTTTAGAGATGTTTATTGTGAATTTATTTTTTTGGAAAAAGTAGATTTTGGAAAACTTTGAATTGAGACTGTTTTGTATTCAGTGTGCGATGTGAATGAATAAACAACTGTGATCTTTTTCTTTTGACGGCATCCATGAAAACACTCATGAATAGAAATAGAGCTTTTTTTACTTTAAACTAATTAAAAATGTATTTCCTTACAACTTTTATTGGAGCAAATAAAAACGTGTAACATATCACCCCATCTTACCCTAAGCATAATCGTAAAAGCAAACACAAGTCAATTTAACAGTAATACAAGTGAGAAAACTAAAGTCGGTGTAGTCCGACTATGGAATTCTTTGGAATTTTTATTGTTGTGGGTTGTAGAGAGGGCTTGTCCGTGGACTGTTTCCAAAATATTTAAAAGTGCAGATCATTGGATCAAGATGGATATACAGTGTTATTATACACACAACGCAAAAACAGTCAGACGGACGCAAGAAATTTTTAGACAGTAAACTGAACTTAGCTGAACTCAATTGGCATGTAAATTCGAGATGGGCATAAGATTTTTTTTACAAAATAGAAGGTAATGTATATTTTGAAATAAAATGGTACTCATCTCAGAGTTATGTGTTAATTAAGTTAATAGTTAATTGCATTACCATACGCAGTAGCGTGTTTTGGCTACGTTACCGAAAGTCTTTATAGCAGTGTTTTGCTTTACATGTAATGTAAAAAAAAGGTGCGCACACAATGTTTTATATGTGTTTTCAATAATAATCAGCCCAATTCTGAACGAATTTCTCCCAGGGAATAGTAAATGGGTATAGCATCACGGTACAGTAGCGTTTCCCAACACTGCTTTATAGTGTTTAATTAGTTGTGCAAAAAACAAGTGCAATTTTTAGTGAAGACAAATACTTAATATACAAAAGTGAATAAAATGGGTCGCAAACGCAATATATTAATTCGTGATTACTTCATTGATAAATGCACAGAGGCGGAATGTAAGACTTGTGGAAGAAGTCTGAATGCTGTTCACATAACCAATTTGAAAAAGCACTTGCAGAAATCGCATGCGGAATCAATGGTGGAGTATGACAAAAGGATTAAGATGGCAAACGAAACCGATCAAAATGATAAAAAAATTAAATTTACGGTGGAAATGTCACCTAATGAGGTAAATAAAGCTTGTATTGATTTCCTCATAAAACAATCGCAGCCATTATCATTTTTTGATACGAAGTCATTTGAAACATTGACATCTCCGATATTCGAGGGCTTAAAAATTCCAAAAATCAACTCAAGAAATGTAATGGGCCTCGTTAATACAAAATTTGAAAAGCTGAAAATGACTATAACACAATTAGTAGAGGGGAAAATGCTAAGCCTGAAAATTGATACAGCCACTCGTAGCGATCGCTCTATACTAGGAATAAATGTGCAATTGATTGTCAAGAGTGAAATTGCAATATTTACGCTTTCAATGCTTGAACTAAAGAAGAGTCACACTGCTGAAAATTTGAAGCTTGAAATTCAAAGTGTTTTGAGCAGCTTCAACATAAAAGAAAAACAAGTGTATTCTATAACTACGGATAATGCAAGAAATATTGTTAAGGCGGTTCAACTTTTACCTTCAAAAGAAAGTGAAGACGAAGAAGAAAATTCTTTACAAGACCAAAATGCAGAATCTTATGAAAATGTTGTAAGTGACATCAAATATCAGGAAATAATCTCCATTAAATGTGCTGCACATACTCTTCAATTGGCTGTAAAGGATTTTTTGGCAGGCTGTAACCCAAACATAATTAATGGAGCTCGTAATTTGATAAAAACTCTAAGATCTCCAGCATTTCGGTGAGGAATTTATAAAACATAAAATAATAAATGGTAGAATGTTAAAGTGTTCATACAAAAAGTGTTTGAAAACATAAAAATTATTGTTTTATTGTAAATTCAAGTAAATTGTATCAACTTTTTAGATACGAGATTAAATGTTTGGATATATCAAAGCCTCAACTGGACGTTGCAACACGTTGGAGTTCCACATATATAATGTTGAAGGGACTTCTGAAGCTGAAGGGGTTTTGCATGGACCACTTACCAATACCTAAATAACTACAAGTGCAAGAATGGGTGGAAGTTGAAAATATTGTATCTGTTTTGGAACCCGTATATTCAGTTACTTTAAAACTGCAAGCTAGCCAATTGTTGTTAGGCGATTTTTATAAGATTTGGCTAGATTTGACTTTCCAGTTAAAAGAAATGAAGAGCGAAATCAGCACAAAACTTTTAGAGCATATCAAAAAAAGACAAATTTTTTTATTAGAAAATGATACTGTTTATGCTGCCTTATTTTTGGACCCTCGATTGAGACGCACACTATCCAAAGAGAAGTGTGAATCTGCCAAAAGACACCTCAAAAAGCTAGTACATCAAATTCACAATATAAGGAAGGTAATTTATTCATTTAAACAAAATGCATTTATTTAAATTAATTCACGCATATCTATTTTATATGTTTATTAATTTTGAAAAAAATTGCTTTTAGAATTATATTTGAGCTTAGTGCCAAATAATTTATGAAGCAAAAATACAATTAAAAATATGTTGAACAATTAGTAAACGAAAAACATTTATGTTTAGTTATCAATTCCTGTTTGTTGCACAACAACGTGTTTACCAACAATACGGCAGAGGCAATATTAGGCGAAATAATAAAATGTTTTTTTTACAGCAAACATTAACCGAGTCGAGTCCAGACGGTCGAAGAACAAGCGATTTTTATCGATGAAAGTTCTCTTCAGAGTACCTCTTCATTATTAAGACGTGGCATTTGTGAAATGGAGGTTGCAAGTTCTTCGTCTGATGAAGACAGCAATATTATTGACGACAACATCCGCAAAGCATTTTTCGAAATAGATGCATATAAGGAAAAACGCATCAATATTGATGCAGATTTGATGGAGTACTGGAACGAGAAGAATTATGTTTTTCCATGGCTTCGAAAACTTGCTCGCATAGTTTACGCTGTTCCTGCAACTCAAGTAAGCGTGAAAAGATCATTTTCTGCTCTGAAACTTGTTCTTGGCGATTTGAGGTACAATTTGTCGGAAGAGAAATTAGCTGCAATAATGATGTTGAAGCTAAATCCTACTTTGATTTCATAAAAATCAATTGTAACAATTAATTTGTATCCGCATGGAACAGTTACTAATTGCGCACATTTTTCAATATGCTCATATTTATGTTATATGGTATTTTTTCCAATCGATAAAAACTTCAGTTTGTGAAAAGCTTTTAAGTAAATTGTTTTTTTGTACAGAATTGAAAAAACTCATCTTTTTGCTTCATTTTATATTCTTTACTTTAAGATTTTAAAAGATGAGTCGTTAAAAATCAAAAGTGATTTAGTCCACTTCTGTGAATTTGGGCTTTTTTACATTCAACACGCACTACTCAATCTCGTGCATAGTTGGAAAAACATTGGATGATCCTGACAAAATTAGTTAAGACGAAAATAGACAAAATAAATAAAGAAATTAAAATAATAATTACCTGTTAATAATAATTTAAAAAAAAAAAAATATCAACAGTTATGATTTTCTTTTCGTGATCATCAAGGGCTAGAAAAGAGGAGTTCTGGACGTTCACGAACGCCTCCTTAACTCATCGAAAATATTATCATTGCTCGAATTCGATCATTTGGCTTATTAGTTTATGACATTTATACAATATCACCACGAAAACAATCGAATCAATATTTTTTGTGTGTTTTCGTTTGGAGGAATCTTTGCATTGAGGCAGTTGTACTGAAATTTTTATATCTCAAAATGTGCGCACTGATTAGACGAAAATAATACCATCAATAATTTTTTAATCGGTCAAGCGGCCTTTAAAAAAACATAAATTGCCTGATATTCTTGACCGAAAAAATAAAAGTCAAAAAATAACTGTTATTTTTGACCGATAAAATAAAAGGCAAAAATAACCGTTATTTTTTCCCGAAAAAATAAAAGGCACAAAATAACAGTTAATTTTTACTTTTAAAGAATCAGTCGAAAATATAAAAGGCACTCTATATTCGTGGAGCTGCGGCCATTTGTATCATAATGGTATATTTGAAAAAGTCCTTCGACAATTTTTTCATTATGTCTTTTTCATTGGAAAATTTCAAAGTAACAGTTATTTTCGGTCCCTGGTTTAAAGGTTAGCGTACGTAGGAGTAATAGGAGACATGGGATCTACGCCACAGGCGGGTCTGGAAATGATGCTAAATCTTCTCCCCATAGCGACCAAAAGCACGATTCGCCACAACGAATCACAAGCCTGGAAGCACAATACATTGGGACATGCAACCGACTATATCATACCCAGTGTGAGATTTGGTAGAGAATGCACCACATCCATCCCCAGCAGGCAAGAATAGAAAAACGGCTGTAGAGTCCTACGGCATTCTCCAATTATATACTGATGGTTCCAAAATGGAAAACGGAACTGGATCGGGGGTATACTAAGAAACGCTGCAAATCAAAAAGGTGTTACAAACTCCCTGATTACTATAGGGTTTCTTAGGCAGAAATATATGCTATTGAAAAAGCTGCACAGGCCATTAATTGGAAAAATCTTACCCCCACAAGGGTAGCAATTTTTGTGGATAGCAAAGCGGCCATCAGAGCACTGAACAGTAAAACGACGAAGGCTCGAACGGTGCACAACTGTAAACTTGCACTGAACAGTATCTGCAATACCCACAGGAATCGTTAAAAGGAGAATATACCTTAAAACCAAGCTGTTGCAGTCCAAAGATGAGTGCAACACATCTTGAAAGCTTTGGCCGGAGCTAAATGAGAAGAGAACTAAAAGCCTTTTGCTTTTGGTCAAGCGGGAAATCCGGATTCTTGTTTGAGTTATAATAGGTCATTGCTCCATTGGGGTAACGCTGCACGACCCTAGTTACCTAACCTAACTCATATTTTGAAGACAAATAAATCTATTAGAAATGCCGTGAAAAATAGCGTGCACAAATATCGCAGCAGATTCAAAATCATACGTATATCTACGCAATAGTAAGTACAACTTTTATTTGTATACAGATTGGTTTTTGTTATAAAAGATTTAGATAAAGATTTTTTGTTTAAGTTCATTGGAATGGCAAATTACTGCCAGAAATAAGAAGCCACGAAAAAGTAGTAGGAGTCTTCCAGTTGTTGTGAATTCGAGATCCGTTGAAAAATTACTTGGTGTGCCAATCTGTAAGGATGGAATTGGCCTGAAAATCTTAGACACAGTGTATAGTAGTTTGACGGAGTGAGGTCTTGTCGACCGTATACAGTAGTGTGCTTCAAAACAATGTCGACCAATACAGGTATCATTAAAGGACCTTTTATTTTTCTACAAAAATTAGTGGGTCAAAGGATTCGCTAGAGGGGAAGGGGGGAAAAAACATAATAAAAAAATCGAAAAAAATCAAAAAATTACATATATTATTTATATTTTATGAAGAAAACTTAACAAAAATACGAAAAGGTAACAAAAAATTATTTATACAAAAAGTGAATAAGTTTTACATTTATACACAGTTACTCACAAAACTCATCGGACAAAAAGCAAAATAGGGAAAAAGTTACATCTTTTTGAACATACCACCTCAAAACAAAAACACAAATAGTAAACAATAATTGTAGAAGCATGCTATCTTTATTACACCCATTTTTTTCTAACCAAATGCTTGTAACGGGATCATAAGCTCTCAATTAAGCACATGCATGAAAATAATTCAACAAAAGCCATCGGACAATGAGCGCAAGTGCAGAATGTTGTTTTAGTCTTCATTTGATCTTGCTGAAAGGCAGGCGCTAATTGTTTTTAAGTGAGAAAAATTTAAGTAAGAGCAAATCACGTAAAGAATCTTCAATTGAAATTCAGTAATCTATATATTAATACGCAAACAAAAAAGTCTGTGTTAACTTCAACATATTCACATAAAACTAATATCGATGGAAAGGTATTTTCGAGTAGATGTGCACAATATAATTTTTATTCGAATATATTGTCGTTAAGATAAGATAAGACACTTCAAAAGAGCTGTGCATCATTATTGTTGTTGGTGCTTTCTCTTAATTTCTCTCAACAAAATAAATTTGCCACCGCGTCAGCGTCAAAAAAACTGTTCCGCTGCTGCTTGCTTCATATAACACATGGAAAGACATTTATAATTGTTTATTTTGTTCAATATTTCAGTTCAGGCTATGGGTTGGTGCGGTCAGCAAAAAAACAAAAGAAAAACCGATTTTGATATGGCAGGATTTCGGCCACAGGCGATACTAGTTAATAATTAAACATTTTAAAGTTAATTCAGACAGTCCGCCAAATTAGTGATATTGTTCAGAAGAGTCGCTCAACAGTGCACGATAATATTAAAAGGTTTAAAGAGGAACACCGAATTGAAAATAAGTGCAGAACTGGGCGTCCTCGTTTGTTGACCTCAAGAGACAGACAGGCTATTGTAAGATAAATTCAACAAAACCCCAGAAAAAGTGCCTCTAAATTGGCTGCAAGAAAAAACATCAATATCAGTGCATCCAGAAACAATCCGTAGAGCTATTCGAGAAGCTGGATACAACGGAAGAGTCGCCCGACGAAAGTCTTATTTGTAAATGAGCGAGATCGAAAAATACGCCTTAAGTAGGCCAAGGCAATGATTCAGCATGAAGAAAGCTACTGGGATGACGTTATATTTGTTGACGAAAGCAAACAACGGATCGGATGGCCGGGTCAAGAACTGGCGAAAGCCCAAGGAAGAAATGAGAAAAGAAAATCTTTGTCCCACTGTAAAGCATGGAGGAGGTTCGGTGAAGGTGTAGGGGTGTATGACTAGCGCAGGAGTCGGTAAATTGGTTTTTATATATGAAATCATGAACGAATTTATTTATTTGAACATATTAAAAACTAATTTTAAGCAAAGTGCTGAAAAATTTGGGATAGAAAATAAAATAGTTTTAAATTTTATCAATATAACGACCCCAAGCATAAAGCTGAGATAGTCAAATTGTGGCTACTCTATAATGCCGTAAGGTCATTTTCGACCCCCTCCCCCCCCCCCCACAATCATCGGACCTCAATCCCATAGAGCATATGTAGGATTAATTAGAGCGGCGTATTCGCAAATACACAATAACCTCGAAATCTGAGTTAAGAACAAGGCTTCAGGAAGAATGGAACCAAATTGAGCCAACTACAACAAAAAGAAATCTATGCGAAACCGATTAGAGGAAGTCATCAAGGCCAAAGGTAACCCTACAAGATACTAACTTTTAAAATCAAATCTTTTATTTTGTAATTTTCAACTTTTGTCCGATGACTTTTGTGACTCTTTATTTTTAGTTAGTTTTCTTTTTTAAGATTTCTTAGCATAACTTTTTTTATAAAGAAATATATTAAGTTTTTTTATTACTTACAAATGACTTATTACTCATTAATAAAAGTTTTAAAGATTAAAAGATTTTTAAAATTGTTTCAATATCGCACAGGGCCTAAATTTCTTATTTTTGCCAATCTTTACGACAAAATATTTGAATTAAAATTATATTGTGCACTTGGTTTGAACCAGAGCTTTCAAATAAAATTAGTTTCATTCAAAAATGTCTTTTAAATGGGTAAAAAACGTGTCTCATTTTTGTGCTCAAGTATTTATACAAAGATAATGTTCCCAAATATTAAACACAACAAATTTTTTCAAATATAAGCATTGCAATTGCATGTAAATTGAAACCACTATTGATTACAACAATTTTTGTTTGACAAAAAAATATGGAATGCGAATAACAAAGAGAGAGAGAGAGAGAGAGAGAGAGAAAGAGAGAGAGAGAGAGCAGCAACAGTACTTGTTTGCCGCGTGTCTCATGGTATAATAAGACAACCCAGCGGCAAATTTATGGAGTACTCCAATATTTGATATATGAAAAGCAGTTATTGATGTTATTCATATATGAATTTGTACGTGAAGTTTTATATGGGAGAAGGAACTACTTGACTACTTGTTTGCATACTTTGTAATCGAAAATGTAGCCTGTGTGCTTGACTAAGAACTTGACTACTCGTTGGCATATTTTATAATCGAAAATGTAGCCCGCGTGCCTACAAATCGGCCATTGTCTTCTAAAAGTAAGTTAAAAGTGGATACGAACATGTGTACATTACCGCCTACGAGTGTATTGCCTTTCATCGATGAGGAATATTGCCCATTTGCGGCTGTGAAGGTATTGTTAGTAGTTAAAATTCTTTCTTGTGGTGGGTACCGCACCTGTCAAAACCAGGTTTTTACGAATAAAATCAAAACAAGTAACAAAATTTGCAAATTGTAATATTTTATGTGTTTAACAGCAGCGGCACCCACCGCTCCGAGACAACACTACATTGTTAATTAATGGCATATCTCACTTGAGATACTTGTCTATCAAACTTTGGAAGCATCGCCATCTTTTTTCTCTCATTGGTTTGTTAACGGTATGCTACACATACTTTCTGCTTGGCAAGGCCAAGGTTGATTGATATAGATTAAGTCACTTAAGAGAAGCTCGGTCAAACTGTCAGAATGGATGAGAGGAAATCAAGAAAAAAAAAAACAATTTTTAGATAACACCCACTTTGACAGTTCAAGCAAAGGCGAAAAAAGAGAGCTTTTCTCTCAAGTGACTTAAACTATATTAATTAATCTTGGGCAAGGCTAAAGGCAACATTCTTTCTTCTGTTTTCTGTTCAAAACCTGCTTTCTACTTCCTGCTTTTAGTTGTCCAAATTGTTTTCGACTTCGGACCTTGAACATAATTTATCTGTGGCTTGAAATTTTTGGATGAGAGAGAAGCTCCCACAAATTTCAGTTTTTCTTTTACCCTCGAAACAACAACAAATTTTGTCGGTGTCCAAAAGTGGAACATGCAAAACTTGTTTGCATTACTTATTTCTTTGTCAGTGCTCTCGAGTAAAAAAAGCAGAGAGATTCAAACTACCGCGAGTATGAGAATGCATACGTTTATTTTGAAATGCAATAATCACATAATATAACTGTACGTTCAAAAAGTCCATAGGATGACACATAGATGGCGTTACTAGATTTTTTCCACATGATTTTTATTTAGTACCAACCTTCAAACGATACATATAAAATTTTGACAACAATCTGACAATTGATTCGTGAGTTATAGCATTTTGTGTGCAACTATTGTTATTGAAAAAAACAAAATGGAAAAATGTGAATTTCGAGTTTTGATAAAGCATTGCTTTTTGATGAAAAAGAAATACAGTGGAAACCAAACAATGGCTTGATAAACATTATCCGGACTCTGCTTTATCGAAACAAATGGTAGAAAAGTGGATTGCTGAATTTAAACGTGGTCGTACCAGCACAAATGATAGATCAGACTGTTTTTCCACAAAACATCAAAAAAATCCACAAATTGGTTATGAACGATCGCAACTTGAAGGTGCACGAGCTAGCTGACATTGCAGAGATTTCAGATGGTAGTGTTTTTACCATTTTACACGAACATTTGGGTATGCGAAAGCTCTGTGCAAAATGGGTGCCGCGTGAGCTTACAATCGACCAAAAACAAGAACGAATTGATGCTTCAGAGGAGTGTTTGGCGCTGTTAAACCGCAATAAAATCGAATTCTATCGTCCATATGTGACAATGGATGAAACATAGCTTCACTATTACACACCAGAATCCAAAAGACAGTCAGCTGAGTGGAAAGCAGTCGAGGAACCGAATCCAAAGCGAGCAAAGACCCAAGAGTCGGCTTATAAGGTGATGGCGTCTGTATTTTGGGATGCGAAAGGAATAATATTCATCGACTATCTCCAAAAAGAAACCACCATTAAACAGCGACTAGTACTGTGCACTTTTGGATCGATTGAAGGCTGAAATCGCCAAGAAACGGCCACATTTGCAAAAGAAAAAAGTGTTTCACTAAGACAATGCACCGTGTCACAAATCGATGAAAATGATGGCAAAATTGAATGAATTGGGCTTCGACTTGCTTACCCAACCACCGTATTCTCCAGATTTAGCCCCCAGCGACTTTTTCCTGTTTTCAGACCTCAAGAGAATGCTTTGAATCCATTGATGAAGTAATCGCTGCAACTGAGGCCAGTTTTGACGAGAAAGAGAAATCGTACTATAAATGTGGTATCGAAAAGTTGGAAAATCGCTATACTCGTTGTATCGCTCTCGAAGGCAACTATGTTGAATAATATAATCGTGTTTTATCAAAATTTTGTTTTTTTCTTACTTATCCTACGGACTTATTGAATGATTTGTTATTTAATTTTTTATTTTTAGGTACCTCTGTGATACAGTTCCTTTTGATTAGTATAAGTTTCATTCCCTTATTTTTATTACCTATATATTTTAAAAAAGACATCATTTGATGTTTGTGTATTAATATTAAGGATGAAGATAAGGAAATGGCTTAAAACATAGATTTGTGTATATAACTTTGGAGTGGTTTGAAATATTTAAAAATTTTTTCACAGAAATTATTTTTTAAGCAATAGAACTTTGTAAAAAATATAAAAATAGCATTTTGAAAAATTTTATTTTCACCAAGAAAATCATAGGGGCTTATGATTTTCGATGACAGAAACATATTGAATTATGTGTCAAAATGTAGCAATTTGTGCAAATAAATGATGTCATATGAAAGAGTGTGAAAAAATAAAATTTAAAAAAAAAAAAAATACAACAGAAGCATGTTTGGCCTAGTTTTTGAGTAAAAATTTAATATTTTAGAGGTTTTTTTAGAACAACATATATATTGAATTGGTGAGATAACGGTTTATCTCTACTTATTTCTCCAATGTCATTTAATTGAACTTTCAGATAAAGAAAATTTGATGAAAATCGATAGAAAAATTTAAATTTTTCAAAAAAACTTGAAATTTCAATTGTTTTTTCTCATTCTGAGGCAATGATCTTGCTTTAAAAAAATGTACTGCACTGAAAAAAATCTACAATTTTCGAGATATCGCAATAATTTTATTTTTGTTTAATATACTATCCGTAAAAAATATTAGCAAAAGAGTTATACAGTTATATTTCTCAACCAACGACTTTCCATACAAAAATTGTACTGAGAACATCTATAGTTGTCGAGATATCATCATTTGATGTCAATCATTTTGATGTCAAAATAACGTGAATTTTTCAAAATTTACTATTTGAAAGCAATTTTACCATCACAATATATATTCACACTTGTTACAAAAAAAAAAATGCTTATTGTAGGTAACCGTAAGAGATGGTGAAAAATGTTTTAGGTATTTTTTGCACATCTCATCAATGTCTAAAATTCTCTCTTACATTATGTCCTTCCATCCCTTACAGTTTAGCTTTTATTTAATAAATGCTGTTTTTACGCTCAGATTTCAGGTCGATGGTCACCAATATAAAATCTAATCATATTGTGCAACCAGACCTTTCATCCAATACCTCATTCGCTATTCTATCCCTTCCTAGTCCTGAGATCCCTTACTAAAATTAATATAAACTTTCTAGGTTAATATTTCGGGTCAGAGGTCATCAATTTAAAATCTATCATGATTCGGCAGATTTAAGGTGCAGTACCTTTGAAATTGGAAGTTTGAATTTGGTGCAATCTGCTAATTCATACCACTCCAGGTTTATTTGGAATTGCACATTGAATATTTCTTTATGATGCTAATTAAATTATTCATATTTTGCACCCAGAGATATGTTCTGTATCGTTTACAAGGGGGGGGGGGGGGAGGGGGAAAAGCTAAAGCTATTTAAACCCGTATGTAGATCCTCCACTGCATGTGAGCATTACGTTTATGAAATTTGCTTGCGTCAAGCTTTTCAAATTAAATTTGGAAAAATCAAGAGTCCAAATGTGACGCTTTTCAAACGATTTTAAAACCACAGTAGTCAAAATATTTTCAAAACTGTCCACTGTCTACTTACAAAAATAAGTCGGTATCTCAGTCAGTAAGTAATGCTATAAGCATTAAATGGTATCCCACAAAGGAACGAATACTTGATATTTTCAAAAACTAATCAACTTTATTGATATTAAACCTTAAACCAGAACTACATTGAATACAATATATATATAATCAAAAAAATTAAAAATACAAAAACAAAATATAATATAAAAATAAAACAAAACATAAACCAAAAAAAGTATTAAGCAACGGACAAAGAAATGGTTCAACCTGCAGCACAAGCGTGCCAAAGGATTGATTTTCGATTTTTGGTAAATGTCGAAGAAAATTAAATTTGAACTGCATAGTTTTGTGATTTAATAAATATGTTTTTTTTTCATGCTTTTATTTCTTATGTATATCTTTTTTAATTCACAAGCCACAATACTGACAATATTTTTGTCATCAATATTTTGGTTAAATTTTCTCACAAGCACACACACTGAAGAAGCCTTGAATGACTGCACCAAAATACAACTAGTCAGTGAAAGAAAAACTGTAGTCGTCCTTGCTTCGTTGGCTATTTCAATCTATTTAATATTTGCTGTGCATTTACTTTTTTATGTTTTTTTTTTTGATGTTGTTGCTATTGTTGTGTATAAAGTAGGAAATTGAAATTTTGTAAAAATCATTCTGTCAGGATAAACACTACACGATGTCCTTACGTTGTGGTTGACTTTGTGCATCTTCGAATTGCCTCGCTTCGTTTACTTTTGCTACAATTTATTTTCTATTTACTTCTTCTCGTTCTTTTTTTTTTCTTTAGCTGTTTCTGTTTTCGTATCTCTTAGAAAATATTTAATTTTCTTTGCACAAGGATATACTGCGCTCCATTGCATTCTGAATTCTGAATCAATGAACGGTGGTGATGGTGTTGATGTTGGTGGTAGGTGTAGAATCTAACGTAGCTTTTTGAGTTCAAGCTCCGCTTGCTTGCTGGTGACAACTTGAAACAAAACTGCAGTGAAATGCACGCAACAAGCAGCTGTATGTGCTTCATATCGACAGCAACATCATTTCGAGAGGTCCTTCAAGTGTCTTTTAAACATGTCCCTTCAAGCAGCGTTTAGCTTCCACCATGTTGGAGCTGTTTCTGCTGCTGCTTATCGCTGCTTATCGCATTGTAGACTCATTGTTATTGTTGTTTGTCGTATTTATGTTGTTGATAGTAGCTGCAGCTATTCAATTGTACATTCAACTATTGGCAAATAAATGTGTTTCCAACATCGTTTCAACACCGAAACTCTTTGCACCCAATCAATGTTCACATCCAGAGACAAACACATGCGCAAGCACTCACATGCATGCATGTGTGCATGTGTAAATGACTCTGGATATAATAGTGTTTGTAGACGTCCTTAAGAGGACACATGTTTTTATGAAAGTACTTTGCTGTTGTTGTTTACTTGCTGCTTGGTAATACAAATATTTAATCATATTTTTTGAGATTGTGATGTCCTTGCTGCAGAGTTTCCACTTCTTTTGAGTTCAAGGCTAATTTGCAATGAAAAATAAAATCAGTGAAAAATCATTTAAATCTATGTTATAATAAGAGGCATAGGGATGCTGATGAGTAAAAAGTATCTTATATAACTAATGAAAGAGTGAGAACTTATGAAAGAGCGATTTAAAAGCTAGCAATCCAGACAATTTAATGTGGAAGAATTTGATCGCAAGAGTTGGAGAGAGTCTCCAAAGTCATTTTGCCTGATGGTCCAAAACAGCAGAAAACAGCAAACTAAAACTTAGTTATACACAGAAAAATACATACGGCGTATTCCCTGAAATGACTTGGGTAACTATTTTTGTATGAAGCCTAAGAAATTTGTGTAAATTCATAAGATTTTTGTCGACTTAGGCAAGCCAAAATTGTATGATTTGTCAAAGATACTTGGGCAAAAGCAAATTGGGGTTTTTACAATCTTTTCTCTGATTGCTACTCTTTCTGTCATACGCGGTCATTATTTGGTTTCCTTTTCTTATCATTTGTACTCACGTGCATGTATTTCGAAGTAATTTATTCTTAACATTGACGAAACAAATACAACATAAAACAGCTTAGTGGATAACAGCGAACAGACTTAGTGGATAACAGACTATCGATATCCAAGATCCTTTTTTAATATTGCCTAAAATCTACGGCAATCCATCTTAGCAGAAGGGTGCCAAAATCCTTTGTAGTATTATACAAATATTTATATAACCCACTCTGGCCGAAGGTCTTAGGTAAATTATACCCAAAAATTTTATAATTTTACACTTGTTTTTCTCTGTGTGTAGTTAAATCCAGCCAAGATATTTTAAGTACAGTTGGACTTTTTTGGCAGAATTTTTCATTATTCCTACTTTTCTACTGCGCTTGCTATAATTTATTCTAATCTGTGACAACTTTATTTTTAAATTAAACGAAATGGGACACTTTAAAAACGTTACATTGTGCGTATATTTCTGAAGGAAAATCAATATATTCTGTGATTTTATCGTTTGGATCAAAATGTTTGCACCGAAAAATTTACTGGCAATTTTTTTGTCAGCTATGAATTTCCCAGTTGTGGGCACCAACATTTTAACGGTTGTGGGCACCTAATTTTTTCGGCTGAAAGAGTTTTTTTGGCTAACAAACTGCCAAATATAGTTGTTTAAGTTAAAAACAATCCCCCGGAAGCCTTCAAACCGTGGTCGGAAACCCATGTGAAGCGCCGTCCTCACTTCGCCGCCAGTGATCGCTGAATTGAAGGAAACCGCAAAGCAAGCAGTCAATCAAGCAGCTAAGGCAACTAAGGCGACACCATCCAAGCAATCCGCTAAGCGAGCAGCTTCAGCAACACGAGTAAAAAGCGCCAATGAACAGTGGGCCAGCCAGTCCGGTTTGTGGCCAAAAGTCAATATCTCTGCTTAACATAACGATAGATGGATGAAATTTTGAGCATGGAGTATATATATAATATACGTTCCAGAGAACTAAATTGGGCGGAATTGGCCAATAACCACGCCGACATTTTATGTAACACAAAAAATCAAACGCTATATTTTTTCGAAAAATAATTCACTTGAAAATCTGTAATAAACGTGTAGATTAATAAAACTTATTTTGCCACGCCCATCCCCCATACTTTTTACACGAAATTTGCAAAGCACTAAGAAGCGGCAGTCGTATACCAAAAAAATTTGGTATTAAAGTTGAAATCGGCACATACGAAAATATTTGAAATCCGCCCACAACCACGCCTACCCCCATATAAAACAAAAATTTAAAACACTATGGTTTTTTCGTATTGAAGTTATATTAAAATAACTTACTCAAAATTTGAAATGTATGTGTGGATTCAAAAAAATTTCCGCATAGCAATAAGAAGAAGTCGTCTTATACTTCAATGGTCTAATTTTGTAACACATATGCCCTAATTTCAGTCATTTATCCCTACAATAAACGAAAATTAAATTTCTGCCCATTTTGGAACGTGGCTCGTACGTAACTTGTATGAACATTAAGGTGGGTCACCAAAAAGAGTTTGGTTTGTTACCGACTTTTTTGAAAGATCTTATTGAGAGGATTTCAGACCAGAAAACATTTTTTTTTAAGTGGTCTACATTAACAACCAAAATGGTCTTTTTGTTATAACTCGGTTATTTGATGTCCGATTTTGAAAAAAAGTATATTTTTAGAAAGATCTTCAAAATGCTAACAATCCGTTTTCAAAATCGGACAACAAATAACCGAGTTATAACAAAAATACCATTTTGGTTGTTAATGTAGACCACTTAAATAAAAAATTTTTTCTGGTCTGAAATCCTCTCAAAAGGATCTTTCAAAAAAGTCGGTAACAAATCAAATTTTTTTTTCTTCCATAGGGGTCGACCCGCCCTAATGAACATGTTTCGATGACTGTCGGCACGGGTTATCGTGCACCAAAGGCAAACGAATAAAACTAGGGCATAGGTGTTAAAAAATGAGAGCATTTTTCGAATTTTGTGAACTTTTTGTTAAAATACCTAAATTCAACCTAAGAAAAAAACGGAATGGAAAAACGGTACGTTGGCAACCCTGGAATTCGAAAATTATTTCGAATCAAATTAGAAATATTTTGCTAACAAATATAGAATGTGCTCCAAAAGAGAAGTATATGTTTTTCGATTTTTTATGATTTTTTTGCCTGTGATCGAAATGCTAGAATTGGGCACCTTAAGTATTTTTTTAAAAAAAGTAAAATTTCAACATTTCAACAGTTATAACTTTTTTCCGAATTTCGGTTTTTTCAATTTCTTGCAGAAAACATCTTAAGACTTTGTTTAAATCATCTGCCTTCCTTTTTAACCGACTTCAAAAAGGAGGAGGTTCTCAAGTTCGTTGGTTTCTCTTTTTTTTTTTTTTTTTTTAAATGTATGTACATCAATAACTCCTAAACCATATGCCTGATTGCCATTATTTTTGGGGAACAGATTAATATCATAAGCATGGAGGTGCCCGTACAAAAGTGGGCGGTATTCGAGAACTGGGCGTGGCAATAATAGATCTCGCAATACTAGATACTACTGTATCTCGAATAATATTGATACTAGGGTACTGCAATTTAGTGTAGTGGTAGGCACAATTATTACAAATTACGGGCAAGAAAATAGGCGTAATTAAATAAAAACACTGTATCTCGAATAATATGGACACTAGGGTACTGAAATTTAGTGTAGTGGTAGGCAGAATTATTACAAATTGCCGTCAACAAAATGGGCGTTATTTAACGAAGGGGCGTGTCAATATTTGAAAAACACTATATCTCGAATAATATTGACACTAGGGTAATAAAACTCGTTACAAGAATGGGTACAATAATTCCAAAACATGTGACATCTAATTTAAATTTAAGAGGCAGATATTTGAAATAACCAACAAACTTTCAGATTTTAATAGAACAAATTTTTTCGGAATAATTTTATTTATGTTGTTTATACACTTTTTTCGAAAATTTATTATATCCTAATTATATTCTTATTATATTCTAAAATGGTAGAAATAAAAATTAAAAAAAAAAAACAACCGACTACAAAATCACTACAAAGTAAAAAGTAATTTTAAAAATACTTTTCCTTTTAATTTCTAGTTCATATTTGATAATTAATTTAAACATATTATTATATATGAAATCTTATTAACTTAATTTTTTCTTATTTGTTTTATTATCATAAATATATTAATTTCTTGATGAATACAAATGCTTTGAAGTTGGCGCTTCTGATTAAAAGTCTGATTATATTAGCTGAGTTTCAATGTTCTGTCATTTTACTTCCAAAGCTATTCGATATCAAAAATTTGGCATATAAGGACAGAACCACACTCCCTTGTCCAATGTTTGTCCATGATATCTATTAGAAAGACTAAATGGTAACTCCATTTTGAGTTTCACTGTTCTGTGACTTTTACTTCCATAGCTATTCGATATCAAAAATTTGGCTGGCATGGGTGGAACCGCACCCCCTTGTCCAATGCCCTTTCATATCTTCTATTAGAAAGACATTAATAAGTGGTAACTCCATTATGAGTTTCAATGTTCTGTAACTTTTACTTCCATAGCAATTCGATATCAAAAATTTGGCTTATATGGACCGAGCTACACCCCCTCCCCCCCCCTGTCCAATGCCTTTCAAGGTTTTATATTAGAAAGACATCACGAAGTGGTGACTCCATTCGGAGTTTTAATGTTCTATGACTTTTACTTCCATAGCTATTCAATATGTAAAATTTGTCTGGTATGAGCGGAGCCTTACCCCCTTGTCTAATGCCCGTTCAAGTCTTTTATTAGAAAGACATCACCAAGTGGTAACTTCATTCGGAATTTCAATGTTCTGTGATTTTTACTTCCATAGCTATTCGATATCAAAAATTTGGCGGGTAAGGGTGGACCCACACCTCCTTGTCCAACCCCCGCGCAAGTTTTTAGTTAGAAGGACATCACCAAGTCGTAACTCCATTCTGAGTTTCAATGTTTTGTAACTTTTACTTCCAAAGTTATTCGATATAAAAATTTGGCGGGTAAGGGTGGAGCCACACCTCCTTGTCCAATGCCCGTCCAAGTTTTCCTTTAAAAGACCATCACCAAATGGTACCTCCATTCTGAATTTCAATGTTCTGTGACTTTTACTGCCACAGTCATTCTGTATCGAAAATGTGACTTGTATGGTCAAAGCCACGCCCGTTTATCATAGGAGGATGAAAAGTACTTTACAACCTATTCTCATACCTACCAAACATACAAAAAAAAAATTTCAATAACATCGGTCGAGCCGTTTCGGAGGAGTTTGGCCACAAACATTGTGACACGATATTTTTATATATTAGATTAATAATTAATTATATTCAATAATATTAGTTATTAATAATTAAATAATAAAGTTACTACGCTTGACGCATAAACACTAATAATAGCAGAAAATTGTATAGGGAGTGAGAGAAGGCTTCTTGTTCGAGGGAAATAGGAGACCATCTTCGTTGTCATCCCTACTCCGTGCTGCTTACTGGGTGAGAAGTGACACCGATAGACACATGGAGGGGATAACTTACCAAGTGATAATAATTGATGTTATCGAGCGGGATAAAAAATGATAAAATTATGAAAATGACTATTGAAAAGCAGGGGTTGGTGATAGAAAAGTAAAAATTAAGGGTTGTATGTATTTTTAATGCCACATAATAAAAAAATTTAAAAAAAAAAATTTATCAAAAAAATTCAAAAAAAAATTTTTTGGGTAGACACCCCTTATCACTTAGAGGTTTGAAAAATAGATAGTAGCCGATTCTCAGACTTACTGAATATGCATAAAAAATTTCATAAGAATCGGTCACGAACATTGTGACACGAGAATTTTATATATATATATCTAATATAATAATAAACGCAATAACAATAAATACTAAAAAAATAATATTATCTAATGTACTTTTATCATTTTTTCTATTCGCGTCTATTTGTTATTGTTTTTTTACATAAAGCTTTCAGAAAGCTTTCAAAATGCTTTAACGTTCCATTTCTTTCAGTGAGAAGCTTTAAACGTTACGCATACATGCATGCAGTTTAAGTTGTATCCGTCTGGTCATCACTGTTTTAAAAAAAATTGAAATGAATAACGGAGTGCATGCCAGCTTTTAGAAAATTTGGCCCAAAAAAAAAATGAATTGAGATATTTTTGGAAAAACAACTTTTCAATAAAGAAGTCGCTACAGGCACGCTTAAATATCAATAATTTTTCCTGCAAATTTCACAATTTACTTTTACATGAAAAGGTACAATCAAGGACCATGCACATTTTGAATTTGTTAAAAAAAAGATTGTTCCATACAGCTAAGGGCCACTCTAATGAATATATATAAAGTACATTAAAAATTTAAAATTCTCTCGAAATATTTTCCTGAATCCGCTCCTGATAACGTATTACATACATTTCAGTTTAACCATGCAAAATACACATTAATAACAACAACAACACGATCAGCTACTGTGGACTTCGTCACACGATTCTATTCAATTGGGCCCATACACAGGCGTACCGTGTTTTGTTCGGACTTCGGAAAAATTTTTCAAAACTTGATGGAATTTTTAATAAAATGTGCACAAAAAATAAATTTTAACAGATCAAAAACCAAAACGATTATTTTGTACGTGAACAGCCCTATCTACTGATTGGCTTGTTATACAACTTATTGGTTTGTCTGCACGAAATCAAAAATATTTGATTTTGTCTTCACAAACTGACGAACCTTCAAATTGTTCCACCAACACCGCCACAAACAGGCAAACATTTCCGCAAACCAACCAAGTTCGCGAAGATGTCCGCCTGTATATAATACCTACAAGAAACAACACGATGGTGCGTTCGTGATTTCGGCATGAACCAAACCAACAAGCCAAAATTGTTTGTCATACACAAATGTGAATTTTTTCTTTCATTTTCAAAACTAAACAATAATATCCCATAAAAAAAATCGCACATGAAATAAAAAACCGCACTTAATTAAAAAAAACCCTGGGAATTCCCACTTCCCCGGCAATTAAAATGGGATTTTTCCCACAATGGTGTCAACCGTGCGCAGCTTATATGTGAAACAAAAAAAATTCACTCTATGAACACTTTTGCCACTCTTCATTTTTTAGTTTTGTTTGTCTTTTACGTTTTTTTTTTTTCAAGAGAAGCGGGAATGTTTGATTTGTACACTAATTAAAATGCAATTTTTGATTTTTTGAAGGTGTATGAAGATTTTCGCCCCTGACTGTATATATCCACTATGACTTCAAATATTAATTCAGTACGATACAATATCTCAAAATATAACACTTTAAATTTTGCTAAACGATTTATTTAAGATTAGGGGACACGATGATGTGTTTGCTTCTCTGAACAATGTTTTCTTTTTTGCCTTGCAGCATCATATGGAAAACCTAACAAATTGCAATAAAAGCACGATGACAAAAAAAATGTGACAACATTTTTTACATGAAATATAATAATATCAAAAATGATAAAGTTTCTATGTTTGCATACGATTCAATAAATATCCAAGATATTAATATGAAAAATTGTTAGATACATACAATAGTTCAGCAACAAAAGAAAAATCACCGACATCATAATTCATTATGATGCTACATAAATTCAAAGTCACGCATGCAAGCAAACACATATGCACACCCACACATATGTATAGTCAATTGAAGGTCCTCGATTATATATGCGCAATCTATATGTGGCATATTCTGTTCCATACCGAAACACACCCAATTGCAACCCTATAGGAACAAACTAACTTGTTTTTAAAAGCAACTAATTAAAAAACTAGTTTGAAATAAACTAGTATATGAAGTACTTTGAATTATATTAAGGCGGCAACTACTCTGACTTGGACATGTTTTAATTGCAAATTTTTGTTTAGATTACAAGATTATAAATATTTAACCATGTTATTTCATCAAATATTATTAACTTTAGGCTTCACTAACATTTTGTTTCAAAAAGGTATATTTTTTATTTACGACATTGAGCAGCAAGACAGATGTGGTAAACACACTTTAAAACTAATAAAGATTCTTTATTATTTAAGATATTCAAATTAGAAACTGGTACTGTTTAGCAAACATTGCACAATTTGAACTCTGTGCGGAAATTGATGCATTGCTTAACCATTCAGCAAACACCTTGTCACTTCAATAGTAAAGACGCACGTCTTTCCCTACGTAGCGTCGAGTCTGCTCCATCACTTCATTGCGATTGACACTTAAAAGAAGCACTAAGCAAAATATCGGTGTGTCCATCGACCATGATTAATGGTTGCAAAGCGTGAAAAATCTCGCTGACACGCTTGTTTAGCTCGTATTTTAAAATGAAGCATCAAAAAGCTGGCTCGTGTTAAACAACAGGCGCAGTATCCACACAATTCCGATCAATTGGATCGGCACCTTCGCTCATGTACCAAGGCGGTGGCGTGCCCGTTTTTGGAAACTGCTTCCGTAGTACGCATGCTCACATATAAGCGCAGAGTTCCTCCAGCTTCTGAAACTATCACCTGTTGGAAGCAGAAATAGTCCGATGAAGAAAGGAATAATGAAATTATATCTACCCTCGAAGCGTACTTCTGTTGCGCTCCTTGAAGGTAATTAGTAGTCCTTTTTTTAATTAACTGGCAATGAAGCTTGGCATGAATCACTTTTAATTTATTTTAAAATTAATTAAAACACCGCAAAGAACGAGATTTCACAATTTTCCATTAAACAACTCTGATCACTTTTAACTTTGTTTACATTTTGCTTTCAGATTTTATATGTCAGAATTTATTAGTGTCGACCAGGCTTGATTTTTTTGGCATGATTTATGTATTTTTAAAAACAGTCAAATAAATGATCTCTTTGATGTATAGAAATTTAAAATTTTTATGCTTTTAAATTCATCTTCAGTAAGTAGAATATTAAATAGTTTTCGATTGGTTATTTTAAAGTAATTAAACAAATAATTTAAATTTAACTAGTTTAACAAGTAGTTGAAAATATATGCAGACGAAAGTCAATTGACTTATTTAGCGGACATCACCATACAAAATATGTTAGTTCGTTCTATGGAAAAAAGTCAGAATTTCAACTAGTAGTGGTTGGCTAAAAACTACTTTTTCAAATACTATTAAATTAGTCGATTTTCCTACAGGGAAGCTATCCCCATCACATATGCACTACAATAACGCATACATAAGGAAACAAACAATAACTGTTTTTTTCTCTCAGAAAGTCAGAATTTCAACTAGTTGTGGTTGACTAAAAACTACTTTTTCAACTACTATTAAATTAGTTGATTTTCCTACAGGGAAGCTATCCTCATCACATATGCACCAAAATAACGCATATATTAGGAAACAAACAATAACCGTTTTTTTCTCTCTACTAAACTAGTTTTTAGAACTAGAGCTAGAGCTTTGAACTAGTCCCTGCAGTGTGAAAACATAGTGAAAACATGTTGCTGAGCCGAGCAAAAAAACACATTGGAGCAACAGCTGAATAGTTTGCATACTAGATCAAAACAAACTAGTTCATATTTTGTCACAGTTTTCTAACTACAAAATAGTTGAAACCTAACTAGTTTATTGCAAGTCACAATAAACCAGTTGCAAAACTAAGCAAACGCAACTAGTTTAAAAATTATCAAAACTAATAACTTGCTCAACTAGGAAAATACAAATAATTTTTAATAAAGTACACATTTCTTTCAGATGATGTCAAAAAATGCTGTCAATCACGCAAATGTTGAAATTTTTCCCAATTTTAACTGTTAGTTGCGCTGACATTTAAGTAACACTTCAAATTGTTCACCTCTGGATAAATTTAACCAGTGGCAGCTAGATCCAAAATACAAAAGTCAAAATAAATAAAATATTACAAATGTTTGCTTTATATTTGCTATATAAAAAGATAAAGTATAACTAAACACTGCAGGGGTACCTACAAAAGACGAATGAAGTATAAATTTGTGTATGTTTACAAAAACATAAACATAACATAAAAACAATAAAAAATATACAAAAACTTTTTTTTTTACTTAGTTTCAGCAAACGAACAAAAAAAGGTAAGTTTTGAAATTATAATTGAAAAAATAATTGTAAAATTATAATTTAACAAGGAACAAATAAGGGATTTCATTTCAAAAGTTCAACCTAGAAAAGTTTCTCAAAAGTAATCAATTTTAGACTATACCAAAAGGGACCAGTTTCAAACTATTCATTATAGAACTACTTCAAATATGGGGAAAAAGGAAGGCTTGTATAAACAATTCTCTATTTCTATGACATCAACCCGTAAAATGATCAGTTCGAGCTTCATTTTTGGAACTAGTTCAAAACTATTTCATATAATTTATGTTTGGCATACATAAAAATACTCACTCTCAGCATTTATTGATTGCTTTATCAGTCGATGACGACAACAGAAACCCTGCAATGATATGAGAATGAACAATAATGAAACCATATGGAGCAGTTTGATAAAAAAAATAAAACTCGGTATAACAAATATTGCACGTTTGAAGCGTGTGTCCCACACGATGCAATGACTGGCACTTGTAGCTTAGATAAACGATGTCCTCCGCACATAGTGACAACGACCGATTGACTCATTGTCTGTATCCTTGCAAGCTGGAAGGGATGTAGTGATGGAGTGGAGAACGGAGTTGAAGAGAAAGCAAGAGCAACACATACTGGTAGGTGAGGGAAGGCAATAAAATGATTCAATAAATTGACATTTCGAAATTTATGAGCTTAAACTTTCATGCAGCATCCTTTGTAAAGCGGCATAACTGAAGAGATTCTTTTATCAACATCTTTATTGCAATGAATTCTTGAAATTTCTTACTTTTTCTGTGCGATAAATCATATGTAAAACGTTTGGCACATTTATTAATTCACCAAGCATGCCACGTTTTTATTTGCTAAAAAAATTTTAATTATTATTGGATCCACTAATAAAAATAAAAACTATCGATCTGACTTTACCAGTAAACCGAACAGTACCGAACCCACGAACCGGCAGCGATTTAGTATTTGTATAGCATAGTATTTGTATTGTAGAAGTGTTTTGAGGTGTGTGCGTCTGGTGGATACTACTTAACAATAGCAACATATAAGAATACTGGCCCTAACCACGGCCTAAAACTGCAGTGTTATTGACTTGAGTGAAGCACTTGTGAGTGAGCACTTGAGTGAAGTCCCAACTTGTTGTCTCCTGCTTTTTATATGTCTCCTAGGCTATATTGGCTTTTCTGGATCTCACGAGCAGATTATGCTCACAGTTTAGTTTTCTATCCAAAATAAGGGCCAAGTATTTCGCTTAGTTCTAGAAGCTTAGTATTACGCTCCCTAGCTCTGGGGGACTAATATATTACAAAATGGGATATAATTCAGAAATAATGTGTGTATAGCTGCCACAGTAAAAGTAAAATTTTAAAACTAAAATAACATATTCTATAAACTGCGTTTATAAACTCATATACCCATTTTATTTCGTTTTATGATGCCATTTCCATTCATTCCATAACCATACCACAACAGTTCCATAGCCATTCGAAATCAAACCTATGATAATAAGTTTGGTTTTTACATCTAAGTGGTTTCGTTTTCTAGCTCACCGCTAGTACCACCATTGAACCAAATATCGAGCAATTCGTCGTAAAAAAGAAACTATCATTTATAACACTTTTTAATCAATGCAGTCTTTGATATAAAAAAGGAAATGCTAAGAAACTGAAAATAAAACCAGTACAATAAAATAATACAAGCCAAGTCCACATCACAATTTCATTTCTATCTCAAAATAAAATAATACTATTTTCTTAAATAGTGGAAGAGGGAGTTTTCCATTTGCACATACTTAAAAAAGAATTTCCCCGAAAACGCACACAAAAGCCAGCTAAAAATAATGATTATGTCAATATTAGTCATTCGAATTATGTAAATGGCAGCGTATTTCAAAAGCCGGACGACGCAAAAGGGAATCCTACAACAACACAAGTCATAGATTATTCTATGTTGGCCCTGCTGAGCCGGTTGTACTGCATAACTACCTCTTCCTCTATATTATTATAATTTTTTATGTCAATTCAAAGGCTGCTTGCCAGGCTAGTATTTTATGCTAGGATTATGTTTTGTTGGAATTTTTGTTTTTTTATAAATGGCAAATGTCAAATAAAATAGCAATTTGACAGTTTTATGAGGGTGGAGAAGGGGAAGGAAAGCATAATTTTATTATTATTCGTTCTTTGCGGAATTGTTTTTGTTGTACTTATCTGAATTTTGGTTAGAAGCCAGAAGTAATATGTTAGAACTAAGGCATTGATGATTAAAAGAGGGTTCCGTTAGTGTAGAAAAAATCAATTTCAAGATCAAATTTTGTGACTTGATGCAATAGGAAAGTCGTTTTAAAGATAAACACAAAATAATATTTAATGGAACACTTTTTCTCAGTTTTTGAACAATTAAAGATGAACAGGTTCTGAAAAATTTTTGTAAAAAACTTTTCTGAGAGTTTTGCTGATGTAGACTTGCCTTCAACAGTCAGTTTGTAAATGAATTGTGCGTCGGAAACTTTCTTTTCTTAAATAGAAAATAACACAAAATTCAGCCCAGATTTTGTTGCATAAACAAAAGTTTACAAATATTGATTGATTTTTTTTTTTTTTTGCCCAAGAAGCGCAAAATTATGTCACGTAGTTTTCAATTTACAATCAAAACATTCAACATTTTTTTCTAATTTTTGTAGATATTTTTAGATTTTGCCTCTGATATTTGTTCCTTCCTTCGTCTCTCTTGAGATCGTTCCTCTATTGCCTTCATTTTGTAAAAATCTCTTCCCATATTCATTCCCTGTTATAGATTGTCGGAGAAAATTCCAAATGCGATGATAAATTTATAGAGATATATTAACTCCTACAGAAATTAAAAAGATGATTAAAAGAGATGTGTGTGGTCACCACGCAAAGTAGAAGTGAAACTTTTACCCAAAAATGGAATTTCTGGAAAGATTGCAATTTATTTTATTAACATTCCCTCCTTCAGTGCAACCAAATGGTTAAAAAGCAGTCTGTCTTCATACCAGTATTAGTTCACGAACTGTCTTTTTTTTCATAAAGCCAACTAGTGTTCACAGTTAAAAATGTTCATGCGTTTTTTGGTACAAGACGATATTTACCAGTAGTCCATGTCTTAAAAAATTGATAAACGAATAACGAACGATTTCTCTTTATCTTTGACGAAACATGCTGATTCGACCATACATTTCATTGAAATCCCATTTAAAATTTAAAAATTCGTGCACGAACGCAATACAGAAATGTTGAGATTTTTCGTGCATGAATATATTACTGAATCGTCAGCGGAAGTTTCGTCAACAAACAAGAAAGAAATATGAAAAAAGTGCCTTTTTTTTTATTTTACATGTTTCGTGGATCACATTATTTCCGATTCCTAATCTTTGATATATCAGACATGCAGCCCATTAATATACCACGTTTTTAAAATGATATATATTGTAACTTTTAACGAAAAAATTACCCCGAAATATAAGCCTTTGTAGGGAAAACATGAACGAACCCAAAGCAGAAAGGTTAAAGGATTTTCTACAAATTTTTTAATGAACGAACACAAGCCGGACGCGTTAAAGAATTTTTGACAAGAAATACGAGAGATAAGATTTATCGGTTATCGCGTGTTCTACAGTTTTCGTTTTTTCTTTGTTCTGTTTGTTTTTTTTTTAATATTGATGAAACCAATACAGATGACTCAAAGAATACAAAGAATACTGCAAGTCTGTTATTGACGAATACAAGTCAGACGCGTTAAAGAATATTCTGCAAGTCTGGCTTATGCAGCAAGTTTGTTTAATTTATTTAAAAACAGAGTAGGTAGTCCGGTAACTCAGTTGATAATGGAAGAACTTGTAACCATTGGGTTGTATGTTCAAATACCACAGCATGCGATTTTTATAAATTCGATATAAATGTGTGTTAAAAACTGCATTTGAATTATATGAAAGATAATGTATTTATATGAAAATTCACAGATCTAAGAATAAAACAAATTATATGTTAGATTTAAAGTTGCATTCGAAAATATTGCAGCATGTGCTGTTTCCAAATCAATCAAAGGCCTACTTCGAAAATTACTTTCTGAATTTATCAAAACTCAATTTGAGAAATGACTAGAAGTATGCTAATATTCTGAAAAAAAACGTTCAGGTTCAAATTTTTAGACCGTAATGTACGTTCAGAGTATTGAAAAAGAAAAGAACAACTGATTGTAAGTAAAATTTAACGTAAGTATGAGCTAATAGATATACCTCCGTGGCTCAGTTGGTAGATCAGCCGACTATGAATCCAGCGTAGTGTGTTACATTCTTCGGTGAAAGCAAAAGTATGAAAAATTATTAAATGGCCTTTTTTTTCAGATTCAAATTTTTCAGCTCCATCTTTGCAACCGTTTAATGGCTTCAATACACGAACATAGTTACAATAAGATGTTGCCACTTATCACACTTCTAATGATTCAATTGCAACTGTAAGGGAGTCATTCCCTAATAGGCTTATTTTTCGAAAAGGTGATGTTAACTGACCACCACGCTGTCCAGACCTGAGTCATTTGGACTTTTGTCTATGGGGATTTCTTAAAGAGAGGTTGTACGAAAATAAGCCGAAAACATAAAATCAGTTAAAGCAGAATATTAGCAGAAAGTGTTCTAAAAAATCTTCACTCAAGATAGGAAGAGTGCCAGGAGCGTGATGGTCGCTATTTAGATAACATTATTTTCAGTAAATAATTTTTCAACAACTGGAAATTAAAAATAAAAGCAATACTTAGCTTATACATTTTTTTTTATTTTATTTTACTTTTGAACTGAACCCACTGTTTTCGGACACCCTGTATAATTCTCTTACATGATGGACTTTTATTGCTGTACCGAAGGAGTGCTATGCAACATTCTCACTTAGTGACAAATATTTATTAAAATATTAAAAATAAATAAAAGCGATCAGGACTGCTGGAATATATATCGATGGCTTAGTTCCATAATATGATTAGTGGAAAATATAAAATATATAGGAAGTTGGTTTTGTGTCAAAATTTCAATACATCTCAGTACAAAACACTATTTTGAACTTTGTACTGATCAGCATCTAATGGTTATTAATTTATAAAAAATTTACACTAAGAAGATATTATATTGATTACTTTGAAAATGCAGTTAGCCTATTTTCTCCAATAGTGCTTTTTACACATTCACATTTAGAATTTTCCCCGAAAATCTTGGTGACGGAACTGATAAACATGCAAAGCGATTTCATCAACAAATAAAGTATATAGAGGAACGATACAAAGGTTCCTGGGAAGAAGAAATGGAGCGAATTTGGTTAGTTCCGCTCTAGAGAAAAAAATCGCCCCCACAAAAGGCAAAGCAAAAGTAATAATAATTTTTAATACGATTACAAATGAGAAAAGTTTTTCATTAGTTTATAAATTTTGTTCTCATTTATAGCCTATTTTGTCCGTAAAAGAATAGGCTTTAAGAAAAAAATGTGAGAAAAAATGGGTCATCATTTCCTATTTTTTTTTCCAATATATTTGCGTTTTTAAAATTTTTTTCCTAAAAATAAAAATTTCTTCGGTTTTGAGAACTGAATAAAAACTAGTGATTCGATTGAAACAAACATTTGTATAAACAGATTATAGGAACTTTCACTGTATCTTGTGTTTTTACTAGATTAGAAGTTCTTAAGATATTTGGAATTTATTGAAACATACTTTTTTATACAACTACCAAATCTCGAAAACTACATGACAGAATTTGAAATGCTCTTAATTTTCGGAATTAGTAACTGATTTTACATAGGAATTAAATAGTGGCTAAGTATATTATCTTACATGCATTTCTCAAACGAATAAGTAATTTAAATCACATATACCATATGTATATAATTCATATGCTATTTTTGAAATGCTACATTAAATCTTCACAATATTTTTTAAAGTTCCTTTGTGTCAAGTTTCTTCGTCTAGTAACTTAGATGTGGTTATGATTGTTGACGATGGTTAGATTTTACGCACGAGTTTGTTCGTTTTCTTTGATCATAAATTTTCTTATGGCAAACATACATACCTTTGTATAACATACATGCGTAAATATTTATATACCAGCATCTGTATATGCATATGTTAAGTCATAATTAATTAATAATATGTTGCATTCAATGTTTGTCTTTTTGGATCCTTACCTAAGAGAAAAGAGAAAAAGTGCGATTAAAACTTTTTAGTACAATAATGAAAAAGATGAAAAGGAGCAGGCAAGTAGAAATTAATCGTATACAATAAATAACATTAGCTAAAGTTTTATTTGTAAAATTGTAATGGAATGTAATGTAAAACGTATATCTTATTTGACTTTTTTGCAAGTATTTTGGCAAATAAGCAACGCTTTGCTTGTGAAATAATTTCATTCACAGTATATATTATAACTTTAAAAAGGAATTTCCAAGAAATAATTAAATATTAACTGTTTTTGTGTAATCCTTAACACCAGCCTATATTCAATTGATGCCAGAATCGGTTTAGTACTCAGGTTTTCAGGAAACCGATTCAACATAGCTCACAAATATTTGACTAAGATTTTACAAAATTTTTTTTTATCAAACGAAAACCATTAACCACACAGAAGGAAAATGAGAGATGCATCTTATTTTTCTTTGAAGAATTCTTTATCGAAAATAATATAGTAGAAATCATGCATACCAAGGTAAGTGAAGTGGTAATGTGTGCGCCACTCATTCTGCTCTTCTTGCGATACTATCCTGTTGAATTGAGAATTCTCGTGCATTCGATGTATTTCATTGAATCGATGCATCGAAATGTATATCGATATTCCAAAAAATATCGATGCATTACCGAGTAATATAAGAAAAATTCAATAATTGTGTTATGCAGTAAAGGATATATTACATTTCCTATGACATCCCCGTGTTAAAATTCATCGATGTAGGTAATGCATCGCCAAGCAAGCTTACCTAGTAGCTCACTTTCCTGCTGGGGCAATTCTTACGACGATAGTCACAGTGATAGCTGACTTGACGTTTAATTGGTAATTGTTGTTTGAGAAGAATTTTTAAGATTGACTACGCTACGTTTTTCAGTATTTGTTAAAATTGAAAAGGAAAGGTCTTCAAGTGTCACTCTCCGATTTTAATGAACTTTGGATATGAGATAGAAAACAATATTCTTAAGTTGACGTATTTTTTTATATCTGCTAAGTTCAAGATTAAGGTTCAAAATGGCGTTCGAAAATTTGCAATATTTAAGTTTTTTCGCAATAACTTTAATTTTACATATTGAAACATACACAAATAAGACATCAAATGAAAGGTACTAAAATTTTAAGTCGTTTGTAAATATTAAAAAACATTCGTTGTTGTTTGTTTTTTTATTCTTGTTGATTTTAACACATTTTTACTCATATTGTTTTGATTTCTGTTTCTTTCCATGCTTGTGTTTGTGAATCCTTATATAATTTAGTTAGTTACCTTTTTTTTGTAATTTAATATTTTTCAATAAAAACTTAATTTTAAAAAATGCACAACTGTGTTAATATTGATTATTAAAAAGTAATTATTATTTTAATTAAAGTATACAATTTGGGTATCAAACATTATGTAATTTTTGAAATAAACTTTTTGAATTAAAATTCAACGGTAAATGTTAATGTTTTATAGGGCTGCCATATAAAGTGTTTTTATAAATTTTATTTTTAATATAATAAAAAATTTAATTTAATGTTTTCAATTTAAATTTAATTTTTTTTTTTTTGCGGAAAATCTGAAAAATGTACCCTAAAATCAAAATGATAAGTTTGTAAGTGAATTGCTCTTTCAATATCTAATAGATTTTCTCCATTTTAATTTTAATTCTTCTAATTTGTCTTCTAATTTGTTTTTCACTAACCCTACGTATATATATTTTTCTTTCTTAACTAAGGTTATAAATTATTAAATTTTCCCAAACACCAGTACCACATTCAATTTTTTATATATTTTTTTTTTAAACAAAACTTACGATTGTAGCATTCTTAAATATGCCATTAGAATTTTTGTGCCAAAGTACATAAATTTTGCAATTCATTATATGAAAAAGTACATTTTCAATTATAACTTTCGATTGGTAAGAGATATTTGGATAATTTTTTAAATTATTTTGAAAACATGATTATATTCTAAAAAATATAAAAACACATTTTTTAAAACTTAATTGAGTTTTTAATGACAAAAACAGATAATTTTGTTAATAGTTAATAGGTGGCAAAAAGTGCGATTTTGAGTTTATATATTTTTACAACAAAAACATCTCTTGGGCTATTTTTTAAGTAAAAAGTGAATATTTTTGACTTTTGTTGCAAAAAAAAATTATAAAATATTTAATTTAGTACTGGTTTTTGGAAAAATTTAATAATTATAAGCTTATTTAAGTAAGAAAAATATATGTACGTCGAGTTAGTGAAAAACATATTAGAAGACACATTCTCAAATTTAATTAAATAAAGAATTATTGAAAATTTAAATGGAGAAAATCCATTAGATATTGAAAGAGCAATTTTCTTACAAACTTATCATTTTGATTTTAGGGTAGATTTTTCAGATTTCTCGCAACAAAAAAATTATTTTGTAAGTTTTGAAGAAAGTTAAAAAAATGTATTTAAATGATATTGGCTATCATAGAATATAGTTACAATAGTTAATATGGAGATTTCTAACATATTTAAGGTGTTTTGTGGGAATAAAATATACATATAAAACCACTTATATATGGCAGCCCTATAAAATGTTAAAATTTACCATTAAATTTGAATACAAAAAGTTTATTCTAAGAAAAACAAAGTTTATGAAACACATATTGTATTTTTTATTTAAAATAATAATAACATTCTAATAATCAATAGGACTATTCACAATCTAGAGTATTTCATATTGCAAATTTATGCAATTGTAAAAATTTGCCATCAATCCTGAGCGGTCTTTTTCAGTTTACTTTGCAATACTTACTGCAAAGAATGAAATGAACAACTGATTACTCACAGACTGCTTAATGAATTTTTTTATTAGGTTTGTGCCGTTTAATTCGTTTTTTAATTTACTAATTTTTTAAACCTTTGTTTTTTATTTTTATTTTTTGACTTAATTTTTTTGACAATCAGCTTTTAGCTTAGAGTTCATATAAACTATGGGTTTTTAGTGTTGCATATTTACACAAGCGTAGTAAATGCATCTCTGTATATTTTGTAAGTGAAGAGCAAATATATATACTCTACCATTTCACAAATGCTATGATGCAAGAATTGTGCATTTTTTTAAAAATTGATTTTTAATTAAAAAACTTAAAATTACAAAGAAAAGGTAACTAACTAAATTATATAAGGATTCACATACACAAGGATGGTTAGGCAATGGTAGTCAATACAATATTAGTAAAAATTTGTTAAAATGAACAAGAACAAAAAAAAAAAACAACTACAACAAATGTTTTTAATATATACCAAACGATGTGAAATTTCAGTACCTTTCATTTTATGTCTAATTTGTGTATGTTTCAACATGTAAAATTAAAGCTATTGCGAAAAAAACTTAATTTTTGCAAATTTTCGAACGCCATTTTGAAAGCCTTAATCTTGAACTTAGCAGATATAAAAATATGCGTCAACTCTAGAATTTTGTCTTCTATCATATGTCCAAAGCTAATTAAAATCGGACAGTGAGTGTGACACGTCTTCTAGTATAATTTAGACCGTTCTTTTAAGCAATTTAAGCAATATAATTTTGGAAAATCGTATGACAGTGACGTAGTTACGGAGTGAATAAAGGGTTTATAACCTCCCCATGGACAAGAGATAGATTTAAAAGTTACGCTATTTTTAAGTGGAAAAATTATTAATATTATGCCGGCTCCGAACAGCTCATGTCCTCAAGACGCTTAACATGGCAGTTTTACTCTCTGAGGTTTGCCATTGTCTGCAGAGAGGTGACGGCTGAACAGAAAAATTATTACAATTGAAGAAAAAAACATTCAGATATGATTTGAACCGCGGTTCTTTGGCATACGGGTCACGCTCCTGAACCAGTATGCCACGGCCTCACAAAGATCAGAAAAAAATTGATAAAATTCACTCGAATACAAAAAAGATTTGACTAAAAACATTGATGTAAGCGTTTGACTAACAAGCGTTTGACATCAATTTTTATAAAACTGAGATTAAAATTTAAAAAGTTGGAAAGGCTCACAAGCCATTAAAAACTGCTGAATGACTTTCATTCACTTTTTAAAAATAATACTTCGGAAAATTATCTCAAAACGTCCTTTGAGTTTTAAGGGGAAATTTCCGACTGCCCTCTATTAACAGCAGCTGTTGAGCTGAAACTGTGAAAGTCATATCTGAGCCACAAAGGTGCACTGGCAAAAATGCTCTTGATGAGATGAATATGTGTCCCAAGTACATTTTCCCAAATGAATAGGCATTGATGTCAGAAGCGAATAAAAATATATTTGCAAAATTTTTACGAAACACTGTCTGAGGGTTAAACTGTTTTTGGCAAAATTATTTCCCAGCTAACTGTAATGTTTGACATGAAGGCATGAGGCAGCATAAGCAAATAAAAAAGTTTTTCTAATAAAAACTGCGTTAACATGTACATAACCTTAAAACTCGAATTTCTCGAAAATGAGCAAAAGAACTTAAAAACGGTTAACGCCATTAACCTCAGTGTCCCTTAGTTATGCTGCATTGTTAAGCAGCAAGCTTGTTTAAAAAAAAATGCCCGGTTCATGCACAGTCTTATTTATAACATTAAATACATTGATTTAATGATTTGTTCCTCAGTTCAACGTTTCCCAAACCAACAATTTTATCTAACAAAAACTGAATTAATCTAGTTTGAGATTTCATGCGAGGTATATTGATTAACTTTATCAGTTTTAAACTTAATTGATTGGATACAAGAGCGTTCAGCAAAACCACAAAAAATAAAAGAATTAAGAAATTCCAACCAAAGTATAGTTCATTTTCTGCTTAACAGCAAAGTAGTAAATCACCAAAATGTAAATTCATTGCATTTCAACCGGCGTTACAATACAAAAACACTTAAAATGCAATATTTGCTCCTTGCCGGGTCAAAAGGAAAGATTTGTTGGCAAAAGAAATTTATGCACAAACTTGAAAGTATTGCTTAGCATCAGTGTTGTTGTCTTTGTTGCTGTTGTTGTTGGTGTTTCTGCGACCTATACGTAAATTAAATTCGTTGTTTATAAACAAAAGCTCGTTTTTCAAAAACGACATAGCCAAGAAGAGTAAACGAGGAGAGAGAACAAAGTGAAATAATTTTTTTGCTTTGTTACACTAGCAAACGCAGTTTTTCCCGCCGCAACATTGTAGAGAGCTGCAGTTACAACATCTACATAGTTGCCCTAACTCACATAAACCCCTAGTGCGCCATTGTTGTCTGCCATATGCACTTCCGACTTGCAACGAGGTTGGCTATTTGTGTTATTCTCTCTTTACTTATCCATTATGCAAAGATACATACAGTCAATTTATCAAGCTGTCACATTATATGCACCGTTGCATCCTTGAAACTGTGTCCTGTTTTTTTAGTTCAATACCCGTAAAGCATGAAAGTTGAGGATAAAGAATAAGGATTGAGATAAGGAGATACAGCTTTAAGATCTGAGTGTGACCTCTTGAGACACATTTGTTGGCCCTGGATATTTGAACAAGGTCAATGTGCTTATTTCAAACTGCCACGAAGACAGATGATGCATTAAATTTGATGGCTTATAAGCATCATTAAAAATTAAGGCAACCTAATAAAGATGTTTTTGAAAGAGTTCGGGAGGGATTAAATTCAAGGCTTAATTTGTCCTTGATAGTATTGAGCTCCTCAAGTTGCTCTGCTTAGTAGTGCTGTTTTTGAGTTGCCATTTTAACATAAATATTTCTTGATCTTTTTCCAAAATAGCCAAAAGAAATCCAAATTTCAAAAAACTTCTTTCATTTAAAAACCTGCAAAGTACTTTTCAGAAAATATTATAAATTTTCGAGAAATAAATAAATCCTTATTATATCATACGAGTACAGTGTAGGTTTAAAATTTTTTTCAAAGTGAGATTCTGCAGATTCTTTTCGTTAACAGATTTAGCCTTTCTTCATTAATCCTGCTCTATAGTGAAATAATCAAATACTCTACACAAGTTTCTCCAAAAATCAAGAATTCGACTTAGTTTTATGCTAAATCTTTATGTATAAAAAACAAGCACAATGCTCTGCACCTAATATTGCTCAAACTGTAATCATTTCTTGCGATTATTTTAGTGTCTCCCAACATGTACTGGGTTGAAAAATGGTCAGCCTGTAAGTATGCACAGAAAATTCATCTGATACTTATCAGTGACATGCTTGCCTTTTATGTATGCGCATACTTTCAGGCTGAACATTTTTCACAACTGTATGTTGTAAAAGCACTGTAATAATGTCAAAAAATAATTACAGTTTGAGCACTAATGCTTCCAATATGTTGCACAGTGCACTTTTCCGAACATTTATAAGTTCAAAAACATGTAACTTTTGAATGAATAATTATTTTTGAAAATTCGATGAATTAGATACAAAGTAGTGAAATCAGCGAAAATGTTAAGCTGTGCTAACAATTACCCTGTAAAATTAATGTTAGACATCAGAGACTTTTATTTTAACTATATTTAGCTAAATAAATTATCTTCATAATTAAATTAAAACGGATTCAAAAATAATTAAAAAAAAAATACGAAATGGCCATTTCAGCCCTTGAAAGGACTTTGACCGAGCTTCTTATGATCAAATGTGTTGTGTGTGTTGTGAAATGTTTGAACACAAATGATCGAGAACTGGACATACCAGTTTTATGCCGACTCCGAACGGCTTATGTTCTTAAGAAGCTTTTCATGGCAGTTTTTACTCTCTGGGGTTTTGCCATTGTCTGCAGAAAGGTAACGGCCAAACAGAAAAATTAATTCAATTGAAAAAACTTTCTGCGTCAGATGGAGATTCGAACCTGGGTTCTCTGGCGTATAAGCCACACACTCTACCGACTACGCCACGGCCGCCACTTTAAAATTTATAAATGTACGAACAAATCAGTTTTAAATTTAACAGTTAACTATTTAGTGCCATTCTTGGATAAGACCTCTAGACTCTAATATATTAGCCGTTCTTGAAGAACATCCCCAGAGCAAACAGAACAAAAATGTCACAAATTGATTTTTTGACATTATAAATACACACTAGTTTCAGTTAAGGGCTAATATTATCATTATATGTACTGCTCAATTTATATTTTTTGCAAACAATGCCAAGTTTGCCAGTTTTGTGGAAAAACTCCCATTCGTGGTAATTTTTAATTGCCCTTCGGAATTTTTTTTTTTGGGAATTCCCATGGTATTTTTTAATTCAGCGTGGTATTTTTTAATTAGCGTGGGAATTCAGTGTGGTATTTTTTAATTGCCGTGGGAATTTGGGAATTTTTTTTTTCATATGATTTTTTCACATTTATTAAGCAAAAAGTTCGTATAAAATCATTGGCATTATATGCATTAAACGCTCTTTTTACACCACGATTTTATGTCGTAAGTTACCTTTGTAAAATTCCTTAAATTTTTGTTGTTGCAAAATACGCTTCTGTAAATATATCGCTTTTATGGTATGAACATCATAAATACGGCGTTCATTGAATACCACTATTATATCTTTGGTTTTTTAGTTGTGAAGGGTTAGAGTAAAGGAAGTGTTACGACCTTGCTCGTACATTCATTCCTATTTCTTATTAAAAAATGCTTTCTGAACATCTCCAGATTTTTCGAAAATTTTGATTTATTGTGGTATTTTTTAATGCATATGGGATTTTTTTTGGGATTTTTAAATGCACATGGGGTTTTTGGTGGTATTTTTAAAAAGCGCGGTATTTTTGTGGTAATTTTTAATGATCGCGGAATTTTTTGTGGTATTTTTGAATTGAGGTGGGAATTTTTTTGTTTATTTCGACCGTGGTAATTTTGGTGGTATTTAATTTATGGTACTGTGGGAAAAAGGTAATTTCCGTCTGAATTGTTCCGAATTTTGACTGGCAATCTTGGTCCTATGTTAATTATCATATACCGAAACATATTGCAGCATTTTAATCCCAAATAGGTTAGGGAAAACAGGTGAATTTTATATATTAAAAAAACAGGATAAAATAAACTTATCTTTAAAAATCCTTTAAAAATATTTTTGTGAAAAGTCTTTCATCGCACTTCAATAAAATTTCACATGAAATATATTGTAATGTAGTAAAATTTGTCCAACGTCTCTCCAGAATGATTGGGCGTTGCTAAAAATAGCGTGAAATTTAAAAAAATGTGTTTAAAAGGTTACTTATAATAAACTAGCAGGCATTTTACGCGGTGCCTACACCGTCAAAAAATATGCCATGTCAGACAAATGATAAACACCTATCCATGGGCGTCGTTTATGTATTGCCGCCGATTATCGTTGCAAAATAAAAAAAAAATACATGTGTAAATGGTGAATCCAAAAAGCTTACATTCATTAACTTTTTCATAGCACATTTGTGTTTACATTTTTATATCTGAAAATATAGCGAAGATATAGTTTTATATTAATAAAATATGAATATATGAATAAAATCACACTAAGGCAACCGATTTCTACAACTTCATCAAACAAACTGAATATGGAAAAAATAAAAATTGAATAAGATATTCATAAATCAATAGCTCTTGCCAAACAATTTAACATGCTATCCAACAAGTAATCGGACAGTTTATTGAACCTTCAAACAATCCAACATGTGCGACCATGATACAATTATCAAGATAGTAGTGGCATTCAGTGCTGCGGTTTTGGGAAAATATGAACAAATTTGGTAAAAACATTTTGAGTTGGTAAAATGGTAAATTTTTTATCGTTTTGGCAATTTTTTTAAAGCCTAAGGAAACTGAGAATACCTCAAAACTTTAAAAAAATAATTGCCTTAAAATTCGGCAGTCATGTTTTAATTGCAACATCACACTTATCATTATAAATATTCTTTTATATAATAAGAAACGTTTCTAAAAGTTTATGCGAATGATTTGGATTTACGGCGATAATAGAAAATTAATAGCGATTGAAGGTAAGAATAATGATTCACTTTTTAATGTCCTACTAATTTTTAATAAAAGAAAGAGACAAGCTTTTTAAACACATCAAAAAAATTTAACTATAATATAAATTTTATTACTATATGTTCTGTTTTAATAACAAAGTCATATTAACCTAATATGCATATATGTATGTATTAGACATCTGCATGAATACATTTATTTTGCTTGCAGCAAAGTGCACTGTACGAAGTACTGTACCACATTTTATAGTATCTTTCAAGCTTGTGTACAGTACCTTGCAGACTACTTTGTCTTTTCAAAACATAGCAAGTACACCAAGTAGATTTTGCTGTACCACTCGAAATAGTTACGAAGATCAAGTTAAAAAATCATGTCTAAAAAAGTTTTCTTTATTTTTAGTTTATTTTATGTACTTTCTTTTAAATGTTTGAAGTTTAAAAATTTAATTTTATTCTTTTTAAGGTTTGTATGAATTATTTTCACATTATTTTATTTAATCTAACTTATATACATGTACTTGGTATACGAGCACGAGTACGCGAGGAAATTTCATATTGAAAACATTTCGGTTTTGAGTAAAGGACTTGAATGTTTTACTTTTGTTTTGTAGTGTACTCACTCGTAGTTGGTTGTTGACAATGATAGAGTGTAAGTTAACGTGTTTCAAGGAAATGTTTTGAAGAGGTGTTCGAATGTATTCGTGCAGATGTCTAGTATGCATTAATAAAATGTGATTTTAAATATTTCGATGTCTTCTATAGACTGCATAATTTTGCGATTTTTGTTTTGTTTTTTGTTTTTAAGATATTTGAGTTAATAAAAATAAAAAAAAGTTATTTATTATATACTTTACTTAAAAAAATTACAGGTGTTTGATAAATTTTTTTCCTTATGGTAAAATTTTGGAGTTAATTTGGTAAAAAAAACCATGGTGACAGTTCGCTTGGCAAACATAGCTTGTCGAAATAGGGATAGTTTTTTGAGCTTTCAATACAATCATGAGCGACCATGATACAATTAACTAGGTAGTAGTGACAGTTCGCTTATAATAAAAAGTAAAATATACATGCAAATGAAAATCTATGATCGCCTCTTATGAGAAAATAGCCTGCTGTCACTACTACATTGATAATTATATAATTTGTGCGACGACATCATTCCTTCTCCGATTTCAAGCAGAATATTTATATCCACGTCAGCAGAACTAAAAAAATGTTTAAATCCAAAGCAATCTTCATTGAAAATGTATATAACACTTATGATGATGAGATTTTTTTCACCCTCATAGGTACAGGTAGAGGCAAATATGACCAATAAAACACTTCAAACGCATTGAAATGCCCTTATTGAAATTTTGATGTTATGATACAAATTAGTTGAGGGTTCACTAAAAAGTAAGTCACTTAAACACATAATGGAGACACTACAATAAAAAAAATATTGGATCAAAGATTTAGGGAGGGGCCGGGGCCGCTGTGCTCCTCATTGGCTACGCTCATGCACCTATCAACTTCATGGAGTACCATAAACTATCAATTTGATAGGAAAAATATTAATTTTAAATGAGAATGTATTACATTGTAATATTAATTCACAACGTTAAAATAAATATCAACAATATCAATAAAATGTAAACGCTCATTTGATATTTTGTTTTCATATGTTTCATATCACATTTACATAAACGTTTTTGATTGATATGGCTATTTATCATTTTGAAAGCATATCAATTTGATTTAACAACTGATATGAACCCTATAGGAACAAACTAACTTGTTTTTAAAACCAACTAATTAAAAAACTAATTTTAAATAAACCAGTATATGAACTACTTTGAATTATATTAAGGCGGCAACTACTCTGATGTTGACATGTTTTAATTGCAAATTTTTATTAGATTACAAGTTTATATATATTTAACCATGTTATTTCATCAAATATTATTAACTTTAGGCCATCAGTAATAGTTTTCAATTGGTTATTTAAAAGCAATTAAAAAAATAATTTAAATGTAACTAATTTAACAAGTAGTTGAAAATATATGCAGATGAAAGTCAATTGACTTATTTAGCGGACATCACCATACAAAATAAGTTAGTTCGTTCTATGGAAAAAAGTCAGAATTTTAACTAGTTGTGGTTGACAAAAAACTACTTTATCAACTACTTTTAAATTAGTTGATTTTCCTACAGGGAATATTATCAATATAAAAAAACTTAATTTCAATATAACATTTTTCACATCAAATTGATACGAATATTATCAAATATATATTATCAAATTGATATGAATATTATCAAATTCACATGAATATTATCAAATTGATATGAATATTATCAATTTGATAGGAAAATTATCATTATGATATGCGTTGATATCAATTTTACTTTTGTCATATTAAATTAATATGAATATTATCAAATTGATATGAATATTATCAAATGATATGCCTCAATATCAATTTCACGTTTATTCACATCAAATTGATGTAAATATTATCAACATGATACGAAAATTATCGAAATTATAAGCATTAAGGGGGGACATGACATTGGCAGTTTTTTGAAATCTTTTTTTTAATAATTTTGTATTTTAGTAAATATTCTTAAGATTCTAAGAAAAATGGAAAAATTCCTACGGGATCAAAAGTTACAGCCGGATTAGTGAGAGCGCATTTTTAATTTTTGCGCTACCTACGTACGGCAGCTGGTATATACTTGTTTTACTTGCTACCTGACTTTTGGTGGTTGTTATTTCGTACCTACTTGAAGGGTGGGTTTTAAAGGGTCCGCCAAATAACTTTTTTTTTTTTGAAAATGCAAAAAAAAAGAACTACTGAATATTTTGAAGGCACCCCACAAATAATAGTCCAACGGTGTCAAATCGCAGCTCCGAGGTAGCCAAACGACATCAGCTCTGCGGCTGATAATGCGATCTTCAAAAACAGGGCGGAAACATAGAGTGTAGCTTCGGCTGTGTGGCACGTAGCGCCGTCCTGTTGAAACCAAATGTTGCCAATATCCTCCTCTTCAATTTTTGTGAACAGAAATTCGTTCAACATGGCCCGATAATGATGGCCATTGACTGTAACGGCCACTCCTTGCTAATTTTCGAAGAAAAATGGCCCAATTATGCTTCTGGACCAAAATCCGCACCAAACAGTGACTCGTTTTGGGTGCATCGGCTTTTCAATGTATGCGTGCGGGTTTTCTGTGCCCCAAATGCGACAATTTTGCTTGTTTACATACCCGCCAAGATCAAAATGAGCTTCATCTGAAAAGATGATTTTTTTGGCAAAATCGGCATCTTCTGTAAGTCGATCGCAGGCCCACTCAGCGAAGCGAAAACGCATTGGATGGTCAGTTGGCTTCAACTCCTGAACCAATTGGACTTTGTATGGCGTCATACCAAGGTCTTTATGCAAAATTCGTCTCAATGATGTCTCCGAAATGTTCAATTGTTGAGAACGACGGTGAATTGATGTTGATGCCGCTTCACGCACACTTTCTGCCACAGCAGCAATATTCTCGGGTGTACGCACTGTTTTTGGCTTTTCACGCTTTGGTTTATCGATGAGGATGCCAGTTTCTTTCACTTTTTTCACATGATAACGAAAATACGGAGCTGACGGTGCTTCTGTTCTTCCAAAATCCGTACGCAATTTTCGCACACATTCTGCAACATTACCATGATTTTCGCAATATTTCCCAGCGTTGTTCAAGCGTATACACAACCATATTTGTTCAGCGGAAGGATAAAACTAATTATCTGTCAAATCAGACATGTGCTAACGGCACTAGCGGGTTCATTTTTTGCCGATTTTTTTTTTTTTTGTATTTTTTTAAACTTGATTCGCTATCGTATGACACAAGCTTTTTTTTTAATATTTTTTAGATTTTTTATGAATTTTTAAAGTCAATATTTTTTTCGAAAAAACACTTTCAAATTTGGAACATCACCAAAAATTTAAAAAAATTTAAAAAAAAATTAGTGTCATACGATAACCAATTTTGTTAAGATTTAAAAAAGTCATTTTTTTCCAGATCGGACAATTTTTGCAACTCCCAGCGCTGCAACCACGAGGCCCCGTTTTTTTCTCTGCCGCCAGTTTGGAGCTCTATAAAACCATGTTGGAGTGAAAAATATATTTTTTTACTTTTTTTCTTGTAATTTGTTCAATTCTCTACAATAATAAAAAAAAATTTGGAAAAATGTTTGTTTTTGACTGAGTTATGAATTTTTAAAACAAGGTCTGTTTTCTCTGCCGCGAAAGTCGTGTCCCTCCTTAATATCAATTTTACACTTTTCAAATTATTGTGAATATTATCAACATGATACGAAAATTTTCGAACTTATATGCGTTAATATTAATTTTACAGTTTTCCACATCAAATTGCTATAATTATTATCAAAATAGTAGTAAAAATCTAGTAAGGATGGAGCTTCGGCAGAGTATCCGAAGTCTTTATACATACACGATGACATTCAGTTTTATATATTAAATAAAGTTTTCCTATTTTGATGACGTCACTTTGTATAGGAGCTAGATGTGATTTTGATCCGGTTTTTCCATATATCATAGAAATGGTTCATATTATATATCAAAGCTAATGTGCAAAATTTCAAAACATTTCATAAATTTTTGTGGATTTTTAAGAGATTTTACGTTTAAAATAAAGCCACTTTGTATGGGAAGTGGGTGTGGTTTTCATCCGATTTTACCATATATCATACAGATGGTTTACAATAAATATCAAAGCTTATGTGCAAAATTTTAAAATATTTCTATATTTTTTGCAGATTTTACTTTGAAAATAAAGCCAATTTGTATGGGAGGTAGGCGTGGTTGAGGCCATTTTCGAACTTGATCTTTATTTTATAAAAATAAATTTATATTTTGAATTTCATCATGATAACTTTAAAATTGCGGGTGTAATCGTGTCGACAGACGGACAGACAGACGGACACACGGGAATCGACTCAGGTGATGATGCTGATCAAAAATATATATATTTTTCTAGAACTGCCACTCCTCCTTCTTGGCGTTACAAACGCAATGACAAAGATAATATACCCCTTACGCAGTACGCGTTGGGGTAAAAAAGCACAATATTTCAACCGCAGTAAGAACCACTAAACTTTCACTTCGTGGTCAGAAGATCTGCCCTTATGCTACCGCGCATACTTGTTTGGGTTTTTTTTAGCATGCCTACACAGTTAAAAATGTTGATGCGTTTTTCGTCAAAAGATTTGCATCGTATCTTATGTTGCATTTGCGACAATATTTAATGCTAACCCTGCAGTAATTGGCACAAGTACAGAACTACCGATTTCACTAGCCCTAAGGTAACCAGTATTTGTTCTACTTCAATCTACTTTCTTTGCGTTCAACTGGCGAATTTAACTTGAACATGACATAGGCAAGGGTTACTTGCTACTTTTTACATTACCGTTACACTAGTCACTTCACTAATGCTACAGAGCCAGTAAGAGAGATGAAAAGCAAAAAACCGTACGCATTGTGAAAGCAATCTTCATTCAATAAATTTATATTTTTCATCACAATATTTTTCTTCATGCTCTTTAGCGAAATTAAAACTTCTTATATATCATGTTTTCTCGAAAATATCACATTGAACTATATATGTAAGCCATTGCGTTACAAAATCAAGACTTCAGAAACACAAAAACAAGGGAATAGGAATATATTATAAGGTATTTTCTGGAAAATTTCAGCCATCTAGTGGTAGATATGCTGGCAATATTTCAACTTATCGATTTTAATGAAACACTAGATAGTTTTTGCAGCCGCACTTCAATTCAGTTCAATAAAGATTTTATTCATTAATCACAATAAAACAAAAAAATTGACATTATAAAATACATGTAGCAATAAATACAGAGTTGATTAGCAAATACTACATTCTGTTCAAAACGAACAAGTGGCAAATGCAGTTTAACGCAGGCAATAACAATATAAATTAGTTTTAAATAAAAGTAACTGCGAGATTTAGAAATACAGTGCAATATACTATAAATAAGTGTAATTTAAATTAGTTTCTTTTACTTTAGTTTAATGTAGTGGAGTCTCAAAAGGAATAATTTAATAATTATAAAAGAGTAAAAATACATCGAGAAAGAGGAAAAAAAAAACACAGGTGCGTTGTTGGACACAAGAGAGAAGCGAAGCTTTTTCGCAGTTACATAGATTTGATAGCTTAATAATTTTTTCTTTTTAATAAATTAACTTTTAAATTCAAAAATTTAAAATAACATAAAATAAATTACATATATACAGAAAACACATTTACTGCTTATTTTTTTATTGTTGAATGTCAAATTTCCACGCCAATTACATATACGGGCATATAATGCCAGCGACTCTTCATTTTAACTCTACACACATGGTTGTGAACTTGGCTGCACTGACTCATGCATGCGTTTGTTAATTCCATATTTATTGACATAGAGTATAAATTATTATCTAGAGATTGCATAAACTCTGCTAAATCTCTGGCATGTGTTAACAGAGGTTAACAGAGTTTTTTTTCTGCATGTTTTTAAGTGAAATAACTCTGTTAACACATGCCAGAGATTTAGCAGAGATGCAATCTCTAGATCATAATTTACACTCTATGCCAACAGCACCACAAACGCATTCACAAAACAAACAAACCGATGCTGGAGACACCTTGTGGCAAATAAAAGCAAATTTTTGATAATTGTTGCTTAGCAAATACACAATCCTCTATCAATTGATAGATGGTGACGATCTACTGCAGCATAGGTTCTGTTATAATTAGGATTGAATTAACAGCTGTTTCTAACAAGCCTTTGTGGCCTAGTGGATAGTGCATTGGACTCTCGTTTAAGAGGACGTGGGTTCGATCCCCACGGGCAGCCCCTAAAATATTTTTAGTATTTAATATTAAAGTATTAAATTTTATTTTTGTAATAAGCACTAGCAACAAAGCAACCATCAAATTTCCAAGAAAAAATCTGTCGAAAATTTTTCAGATTTCACTCCAAGTAAATCACAGAACGAGGAGTAAAAAGCTTCGCTTCAATAAAAAGAGAAGAATAAATACAATCAAAATAAATTTAATATAACACAGAGATAAGCGAATCTATTATAATAAAATTATATTGAAATAGCCATGATCTTACTTTGAAAAACAGAATTTTATTATGTATGCAGCGTATATTATTAGGTAAAATATAAAAAAGTCTGGGTCTGGCCGCACAAGTATAGAATTGAAAAAAAAAACGATTTAGGTAGTGAGATGGTGACAGTGACAAGATTCCGGTAATTTATTCTCAAATTATAGCTAGCATAGAATCTGTTTAATACATAACCAGACCTATTAAAGAAATCTCTGAGCACTCGAAAATAAAACAAATGTTGAATGAGTACGATATTTAAGTTTTTAAATAAAGGAAAGCTTCTATCTAACCTTCTTTTTGGACAAATACTTCGCCTGACATATTTTTGAGCGTATAGCAAAGGATTAATTTTATTTAAATGAGTACCACCCCCGCAAATAATGCCATATCGTAGTTTTGAATGGAAATACCATGGTATATACATGTGAGCAGTTTTGCCGAACAAAACGAATTTAAAAGATATATCTGACTTGTAGCATCCATAAGATATCTTTTAAGGGCAACAGTGTGATCTAATCATGACATTTTCCAGTCAAGTATTAAGCCAAGATACTTAAATTTTGTAATGCAATCAATGGAAATACATTTCTCAGAGCAGTGTCTAGGGTCATTATAAGATGTTGAGCGATCCGAGGAATTACAAATATCATTGCTAATTAAAAATTTTTTACAGTCTGCACAATGAAAGATTAAGTTTTTTATTGTAAATCATTACCTGCAACATTCAAATACATTAATTTAGTTTTATCGCTCAAAACTAACTTGTGCGATGAAAACGAATGCTTCAGTAAGTCGTGTTTTAAAAAAAGAACGCGCCATATATCTGCAAATGCCATGACTTTACTGAAAACAGGCAGACTAAAAATGGAGTTAACATATATAAGAAACAAAATGGGCCCCAGGAAAGAACCCTGAGGGACACCTACATCAATATTAATAAAGTCGCTATGAGTACTATTTATTTTCATTTTATGCAGTCTGTTAGATAAATACGAACGAAATCAACAATTGCTTAGTTTTAAAAGTAATATTTCGCGATCTACCGTATCGAAGGCTTTCTTGTCTTGACGTTCTTGTTTAGACCATCGTAAACATTACTGCAAAAATTCAAAAGTGCGTCGTCAGTTGATACACCCTCTCTGAAACCATGTTGAGAATAGCTTAAAAAAATTTTACTTCCTTAAAAACCCGAACATTCTTTTTTAACAGCCTTTTCAAATACTTTAGAAAATACCGGCAGCAATGAGATTGGTCTATAATTATTTAGAAGAGTTTTATCGCCTTTTTAAATAGTGGAATCACAACAGCTTTTTTTTAGATCATGCGGAAAAATTCCAATCATAATGCTTTTATTGAAAATATCACAAAGCACATCCACAATGTTGAAAACAATTTTTTTTTGCAAAAACATTAGAAAAAAGTTCATCTGATGCTGAATTTGTGTTTTTCAGTGACATTATTAATTTATATACTTCAAAAGATGAAATTGGTTCAAAAAAGAAACTATTTGTGCGAAAAGGTTCCATATGCTTTTGCACGCAACGTCATTTGGTCCGACCTCAGCGATCACATCGCTACCAATTTGGGCGAAGAATTTATTGAATGCATCTGCCATATCACTAGACCGCTTGAACAATACTATTCGATTTATTAAAAATACTATTAACCACTTGCCATTCCTTCATAACACTGCCCTTGATTTTGTTGAATTCATACATATAAAAATTTTTTTTGCCTGCTGCAACTTCCATGGAAATTTCTTTGCGAAGTGCTTTGTAGCGTACTTTTGCATAAAGATTGCTAGGGTACTTTGAGCATTTTTTATAGAGCTTATTCTTACAGTGAATTTTTTTTCACTAGTTCCATTGACATCTAAAGTTTCACTGTTGTTGTTTTTTTTTTTTTTTGTCGCAGCCTAATAAGCAAAACATTTTCCTAAAAAACTATACATATATTAAATTGAAATATTATTAGCCTGCAAACTTTGAAACAAACAACAAACAAATAAAACCATTTAATCAACATTAGAAAAAAATTTTTGATCAAAAAGCCCGTTAATATACCGTGACACGAAAATTAAAAGTTATTAAAAACTTATTATTTAATGATATTTTCTTAGAGAAACATTTTTATTTTATTGCTTTAAGCAATTGAAATATAAATTAATTTACCATGATGATCAAATCGTCTGCACTGTGTCACAAATGTAATTTATCTTTTTTGTTAATGTTTTGTAAATGTTTCGTAAGCGTTTTTATTTTAGTAAAAATGGAAGGCATTGGCTAAAAATAATGAATAATGGTTGAGACAAGGAGAGGCAGAACATATTAAATTAGTTTTTTAATAACTAAATCACATAATTACTTAATTACCTAATTCCTTAATTACCCAAATGAATTGCAATGGAAAAAATGTCACGTAACGTTTCATAGTAAGCCCAATAAAAAAAATAAAACGAGAAAAGGTTTTTAAATTTGATTAATTTGAAAATAAACTTATACTATTTCAAATCCTTCTAAAAGAAGTTTTTTACAAAAACTCTTGCCAATTTACAGAATTTTACTAATTTTGTGATCCAAGTCAAAAACCATTTCTATTTTTTGTCACGTAACGTATCATTTTTGGTGGCTTCTATCTATGAGCCGAACTTTTGACAACTCTTAGGTTTTACACCTTGTATAGTGTGCTTAGTAAGCTATTGAAAAATCAAAATAAGGATCATTAAAATCATTAAAGTCGTACGATCGTCATGTGCGCCACCACGGAAATGCCGATATATACATAATTAGAATAATCATTTCGATTTAAAATTACTAGGAATATTTTTTGTCGTACTTATTAACAACCTCCGCTTTTCTACCGTTAGCAAAACGTACATTTTATTAGGTAATGTTTAAAGTGCTGCAAAAGAATTAGCAACAGTAACAAAAATTGAGCGTGAGTACACAGTAATAGTACTGATCATGCTTTCTTTCAAAGTGTCAAAATTGTCTAAAGCAATGCAATAATTTTTCGTCACTTGGTAAACTGAGTCTCCGCTGTGTGTTGTTTTGCGTTTTTTTGTTTGACAGTTTTGACACTCGGCTGTAAGCTATGTATCTACCTTCTTTTATTGTACCATCAGTCGAAGCGAGAGTTAACGAAGAGCTGGCAATACTTTTTGTGCTTTCTATTAGTAGCTATACATGCTAATAGCATTTATACATGCTACATAGTTTTGCCACTGAACTTAAAAATAAGCTCTTGAATAAACCAGTACAATTTTTCTATATAAAACTCAACTTAACTCAGTTTCAGTATCAAAACTCAATTTAAAAACTGCCTTAGAGTATGCTAATGTTCTAATAAAAAGTTACGTTCAGATGTAAATTTTTAGACCGCAATATACGTTCAGAGTATTGAACGAAAGACTCAATTCAATCATAAAAGAAAGAAAAGAAGAACTGACATTGTTGTTGCTACTGAAATAAATATTCCTCCGTGGCCCAGTGGTGAGAACAGCCGACTTTGGATCCAAGCGTAGTGTGTTCAATCCTCGGTGAAAGCAAAAATATGAAAAAATTTTCAAGTGCGGCGAATTGCTTTGTTGTTGTTTAAATAAGAACCATTTCGTTACATTGGTTTTGCCCCCTATCTAGCTCTCCGTATTGTTGTATACGCGGCTATAAAAATTTCACTTCAAAAATAAACTTAAAGAATTGTTGTTAGTTTGCTGTAAGGCTCGGTAGTCTGCATTAGTTTTTTGAAGTTTGCGGTCTAATGGTTTCAGTTCCAACATGCTACTTATGAAACTACCGCTTATAACTTTAATCAAAACAAGGTTCCGTGTAACTGGCAGACATACAAAACGAACAACTAATCAATTGAAAGAACAAATCAGTTAAAAGCCCTTTTTTATAGGCATTTATCTTGGAAAAGAGGTATATTCTAGAACAATTCATAATATTCGTATTTTCCCAGGGAGTCGAACAGAACTCCTACGAAACAAATTAATGATACAAATGAATGATCTTAATTAGCTATTATCTATAAAATGTTATAACGATTTCAAAGTATTAAATTTTTGTATATTTAATATATAATAGTGCTTAAACTTTTATGAGGAAGATTTATTCGATGTAACTAATTATTATTTTGTTATTTTATTGTTAGATTCCAAATATGCCGTATACTCAAGATATTCCAGATGGAACTGACCTTATAAGAAAACACAGTTGTGATTATTTATTATAATTAGTAATAGTAATTTAAACTTTATGAGGCTGCTGTGTGTCTGTGTGTGTGGGGGCCGTGGAGTAGTGGGTAGAGTGTGTGACTCTTAGGCCACGGAACCCAGGTTCGAATCCTCCATCTGACACAGAAAGTTTTTTTCAATTTAATTAATTTTTCTGTTCGGCCGTCACCTCTCGCAGACAATGGCAAACCTCAGAGAGTAAAAAATGCCATGAAAAGCTTCTTGAGAACATACGCCGTTCTGAGTCGCCGTAAAACATGTAGGTCCAGTTCTCGATCATTTGTGTGCAAACATTTCACATCAAGCTAAAGCCTTTTTTTCTTTTGAATCTAATCGGTTTTGGGAAAATATGTTGTCTGTTTTTCACCCCTAGATGATTTTTTAGAGATCATAGTTTAGAGACAACATGAGTTAGAGGAGCAAGTCCAAGAGCATCAATAATTTAAGTACTCTTGATTTAACCTGTAAATTTTAGAGTTAATATGAAGGATATTTGTAATATCAAAACAATAAAAAATTTATCAGTTCTACACTTTCTCATATTAATTTGACAAGTGAAATATCAAAGCTACATTTTTCACATTATAATATTACAATTTTCATTATCAATTTGATATGCGCAGTATCAAAACAACAATTACTTCCTCATTCCTACATTTTCTCGTATAAATTTGATACGAGAAATATTGAAATTTCGCAATTTGCTAAATCAATTTGACAAGCTCACTATCAAAGTAGCACAATTTTGTATTACTTCAACGTTTTCTCGTTTTCCGTGATATGTAAAATATCACAAAAATTTTTACATTACATAAATTCTACGTTTTTTTCCTATCAATATGATAATTTCAAAGTGATAGATATATTTTTCAATTCTACGTTTTCTTATTACAATAGGATGTGTGCAATATCAAAATAGATATAATATAACAATTTGATTTGCTTCATAATAATATTTAATTAATCTCATATCAACTGTACGTTTTTCCATATACATATGATATGAAAAATATTAGAAGAATACTCGTATCTTATCAATTTAAGGTTTTGTCCCATCATTTTGATATGAACTAAATCAAAATATTAAAAATTTCTTAAAAATTCAAAATTGTTCCTATCAATATGATGTGGTAAATATCAAAATGATACTGAAATTTAAAAAATTTGATATATGCCAAATCAGAATTGATAAAATATTATACCAACTTGATATGCCTCATGTCAATACAATATTAATCTCATATCAATTCCACTTCTTTTCATTTCAATATGATATGCAAAATATTAGAATAACACATATATAGTATCAATTTAAAGTTTTCTCCAATCATTTTGATATGAACCACATCAAAATATTACAAATTTCTTAAAAATTCAATGTTTTTCATATCAATATGATGTGGACTATATCAAAATTATATTCTTATCATGTAAATTTGATATATACCACACCAGAAATACATGCATGTAATATAAATTCTACTTTTTTAACGTTAAAGTTTGTGGTCAAATCAAATGATAGTGCCATAACATCAAAACTGATGATTTCCACTATCGGCCGAAAAATGTAAATGAAAAACGTTAATTTTACTGTGGTTTTTGGTAGTTTTTTGGTTCAGTGTGTACATATTTCCATTGCTTTTGTTGTGAGCATATTGTACTTAAGCCACAAATTACTACCGCAATGCTATGCAAGTCTTTGATTATTTTCTTTACTAATGCAGGTCTAGAATTCATTCATTTATTTACTAATGACTTAGGACACAGAAAATGTAAATCCTATTAAAAATTTATCTTCGACATTTCCTTGATATACAATATTTTAATTTCTTTAAATCATAAATTTGGGTTGCCAGCCAACCGCTTAAATCGAATCTGTTTTAATTTGCGACAAGCTCCTAAATGAAAAAATATAAAAATTGCGTGGAAACTCTGAAGCATCTACAGGTTTGTTAAAATTAAGCCGCTGTGTACGAAAATGCCGAAATGCCTTATAGCTACCCCGATACAGAAAAGCAGAAATCAAAGTATATTTATTATATATGTATATTAGGGTGGGTCAAATTATTAGAATCAAAAAACTTGAGACCAAAATATGCGCATTTAAGCAAGAAGGTTTGTAAAGCTTTATCAGAAAACGCCGTCGTATCAACATAAAATTATTAATATAAGGCTTGTTTAAATACAAATTTTAATTTAAAAAAGCCTTTCTGAACATGTCTGCCTCTTAAAAAATGTCAACGATTAATTCAATTTTTGGAAACCTAATACCAATTCAAAAATTACCGAATATGTTAAAAAAAAAACTTGCTAATTGCCGTCAAATAACCCCAAAAAAAAAAACGCTTTCTAGCTTAAGGCTTGTTTGAAAGAAAATTTTTTTTAGCTTTCCGAATCTGTTTACAACTTAAAAAGTTCCCACTTTTAAGACAAATACTAGAAACTTCCAAAGTTTAAGAATAAGTTCTGATTTTAGATTTAAAGTTTCTTAATGAAATTTTCTTTAAATTTTATATAGATAATGTTTTAGCAATACACTTTTCGGTTAAATAAATAGGCCCACCCTAATGTACAACGTTTCTACTTATATATCAAAGTCATAAAATTGCTAAAAAGCATAATAAATAAAGTAATAATAACATTTTTATTACAAAACAAATAAAGTACGATGTATAGCACAATGGGAAGAGAAGAAATCCAGAAGGAAGGGAGTGAGGAAATGAAAAATGAAACGCTTTGTTTCCGAACGATTTCATGACTGGAGCTTGCATGGGTTTCATCGTTAAACTTGCTCATAAGTCTTGAAAACCATTTTCGCCCTAATGATGGGCATCATAAATTATGCCAAGAACGTCATTTTATTGTTTTACTCTCAATTGAGCAGCAAGAAAATCTGCAAAAAACACAAAAAGAAAAGCACAAAAAAAAAATAATATCACCAACCCACCTATTTTACTGCCTACAATAACTTCAGATGATTTTTATTATTTGCTATATTTTTGTTGGTTTATTTTTATGCCGTTGTTTCAGAGTTTCCACTACCAATCTTATTTTTATATATAAGTACTTTTATAACAATCTATGAATGCCGAACAATTTATTCCTATCGAAACGTATAACTAAGCCCGACAGGGTGTTAAAATGTGGCGGGTTCGCGCCCAGATTGAGAGCGCCTTGGATTGCAAGCACCTGTGTGAAATGCGCCAAAAAAAGATGGTAAATAAGGTAAAAATTTACTGCAACTCAGCGGTTTTCTCTTTTGTTTTCTTGGGTTTTGTTTTTGTGTTGTTTGTTTTGTGGAAAGTTTATGTATTGTGAAATTGTTGCTTAAATTTGACATGAAAAAATGATTGCCAAACGAATTTTAATTACCTCATTAATACGACAAAAGATTCACGTGCCGCATCGAGTCAAGTATGAAACGGTGTGAACGAAAGTTGATGAACGAACGAGCTGTTCCCAGTTTAACATGCCGATACTTAAATGAGTTGCTTATGCTGAATGAAATTAATTTTTTTAAATATTCTACAGTGTTTAAAAAAATAACACAACGACATTAAAAAATAATTTTAACTGTTTGTATTCCGAAAACTAAGTCGTTATGTAATAAGTAAACTTAAACTAAAAAAAACGAATTCGCCATTTAAGCCCTTGAGAGGACTTTGACCGAACTTCTCATGATCAATTGTGTTGTGCGTGTTGTGAAATGTTTGAACACAAAAGATCGAGAACTGGAGCTATGAGCTTTAAGCCGACTATGAACGACTTACGTTCTCAAGAAGCTTTGCATGGCAGTTTATACCCTGTATAGTCTGTAGATAGATGACGGCCGAACAGAAAATTATTTCAATTGAAAAAACTTTCTGTGTCAGATGGGATTTTAACCTGGGTTCGATCGCCTACCAGCCACGCACCTTAACCAGAATACCGACACCGCTTTGTAGAAAGTACAGTTGATAGAAAAAGGGTATATTTCAAGTACCTGTACCAAAATAAAGAACTTGCTTCATATTTTACTTTATTTTGAAAATAGTCAAAACAGGTCCATTAAAAATGGCGCTGTAGGATTAAAACATTTTGCAAACATATTTATCATAAAAGTTTATTAAAGGTCTGTGAAAGCCCGGGGTCGGATCTAGGAAAATATTTGGGGGGAAAGGGGGGAAAGAGTTTTAAAAATGTTAATGTACGTTATGTATATATGCATTAAAGTGGCCCTTAGCTTTATGGAAGAAATTTTTTTTTAACAAATTCAAAATGTGCATGGGCCTCGATTGTATCTCGATTTTACATGAAAAAAGTAAATTGTGAAATTTTCAGGAAAAAATAATGATATTTAAACGTGCCTGTAGCGACCTCTTTATTCGAAGCTGTTCTTTCAAAAATATTCCAATTACATTTTTTTAAGATCAATTTTTTTAAAAACTGGTGTTTTTGAACCACAATTTTTTGGCTTTTTTAATGTTTTGCACAAAATTGCTCAAAACTATTTTTAGTTCATTTTTGGATTGTTTTTTAAAATTTGTATTTTTGAGTTTTTGGCAATTTTTTTTTTTTTTAAATACCTAAACTTGATATTTTCAAAAAGGCATACATCTAGAAAAAAATTTCGTAATGAAAAACATATTAAACGTAATCGCACCATTTTTTGCATCTGTATTAGTATAGTTTTAAAATATTTCTATGGCATTTCCCTGAATATTTTTAAAAATTGGATTTTTTCGATTTTTTTTAATTCAACAAGAAAAAAAATGAGACCTTTTTCAAAAAGTAAGAAACCATAACTGGTAATTTAAGTCCAATTTTTATGTTTGATAACTTATTTTAAAGAAAAATTAAATAAAAAACGAAGTGTGTACCAGTTTTTTGAAAATTTGAGCTTCAAAAAATGTACACCGTGAACGGGAGGAACTGTCGCACTTACTTTTCGTCATAAATAAAAAACGAAGTGTTAAGTTTAGTAAAAAACAATTTTTATTTATTCTTTGTTATATTTTTCACAACTTCTCATCATTCAATTCGAAGCGTTCACCCTTCATTTTCTTCACCAATTTAAGCCGCTTTGTAAAAGATGAGCACGCGGCACGCACCTCGTTTTCCGGAATATCATCCCATATCTTCTTCAATCGTCGCTTGAATCTATTCACCGTCATGTTTTTAACATTGCTTAATTTGCTCAGCATTATGCCCCAAATAGAGAAGTCTAGAGGATTTAAGTCAGGGGAGGACGGAGGCCATTCGTCCGAAGAGATGAAATCTGGTAAATTAGCACGACACCAGCTTTGGACAATTTTTGCTTTGTGGGCTGGAGCAGAATCTTGCTGAAAGCAAAACTCTTCATCTCCGTACATCTGCTTGGCAAGTGGCAAAAAATTAGTTTTTAAGACATGCTCCAAGTAGTACTCGGAATTGATTTTTACCCCTTTTTCTATGAAAACTAGCGGTAATTTTCCCTTTTCCGACACAGCACCCCAAACCATGATAGAGGTCACATTTTGAAATCTTTGAATAGTTTTTTTTTCTTTAGGAATGTCTTCCATACTTGCTGCGTACACTCTTTCATTTTGCGGGTTGTGGCTTGCTTGCAGCAGAAACAGTTTTTCATCAGAAAATATCACACTGCAACATCCGTGTCTTCGAAGAATTGCCGCACTTCTTTCCTTTCGCATTATGCGCTGACGTTCCGTTAGGCCATGAATCTTTTTTTTCTTATAGGCCTTGGGTTTTAGGTCATTTTTGATAACATTCCGGATGGTGTCCTGGCTGACATTCAGCTCACGTGCAATTTTTCTTCCCGAAGGCGCAATTCCTCCGTATTCTTTCCCTTACTTTCTAATCAAAAGCGGCGTCCTCGCTGTTCGTTTTGCACCGATATTTGGTCTTGGGTGAACGCTGCCAGTTCTCCTGTAACGCGCTAAAGTTCGCTGCACGAATCGCAGTAATTGTGATTTTATATACAGAAAATCAAATTTTCAATATACGTAGACGTCGCTACAGGAACGTTTAAATATCAATATATTTTTCCCTAAATTTCAGATATTACTTTTGCATCATAAACAAACCATCCAGAGCTATGCACATGTCAAATGTAAGAAAAAACCAAATAAGGGCCACTCTTACATGCATAGTATATTTATTCAATAAGTGATCAGTAAATCAAATTAACTCTGTTTTAGATTATAAAACGATATTCATTTCTCTTACCTTTTTTGACATAATTTCGATTATATTTCGAACGCTACTTCAACGTCACAATGCACGTTCAACAACGTCAACCCGTTCAATCGGTCTTCACTTGTTTTGCTTTGCTGATACGTTTTTAATCTGCGTAGAGATGAAAATGAGCGTTTGCTTGAAGCCACGGAAATCGGAAGGGTTGCGCAAATTTGTAGAACCATCATCAATAAATGATTTCACTCCTTTTTCTTTTGGAATCTGCGAACAGTGTCTGAAAAAATACGGAGCACATATGGACCGCCTGTGCAATATTTAGATATATTTGATCCGAAAAATTCGGTGTTTTTGTGACTTTAGGTTGCGACTGGGGCCTTATCGTCTTACTGTGGAAAAAACAGTGTACATAAAATATTGTGTACACATACAGTTTGCGATTCACTAGCTTTGAAAATGAGTTTTTCATTTTTAAAAAATGTACACAATCAACAAATTTTAATCACTCAGTTTTTTCTGTGAATATTTAATTTTTGTTGTAAAATCATTCTTGTGATATACCGGCGTAATTTGAGGCTGTATTTTTAAAAATTTTATCATCAGTGAAGGAATAACTTATATTTTTCATAACATACAAACAAATATTATTTTTCTATAGTGATGTTTATTTATATTTACGATTGAATTATTTTTTTTTCAAAAATTCAAATTTGTTCAGCACTATTTTGAAATTGACAGCCACCAATTTTTATTCAGTAATTTTATTTTTTATCCAGCTTGTCAGTGTACATATCAGTTTACAGAATCACTTGAAATTAAAAAGTGTGCACTTGGAGTAAATATAAAATTTTTAATTGTATGTACACAAATCTATGTAGCGCTTTATTTTGTTTGTATGCTTTGGTTGTTGTCCTTGCTATTACAGAAACATTAAATTTGGGTTTTATATTTCATGTAATTGTGTAAAATGCATATGAGTGAGAGAGTTTCAACATGATATTTTTCTCAAAGGCTCAAAGTGTGGCATAAAAACGATTTTTGATCGCAATTAACCACCCTACTAACCTCCAAGAATGACGTAATTCTACGCCAAAAAATTATGTTTTGTTCAATTCTTTTTGTGTTCTCTTAAACAAATAATTGTCAAAAATGTGTGTTCTGATTAAACGGAGCCAAAGTCTTGGAGCTTACTCTTCTAGAATCGATCTAGAACATATAGTCTGCGGCATAAAAATTACAAAGTGAGTAAAATCAAGCGTAACGTTTCCTGTCACTTGTCAAGTGACTCTCCGCTCAATGGTAGATATTTCGTTTTGACAGTTACGGTGCTCGGCTCTCAGCCGTTCGACTTTCATTTATGCTGCCATGGTTTTCCCTATGAGCATCAAAATACCAACAATTAAGAAATACCAACAAAATACACACAGCTGAAATATATTCTATTATATTGTATATAAAATTGAAGTGCAGATTTTTGTAAAACTCCAAAAGTACTGGGCAGATTTTTTCGAAATAAGTTTTAAAATATCGTATTTATGCTACAGCACAGTATAGGGCTATTTTCATTTCGAAATTTTTATAATAAGAATATTTAATTAAACTGTTAAGTTTTTTAAGAGGCCATCTCTGATGCCATTCGTTTCGCCATCGTTTGCGACAGTTTCAATAAACTCCATGTTGCTCTGTACTTTTCTCTTTAAATGCTCAGCTAGCACAGCACAACACAAAAAGTCCATTGTTTTTGTGTGTTTGAGTATTTGCGCGTTCGCACCGTAGCCGTTGCTCATTGTTTGCATTAAAGTGACCCTTTTATTTTAACTCATAACAATATAAAAGGTTGGTTAATTATAAATCCAACAAGTTTTGTTTCATTTAAATCAGTTAAAAATTCGTCGAGTTATTTAATTTTCAATTTTGAGCATAAATACCACAATGTGACGAAAAACAAAAAAAATTTTGATTACAAGAACAATATGTAGAAATTCTCAAAGATGAAACTTTTTCAGGTTCAACCCATCAAGTGTGACCTCTCAATGTCATCACAATTTTTTTTTAATTAATTTTTAAAAATTATGCCTTCGAATTTTGTTGCGACGACATACAATGACATTTTGCAGTCATTTGCCTTATCGGAAATAAAAAAAAACCCACTTATATTCAGCAGAATTTATGGTATAATAAGACTGTGCAAAAAGAAATCCGAAAAAGTGCCAAACGGAGCATGAAGCGAAGCCAGTTTTTGTAGTTTTAGTGAATTTCTCCAAAAGATATGTGTTTTTTTAAATTTTATTTAAATAATGTGCCATGTAGGACATTTGTTTTTCACGGAACTAACCTGCACTATAATAGACCTTTTTATTGAATCCAATAACGTAGACAATCTTAACGTTTTTTATTTTCATCATAAAACACTGATTCCCCTATATTTTGGTGCTACCAAACAAAGTGGTCCCGTTTAGTCAAACATTAACCGATTTTGGTCATCTTTATCTCTTTGAAAAGACAATATGTAGCAAAATAGAGTTTTTAAAAATAAAAAAGTTCCCAGTAAGTACATTCATGCATACAGCATCGAGGATGTATGCATGCGTTTGATGCTTTGTATGCATGCCAGCATAAATGCAACCTTATTTTCATTTTGAACAGCGAAGTCATAAGAGCATGTGTGCTGTAAACCCGAACAATCACTAATACTGTATGCATGGGAAATTAGTAATACTCTATGCATACATTATTATTAATGCAGTATGCATGCATGAATACTAATGGCATATGAATGCGATGTTATAAAGAACGTATGCATTCCTTTTTATTGATACCGAATGGATACGGTGTAATTATTTAATATTATTTATTTTATTATTACCCCAGCAATTTGTTTTCTAATGTCATGTTATTTTGTTTTTATAATTGAATTTCAATTATATTAAATTTAATGCTATATTTAGCTTTGCACATCCACACTCCTCAAAGTTCAAACGCACAATGAGAGGTTATCTATTTTAAGCACGACTATGCATGCAGGTTTCATGCTTAAGCACAGATACAGCATGTATGATACTCGGCACAAACTACATGTATACTGTGTGCATACAAAATCAGTTTAACGGAAATTTATAGAAATTTGACAATGCAATTTTTTTTAACTACGTATGCTCGATACATTCTTAAGTACTAATACAGCATGCGTATTTTGGCATGCATGCTACTATGTATAAGCAACATGCCAACAGTATGGCATAAAATAGCGGACAAACAAGAACTTCAGCGATTCTGGTTAATTTTAGTTTTTTTTTTCTCATAACCGTGCATGCTTTGTACATCCTTCTTCTTGCATACAGCATGCATTTTTCGTGCATGCATGCTACTTTGGACTTACTGGGTTACTTTGGCACGAGAGTGAGTCGCTCGCTTAGAATCATTTAGTCTCATGGGAAACACCGCTTTAAAAATGATCGGGTGATCGTCCACGATTTAATGAACGCATTTAACATACTGGGAGTCCGAATGTCTCTGAAGATTAATTTTATGCATTTCCATTTGGACGTTTTCGGGCGCCGAATGCCTTCAGAGTCCGACGAGCAAGGTGAACGCTTTCAGCAAACGCGCCGAGTTATGGAAGATAGCTATGAAAACAAAAACTTATAATCATTTTTTGCGGATCTTTGTTGGTTTTTGACACCGAATGAAACAAAGGCGCAGGTCTTGCCTAAAAATACAACTTAGAGCTTGGTCGTGCAGGAAAATCGCGAGTGCATTTTCGTCTTACTGCGCGGACATTTTACTGCTTTTACTTTATTTACTATTCGTTATTTTTCCACTCCATTGTAAACATTATCTTACAACTTTCGCTAATGTTAAATTCATTTTAATATTATATTAAATTCATACTGTTCCACTGTGCGCAAAACTAAAAACCGTACCAAAGTAACTTTTTATTTTTCAAAATTCTATTCTGCTACATATTGTTTTTCCAAAGAAATAAAGATGACCAAAATCGGTTAATGTTTGACTAAATTGGACCACTTTATTTGGTAGCAGAAATATATATGGGAATCAGTGTTTTATGATGAAAAAAAAAAAACGTTAAAATTGCTGCCATTTAGCGAATTCTCAACCGATGTCTCTGTTAATGGATTCAATGAAAAGTCTTTTATAGTGCAGGTTAATACCGTGAAAAAACAAATGTCGTCCATAGCACAATATTAAATAAAATTAAAAGAAACATATATTATTGGAGAAATTTACAAAAACTACAAGAAATGGCTTCGCTCCACGCTCCGTTTGGCACTTTTCGGATTTATTTTTGCACAGTCTTATTATACCATAAATTCTACTGAATATAAGTTTCCATTTCCGATAAGGCAAATGACTGCAAAATTTTATTGTGTGTTGCGCAACAAACATTGAGAGGTTACATTAGGTGCGTTGAACTCACAAAAGGTTGTTCTTTGAGGATTTCTACAAATTGTTCTTGTAATTTTTAAGCGGTCACACTGTGTACTTTTATAAAAAACAGCACAAAATCGTTTTTTTTTTTTCATACTGTTTTGCCTGAACCGAGTAAGAACAAGCCAAACATATTAATTTTGGTGATTTTGTAATAAAGTAAAAATACTTTAAATTGAATAATTCGCCAAATTTTCAACCGATTTTAATTAAATAAAACTTTCTGGATTAAGAATTAGCTAGATTTTTTATTGCTACTACATAACGGGACATTTAATACAAAATTTTTTCATCAACTGCGCTTAATACAATTTTTGAAAGAAGAAGTTAATTTAGATTTAGTTTCTGGGAAAGGAACTAAATCTAACTGGAACTGGAAATGACTAAATATGGTACAACCATTGATTCGAAGTTTTCACGATTCATAAATCATGTAACTTGTTATGTTCACTAATCATATTTTGACTACCCCAAACATTAAATTACAGTATTTAATAATGACGTTATTATCAATGAAATTCATCAATTTACCTCATAATGAATTTATTTATATATGTAAGTAATATATTTAAAAATTTAAAAATATACAATCCTTAAGTAATATAAGAGATGCCATTATTCACCCCATTTACCTTTTATATACATCACAAATTCCATGGTAATCGATCTAGGGGAGTAAACTCCAGTCGCGAGTCGCGCGTCGGAGCTGACATGCACACTTAACTTTTTTTTTACCATAACTATGAATTTGCACATACTTACCAAATTTTTCACATATATTCCTTAGCATAATGAGCAGTCTACAAATTACTCTATGTGGCAGCTATCCAGCTTAATTAAATTAAGCGTATGACACACATATTTTTTGCAGATTATACATTAATATTTAAAAGACGGCTAAAATCTTCGAATACACTTCGATACGGTCGCGGGGGTATTTAAGCTTCGGTACCCTGCCGAAGCTCCATTCCTTTCTAGTTTTTATAGAAAATTTGATTTTTAAATTAAAAATATTAGTTTCTTAAGACAAAGGTAAATATTTTTTTTTTTAATATAAATTTTATTATACCTTAGAAAATTTTAAATTTTCAAAACAAAAACTGGTGGTTTTTTTATAAAATTAAGTGAGTTCTGCTGATTAAAACAGATTTAAAAACACAATTTAATGAAAGTTAATAATCAGTCATAGCTTACCCAAAATTCAAATTTTTTTTGCTATCAATTTCAGTAAAAAACTTGAAAAATCATTTGTAAACTTCAAATTCTGTGTATGTTTAGTCTTTCAATTAATAATATATATAATTTTACTTCTTATGCTATGAAGCTAACGCTTCCATCGGCAGTCCTGATGACTGCATCATGTTTTGTTTTGTTAATTTTTTGACAACGCATTCATGATGAAAACTCAACCTTATAAACTCTTAGGTACCCAATTTCAATCATGGACAGCTTTTTGGATTTGGCCCCTCAGTATGCTCTAAAGAAAACTGAACATTTATTTTTGCTTGAGCTCTAATTTTGCATTTATGAAGATTTATTCATGTGTTAAAAGTGTTGTAGCTACTTAAAAACGAAACGAAATGGTCATTTCAGCCCTTGAAAAGACTTTGATCGAGCTTTTTATGATCAATTGTGTTGTGTGTGTTGTGAAATGTTTGAACACAATGATCGAGAACTGGACCTACATGTTTTATACCGACTCCGAATGGCTTACGTTCTCAAGAAGCTTTTATTCTCTGAGGTTTGCCATTGTCTGCAGAAAGGTGACGGCCGAACAAAAAAATTAATTCAATTGAAAAACTTTCTGTCAGGTGGGATTCGAACCAAGGTTCTCTGGATATGGGCCACACACTCTACCCACTGCGCCATGGCCGCCACAAGTTGTAGCTACTTACATGATTTTATACGTTGCTACATACATGGTTGAAAGACCCAAACAAATGGTTTATACCGAAAAACTCTGGAAACCAGAGAGTGTACAGTTTTGGGATGTGCTTGCGACTTTCCTTGTGTTTGACAATATTTGGGTTAAGAAGACATTAAGAAGCATACAGTTTCACTATTGTACCGAAAGATTGAACGTGGAAATTAAAAATCTGAAAATAGCTGCGTTCGATTCGCTAGTGCTCAAGTAACTTGCGAAAAAAACGGCTACTCATATTTAGCTTTTACTTGCTCTATAGTTGCAATACTTTTGTTTTGACAGATCAATAAATTAAATTGAAAACGAAGAATACAAAATACACAAAAACTACATAAAAAAAATAAATAAAATTTAAAAGAAATAGAAAGGGAAAGTATGTTTTCTTAATAGAACTGTTGGGATCGCTCTTAAGCCAATTCATGCGGCAATACAAAAGACAGCAATTAGAGTATTTTGAGCATCAATGGGGTTTCTGCTGCTCGTAAGCTCTGCGAGGAGGAGAATGGCTTTCAATGGTAGATCCAGTTGCTGTTGTTAAAATTATTTTACATGTGGCAGAGCCATTCTAAAGACAACCAGAAGAACACTTCCACTACTGTTCTTTCTGCTGTGATTATATGCTGTGAGATCTGCTTGCCATATAGAGAGCAAGAAGCACCTTGTCCACACCTTTTGTTTCCTATTAAATAAATCATTATATAAAAATTTTTTACAAATATTCTTTATTTACTCTTTCTCAGCATCCGACGTTTTAAAACATTTTTAAAATAAAACGTTTCCAATCAGAACAAAAAACAGCTTACTGCTTAAAGATATTTAATTTTGTTTTCACATTTCGACAGATTCTATTATATTTTACCTTATTCCATACACAAACCATCTAAAATAAGTTGCCAATGCAACTTTACTCAACTCAACCGGTAATTGACCTGCTCTATCCTCAACTAGCTGAAGACTTTGTTGTTGTTTTCCCATACAAATTTTGAAACAAACTACATTAATTGAATATAGACTGACGAATCGAACGCAGCAAATATTTCTTTTAATTAACAAACAAGTCATTTTAATGCCAAATGGGTCATAGTTTTCAAAAATTGATACTTTGGTAGCTCTACACGATATACTGATAGTGATTTTTGCTGAGGCATGTAGCGTTCCATGGCATCAAATATGGAAGCTGCATCGTTATTGACAGGTTTTTCATAAAAGCTCTCAAAGTTCAAGCTCTGCCATAAAATTCTGTTAAATCCTCGAATGCTGTCTCTTTCTTGTCAAGCTCCTGTACTCATTTCTTTAATTGCAAGGTATTCACTTACCGTTTTGTCAATTTTCCATAACAACAAACGTGCACACTGCACAATCTTGTATTCTTAATAAAGCACATCATATGCTTCTGCACTCCAGCAGCAGAAATCTTTTTTATTCGCTCGCATTCGGTCGGTTTTATTCAATGTTAATTCACTGACAGATGCTGTCAAATGATTTCATTTCGTTGTTGTTCATGTTGTCATTTTCTTTTATTTTTTATTTGTTTCTGTATTTTGTTGAAGTAGAGCAGCAGTTTGACGCTGCTGCCGGCTATTCTGTAAACGCGTCCTGATGACCAAGTTTAATCCGTAAAATATCAGATGAGAAAAGGCAACAAATTTAAAATTAAATAAAGTACACAAGCCAAAACACATACACTCCAACAAACGACACACAGCAGAAGACACAACCCAGTCGGCAATGGCAGGGGTCCAAAACGCTACTAGCCGGCCATCATTTGGATTTCGGAGCCCTCCTGCACTCGTTTTTTTTTTTTGGGCCTACTGCTTTAGCTACTCTAAAGAAGCATGACTTCTTTTAAATGACGTAAAGAAGGGGAGAACCAAAATATTTCAAAACAATATTTTTTTTTGTTAATTTCTTTGATTGTATTTTAATGCCTTTCTGCTATATTGACTGCTATATCAAAGACTATATATTAAAAATAATGTAATATAACAGAAATGTATTATGTATAAAATAATCAAATAATTGGAAAAAAAGCAATAATTTTTTTAAATAGTTTTGGGTCCACACTTCATTTTGTCATTCTAATGAAATGCAAACTTCTTTTTCGGGTTGGGCTTTTTTTTAAAATTATGTAAATTTTAACTTTAATATAAGTCAAGGCAATCTTTGCAGGGAAAACATTACTGTTATACTGACTTGGTTAGCAAAAGAGCAGGGCTTATAGAAGCGCTTGCCGGTGAAACGAGGACATTATGTTTTTTTATGTCAAAGGTTGCAGTAAAAACATGCCTTCCTTCGAGGAAGTCTAGCCTAAGTTCCTATTGGGTCACAAATATAGAAACAAACACACTCATACACATTAAAGCAATATGACAAAAAACACTGCAGCGTAAAATGCATCCTGATTTTAACTTCGTTTTGCAACTGTTTTTTAAGCATGCTCTTTCGCAGTGTAGTTCATCAAGTGACTCACACATATGTCATTGTGACAGCTTGCATGGTAACCAGCGTCAGTGATAGCGATAGCAGAGAAACGTTTTCGTTGAGTTAAAGGCAAAATGTGCAGAGAAGAAACAGAAACATAAAAAATATACAAAAATAAACACAAAATTGGATTTTATTTCATTTCAAAAAAATTCGCATGTAAATTATATTAACTTCGAAATTACTACAAACAAATTATTATCAAGAGTTTCATGATTTCAATACAGTACGAATTGATCAAAATTAACATGAATTTTTAACCGACTTCATTACTGTTTTGTTTGGGCCTGTAAGGACAAGCTGTAATATAATTCCAATGTACTGTTTGTTGCTGTTTATATTTATGGCCTTGGCAACAGTAAGTGGCAATACTTATCATCTGACGTTCTATTGGAAAATTGTCATTGTTGAAGAAACCCTTTTTTAGAACGTTTTTATCCATTTGAGCACGATTTGCGTTGTTTACAGTAACTTGAAAAATTCATCTCAGGCAAAAAATGGAATAAGCTCGTAAACATTTTCGTGCGATTATTTTTCATAACTTTCGACGTTGTTTATTAAGACAAAAATTCATCGACGAACTTAATTCTTTATACGGCAATAAAGCACCAGCTTACAGCACTGTCAAAAAAACTGGTAAAACGTATTCTATCGTGCCCGACGTTCACTGCAGGTCAAATTCCTTGAAAGTCGTTTAAAATCATTTGCTGTGCTAGAAAGCATCGATGCTGTTTGTGAACTGACCGTGAGATAGAGGCATTTTTGGGTATTACTTTGACAAGTGTTAATAAGATATTGGATGCTCATTCGGCTGTTAAAAAGATTTGTTCACGTAGGATTCCACATAATCTGACTAACAGTAAAAAAATTCTGGTGTCGATTCATGCAAGAAAATGCTGAAAAAATACGATCAAGGTGCTTCAGAGATTGTGTATAATAATTCTAAAGATGACGAATCATGGATTTATGAATATGAACCCGAAACAAAACAGCACTCGATTCTATAAATCTTCCAAGACGAGCTAAGTCCAAAAAAAGTTGTTTGCGAAAGAAGTAGATCGAAGTAGATGTTTGCCAGTTACTCCGGCATTAGCAGTAATATGGCGACAGTGGCGTTAGAGTATCGTAGGAAAGTCAATTCCGAATGGTATACGACCATTTGTTTGGCACAAGTACAAAGACCCGTTTTGACCAGCCAAAAAATCGAATTGATGGCTCATCTTCCGAGGCGCAGTGTCGCGACTCCGTATAAGCCGCGGACAAAATTTTAAGGAGTTCTATTTTACAACAAGAGAACAAGAGTCACACAAAATTCCAAAACATCCAATATAACGGAAATCGGTAATCTGTTATAACTCTACAAGATATTACATATTCCAGATCAATAAAATTTGGTTTGCATAATTAAAGACATGAATGAATGAAGGTGAAATGTCGCTTTTTTGGATTTTTTGTGTTCTATGAATGGATGTGCATACAAACAATTTTAAAACATGATATAATAAAACATTTGATATAATTTAGATTTCAGTACAAATGTGAAACTTTGAACTCGATTTTTTTGGAAACAAGATAATTGCGACATATCACTTTCATTCTTTATGTATGTCTTCAATTCTATGACGGATTATTATTTTAATATGAACCTGGGAAAGTAATATTCATCCTATTAAAAGTTTTATTTTGACCCGTTTTTATAGAAAAGCAACTTTAGAAGAACGAATATTTTATTTTAGCGACCGTTTGATGAACAAATTTTATATTACTACTATTATATACACTCTAAATTATTTGTTGAAGTTTTTTATCAAAATGACTGTACATTTTTGTTGAATTTTCTGTTGTTACCTGTTTTTCTGTTGTTAATTATGATCTTTTGGTCTCATTTTATGAAAAGAAACAGTAATTGTGTATTTTTAAGCGAAAAAGTATGCAAAGTTCAAATATACACCAAAAAATGTTTGACTCAATACACAAAAATGTGTTATGTTAAGCTCAAAATGTGTAAAAATTTAAAATATCACAAAAAAATGTTTATTTTTTAAAAAGATGTGCAAAACTACACAAAAATATGTAATGGTGAACTTAACATGTGTAATAATTTCAATCATGGACAATGGTGTTAGAATTTGAAGTTTTTTTCATGATTTAATGACTAAAAAATAAAGAAGATGAGTACTATTTTGCCATGTATACCATTTTGATCCAAGTAAAAAAGGATTTGGGGCTTACCTCTGCTTCAGTCGATGTAGTGATGTTGTGAATTTCAATTTAATCAAAATAATTTCAGTTTTTTAGCTTGCTTTGAATATAGTGTTTCACATAGAAACTTTAAACTTAGCAACAAAAAAAAAAAAAAAACCAAATGGCCTTTTCAGCCCTTGAAAGGACTTTGACCGAGCTTCTTATGATCAGCTGTGTTGTGTGTGTTTGTGAAATGTTTGAACACAAATGATCGAGAACTGGGCCTCTGGGGTCAAGATCACCACTTTTCATCGCAGTTTTTACTCTCTGATGTTTGCCATTGTCTGCAGAGAGGTGACGGCCGAACAGAAAAATTAATTCAATTTGAAAACTTTCTGTGTCAGGTGGGATTTAAACCAGAGTTCTCTGGCGTATGAAGCACACACACTACCCACTGCGCCACGGCCGCCACTCGTTCTTATCAACAGAAACAGAATTTTCGAGAAGATTTGTTCAAAACAGAAGGAATTTTTAAAAATATAAAGATTAGGGTGGAGCGATTTGAACATCTTAATGGGCGCTTCGCGTTTCTGATTCTTGGGATTGTACTGAGCAAAAAAGTCCACTAGACCATACGTCTACGGTGAAAATCGAGCTTCCAGATTTTGACTTGCAGTTTTTTCTCAGACTTTAATTTTTTTGAAAATTTGCAATTTTTCTTGGGCTCATATTTCGTAGACTATTTAAAATTTTGACTTATTTTCAAAAGTAAAGTTGTAGCTATTGTCTCGGGCTACAATTTCTCTGAACATATTACTTAGAAAAACGTCGTTTTCATGGTCAAAAAGTCGAAAATGTAGAAAATTCTCCACTTTTTGTCACGTTTTTTTGGATATTTTGGCCTATAACAGCCAAACCACTGAGATTTTCGATCCAATACTACGACAAAAATTGTAGCCAAGACAATAGTTAAGAACTCTCCACTACATCGCAAAAGCATTGGAACGCTCCTTCAGGCAGTTTTGGCCTTGTGAAAGTGCAAATTTTTCGTGAAAATATTGGTAAATTACCATTTTCAGTTGTTCATAGCGCAAAATCATAAAAATGTTCTATTCCTTATTTTTTTCCACTTTTTTTATCCAAAAATATAATGTTTTTTTTTGGTTTTGAAAAATTGAAAAATTCATTTAAAGTACAAAGTAATTGTATTGGTAGAGACAAGGTATGAATAAAAAAGAAAGCAATTATTGTTTTAAACGATTTCACATCAAAAATTCCAATTCAGTGTATTTTTCATTCAAAGATTGCCTTCCAAATCTTTTCGAGACCTTCATATACCTTCACGGTTTTTGTCGATTGAGCGCTTAGCAACACTAGCTAGTAGCTGGATATGACGCTCCGTACCTTGAATATGACAAGGTATTAGTGGGTCTGGAAATGGTGGATCTTCATCATCTACACATTCTAGGTATTGTTGTAAATGATCATACGGAATTTTCCTGGTAAATGGCGGTTTAAATAACAATGCTTTGTCCTCTAAATCGTTCAAGTGAACGTAATCCGTACAATCAAAATTGATGTTTGGTTTTACATATTCGCGAAGCTCAGTTAAATCGCAAACGTTGTTTCTCTGTATTATCTGAATCCACTGGATTATCCATATTTTTTATATCTTAAATTAAAAAAATGTTTTTTATTAGCACTGCACAGTTTATACACGAAACAATTATTTCTAAAACTGACATTTGCGGCAGATATTTTAAAATGCGTATTTAATTTTATGTGTATTTGATGCTGTGATCGTTTACAATAAACTAAAAAAAATGCGTCAAATGAACTGAAAACAAAAGAAGAATAAAAAATAAGAAATAAAATAAATAGAATCAAATAGAATAAAATAAAAAAATAGAATAAAAATAAGAAATAGAACATTTTCATGATTTTGCGCTATGAACAACTGAAAATGGTAATTTATCAATATTTTCACGAAAAATTTGCGCTTTCACAAGGCCAAAACTGCCTGAAGGAGCGTTCCAATGCTTTTGCGATGTAGAAGAGAGTTCTTAACTATTGTATTGGCTACAATTTTCGTCTTAGTATTGGATCGAAAATCTCAATGGTTTGGCTTTTATAGGCCAAAATATCCAAAACGTGACAAAAGTCTGAAAAAAAACTGCAAGTCAAAATCTGGAAGCTCGATTTTCACCGTAGACGTATGGTCTAGTGGACCTTTTTGCTCATTACAATCCCAAGAATCATAATCGCGAAGCGCCCATTAAGATTTTTTTCCTTCCATACTAATCGCCCCACCCTAACATAGATACTTCTTAACTACCAATCGTCGCACAGTGTGTCTTTTTCAATTTTAGCGTGCCAAGACTCATATCTCAAAAGGTTGTATAGCTAGAGAAATGAAATTTGGTAATTTTGTTTTCAAGACCAAAAAAATTACTGTCACAAAAAATGGGCGTGATCAGACAACTGCCACGCCTACCACTCATATAACTGGAAAAGTATTATTGGTATAAGTTTGGATGTATGTATGCTATAATGATAAAATTTGGTATCTAAGTTTATCTTGTAACTTGAAACCTTTTGACGAAAAACGGGCGTGATCGGTCAGCTGCCACGCCTTCCTCAACTGTATGTAAGCCTACCTCCTATATCACCAGAAAATGCAATAAATATAAATAAAAGATTTGTTGCTTTATTTTTGACCTTTATTATTCTGAATCGGAATCAGAATTCGCTTCAATAAATTCTGGAGCCTTTAGTAGTTTTATTACATCTACTGTTAAATTAGACCGTTTATATTTGGGTGGTTGTCGCAAAGAGTTATTAAACTGATCAGAAGAAATTAAAAGTATGTGTAGCAAATCTTCATTTATGTCGATTCTTGAAGTTTTTCTGGTAAAGCTTTCTCTAAAGCGTCTGCAATCTTTGTTTCTGGCTTCCTGAGATTCTTCAGAGAGCTAGCCTATTGGAAGTATGCATGAGCTTATAATCCTTTCACCTTGAAGCTTGATACAAATTAAAATAAAGTAAACTATATAATTGAATATTAAAGTATTTAATGTTACTTTATGAACTGTTACTGGCATGTAGTACCATGCATTGTTAGACAAGTAAATGTTCCTTGTTTCCTCAGCAAACTTTCTAAAAGAAGTTGGGTCTATTGGAAACCCACAGCCTAAGCACTCTAAAATGATGTAAACCGTTGAATAAGTTAATGCCGGTTATTTCCGAAGATAGCTCAGCATTTCTAAAAAACTTCCTAGCAGTGTTGCCATCATTAGTATTACATGCCTTTACATGCCTTTTGCTTAGGCATGTCAACTAAAAGCCCCATTTCACTTCTAAATCTCTGCTGAATATATAGCTTTTTGTCTTGAACTTGTTGTTGCGCACGATTTTAAAAGCAAGCAAATTAAGCAAACATAAAATATGTCATTGCGTGGAAAGTTTTAAAAGCAGATCAATGAAATTGTAATCTTAAATATATTAAACTATCATTATTAAGTATGCATAAAATTATTGATTTTGGCTTAGTAGTTTGCACTTGCGAGCACAAGAAGCTTAAAACCACAAAATTGATATAAATCTGGTTCCTGAAAAATAATAATGTAGAAATTCATTTAATTTGTGCAATTTATTTGTAATATTAATCCTACAAAATATTGACTGTATCCAGTTTTGTTTACACAAATTATCCTTATAGATGCAAAATGTACTAAACAATGGAATGAAAAGGTGTAGTTGAATATATGACGATTTCTTTTATTCGAGTCAATTTGCGTAATGGTTTCTTTTTGAAAACTTTATAAAGTTAAACTTTCCATCATATTTACAGTGGAACATTTTAGGTTTTCTTACTGAAAATGACCTAAATTATAATTTGATGATAAAAAAATCATTATTTTCTATAAATTTTTAAATACATATTTTAATTTTTTAAGAAACTTGTTTTCATAAAATTATATTAGAATTTAGCAATATATTTACAGAAATAAAAACTTATTAAAAAATCTTTTTCACCTCAAAAGTCATGTTTGGTTAAATTTGCCATAATTTTAGTGCGTTGCATTCAATTTTTCTTTGTTTATTTAAAGTTCTAACTTTGACAAATTTTCAAAAAATATGCAAAAGTTATCTAGATTTTTAGATATTATTTTCAAATAATATAAATATACTTCTATTGAGAAATAAGACTTTTTGTACAAACTCTACATTTTTTTTCAGGGATTTATGGCACGCTAAAATTGAAAAAGACACACTGCGCGTCGGCAACGCTTTTCCAAATGAGCCAATCTAAATTTACAAATAGTGCATACTTTTACACATTTTTTTTATGAAAAATAAACATAATTGAGTTTAAATTTTTACACACCAGTTGTGTAAGTCGTTAAATATTTTTTTGTGTATTATTCAACAAAAACTGTTTAAAAATGTGCATGTGTTTAGACACTTACAGTCGGAAAAGCCGGAAGGGTCGCAAAGAGTTTAACCAATACACAGATGGTAAATAAATCTGTAATGTTATGAGTTTTTTGATATTTTTTATAATGCATGGATTTTAAGTTTTTTCATTTTCTCAGTTCTTCAATAAACCATATAGGACCAGATGTTAAACGCGCTTTTCTCTGTGGTACTGATAATAGAAAACAATCATTGAGAGTTCTTTTAAAAGCAGAGACAGCCAGATCATGGTTTTTTGGCGATGGTTTTGTAGTAACAATATTAAGTATGGATGTCCAGTTAATTTTAGAGATATGGTTTTTTAAAAAAACATAATTGGTTCTTTTAAGACTTAACTCAGTAAGAGGTTGAGTAATACGATTCTTTACAGATTTTTTTAGGGAAATTAAGAGCAATTTCTAAAGTTGGATGGTACGGATCTTCAGAGAGCACGAGTGGATCTGTCCTTACAACTCAAATAATATTGCTGTCGTCAAAATATAGAAGATGTAACAAACGGTTATTCTTGTTAACGTGAATAGTTCTTCTCATTAAAAAATTAACTAACAGATGAGCATTCCCAAGAAGGTAATAGTATTGCGGGATTTTCTGTGCAGCTGTTCCAGGAAACGCTTGGAAGATGAAAGTCACCCCTTATTAGAATGTGGTCATGAGGCTGAAGTTTTAAACACCCTTTATTTATTGAAACCAAATGTTTGATATAAACCTCAAAATTGGAAACAGGAGGAATATATAAACATGTTACACAAAGATTTAACGCACCATATTTACAAGAACACAACAAAATTCAATATTAATTTATTCGTTATTTATTCATTATTCTCTTTAAATAAAATTGTACAAACTCAGATTTTAAACTAGCATAGAATTATAGTTTATCGAGAATAGTTAGCGACATTGTATTTTATTTACAAAAATAGTGATAAATGCACAAAATTATATATGTAAGTATTAAACAATTCATTAGTTGTGGGGTGCAGTGGTGGATCTAGGATTTGTCAGAGGGGGGAGCTAAGATAGCAAAAACGAAAATGAAAAAAGTTACAAAATTACATATATCGGTGATTCCATGTCAAATTGACGTTTTTCACATATTTGTAAAAATTTACTTACTAGGTACTTTGCACATCGATAGTACTTAAAAAAAATTTGCATTTGCATATTTTGTTTCATTTTGTTTTTTTTTTTTGCAATTTTTTAAAAGCTGTCAACACAGTTTATACATTCAAAATACTTTTATTTTTTTAAAATTTATGTAAAATATTTTATAATTTATGATGTGTAGTATTTTTTGTACTTCTTACTATATTTTATTATTTTTCAGCTAGTAATATACCTAGAAATATAAAAACAAAGTTGTTTAGAACCAAACTACTAAGAGAATGTGTATGACTACAAGGCTCAAAAGCCAACTTGTAAGTCAATGAGTTCCAGACCCAAGCGGAATCATTAAATAAATACTGTTTTGTTCCATTGCCTGAGAAATGAGAGCCGCAGGCGAAAAATTTGTATTGAAAAACGCTACGATTAGTAGTAAAATTTTTATGGAATTGTTGATATAATCAAGAATAAGCGCCGCAGGCGAAAATTTTTTATTAAAAATCACAGCGGCTTATGAGTGCACGAATTTTGTCATAATTTAACGTAACCTATGAGAGCTGAAGCCGATCTATTTTTAACGATAATTTTAAACTGTTTTTCCTTGTAAATTTGATCATGTCGAAATTTTGTGAAATTTGCTTTCACGAACTTATAAATTTTAACTGAATTTTCAAATATTCACGAATTTTATCTCCTAAACCATTCGAGACCAACAAAATGATATTGCACCAATAGGTTTATAAATACAAATAAATAAAAGTAAAGTTATAAGTTAAATTGTGACTTCGTCTGAAGATTTTTCATTTCCATTAGATTTTGAGTTTTTTTTTTAAAAAAAGATCGGATGTCACAAACTGCATTCCTCTTCATAATTTTTATTTGTTATATGCTTCAAGTTACCTTAGTAGTTTGAAACGAGGTTCTTGTTAGTTTGTTCAAGTCACTTACCATAATTCTGTAAAGTTCCCTGCTTATAGAAAGCATGCATGCATCAAAGCATCTGACGTTTCTGTTAAACACACATTAGATGATGGGATAACTCACACACAGAAAGGTTGAATCACGGACGCATTAGGCATGATCCCATAAACTTTCGTTTAACAGAAATGTCAGAGGCATTGATGCATGCATGCCTCTTATGTGTTATGGGCTTAAAAGGTAAAAGCTTTACGTGTTTTTCGTACTATTTTAGCTGGGTCTGAACTTATCAGTTTTGTAGCCCAAGGGGGAGAGGGCTGAAACGGCTTTTAAGGCTTATTTTCATTATTTTCCCATACAAAAAATGCTCTAAGAGGGGGCTTAAGCCCTTTTAGCCCGAATGCAGAACCGCCACTGGTGGGGTGTGTATTAAATAAAAAGAGTATGCAAGAAACAAACAAAATTAAAATACTTAAAAAAGATCTAGGTAGTTTAGAAGAAAAAACATTATTTAATATTCATAAACTATATGCTATCAACAATTGAATTAAGGGCCTCCGTGAGTTTTTCGAAGGAAAAAGACACCATTTAAAAATTTTCTTTTTAAGCTCTTTTAGACTAAATTTTTTTTACATTACTAAAGTATAACTCTACATTATTAAAGTACAATTTTGGTCTAATATGAAATATAGCTTAAAAAAAAAAATTTTTAAAACGGTGTCATTTTTTTCTTAGAAAACTTCTAGTTTTGAGAAAAATAGAAGTTTGTGTTTGGGTCAAACTTTTACGACGTAATTAGAAAGTACCTAAAAAATCTAAAAAAATTAATAATTTAATATGCTTTAATTATTATTGCTTTGTACGTTAATTAAAACTTAGTACAAAATTTAATGAACATACAAAGCAAAAAACGTGCAATGATCATCAACTTTTTTTGTTTTGCACAATTGTAATAATCTTTAAAATAAACATTTAAAAAACAAGTTAATGCTATTAAAATGGTTTTAGGCTTGCATGAAAAATCACAATGTATCTTAAATTAAGCTAAGAAGAGAATGCATACTAATGGATAAAAAGGAAAAAGATTCATACGTTACATTTAAATTAATATAATCTTTATATTAATAAAAAATATTCTGTACATTTTTCTTTATGAAAATAAATAAGTTTCCCAAAGATAATATTTAGTGCCTGAAGGCACTAAAAGCGTATTCACACGCTTAGATATTACAAATTTTAATAAAATTAATGTCACATTCTTCATTTCTCGATGACTGGTTACAATGATTAATAACAAATTTGTATTTAAATTATAAAAAAATTAATAAAAAAAAAAATAGAGTTCATAGATAAATTGAATTAGTAAATTAAAAATAAAAAAACGAAATGACCATTTCAGCCCTTGAAAGGACTTTGACCGAGCTTCTTATGATCAATTGTGTTGTGTGTGTTGTGAAATGTTTGAACACAAATGATCGAGAACTGAACCTACAAGCTTTATGCCGACTCCGAACGGCTTATGTTCCCAATAAGCTTTTCATGGCAGTTTTTACTCTCTGAGGTTTGCCATTGTCTGCAGAGAGGTGACAGCCGAACAGAAAAAAGAGTTTAACTTAATTTTGTTGGAACATAAATCATTTGCAGAATCACTTTCAGGAATGTCCTTCCAAAATAGTTGATTCCTTGGTGGCATGTGTGGGATAAGTTCCTTTCAGCTCGTCGAGTCGTTAGTTGGCTCCACCGTTAAGTACAATGGTGTAGCATTTTTATGCCTTTATATGAAATAGAAGTAAATGTTAATAGTTAAAAGCTCTTCATTGTTTTTCAATTTGCATTTCCTATGTATATTTTGGAATAGACAAAATTATACAACGTAAAATTCATGTAAGGCTCATTAAATGATTTTTGCATTGTATACTTACAGAGCCTGAGCCAACTGTACCATTTGTTGTCCATGCGAAGCCATGTCCTTCTCTTATCGATCATCGCGCTGTACTGAAACACAATAGTATTTTGAGCACTGCACTTATTTAACTGCACTATGGTCACACTTTTTCAACTTATGATCATTGTAGTACGTTGAAGGAACAAAGTGTAATGAATAAATGATATTGCGCATTGTAAGATGTATTTTGCTTTGCATAATTTTGTGCTCTCATTAAATTTCAACTTTGAATATGTTTGAGGAAAAACGTGTAATGGCGATTAACTGTTTTTTGCATTGCAATTATAACATTTATAACACACTCGCGTAATTAAAAAGGGACAAGAGTATTATTATGAAAAAAGCCTGCAGAATTAAAAAAAAAAACCTACAAAGCAAAAAACATGTAACAAACATTAACTGGTTTTTGTTATTTTGGGCAGAGTTGACGATAAGTTACGTCGCAAAATGTAAACATCATGAATGACTTTGCAATAGCCACACTGTAAAAAATGTAACGATAAATTTTATACTATTTAGTATACATATAAATCCAAACCAAATATGGTATAAAAGTTATACCACCAAATTTTAAAACCAAAATTTATACATAGTTGGGATACATTTTATTGGAAAAGTGTATAAAATATATTTCCGCCACGTTGGTATAAATTTAATCGGAAAGTGTATGAAATATATTTACACCACGTCGGTACACATTTTATCGGAAAAGTGTATAGAATATATTAACACCACGTTGGTATACATTTTATCGGAAAAGTGTATAAAATATATTTACACCACGTTGGTATCCATTTAAAAAAAAAAAAAATACGAAATCTTTTTAAAACCAGATTATTAAAGTTTTAATAGAAATATCGTATAAAAAGTATATGGCACAGGCATACTTATTAATAGCCGTATTTTGTAAAATGCAAGCGATCACGTCGCTTGGAGTTTTTTTTTTCTGGCAATTCCGTTTTCATATGAAGTAAAACAAACTCTCTTTCTCTCACTGAAATTTATTGCCAGACACAAGTGACGTGATCGCTTGCGTTTTACAAAATACGGCCATAATACTAATGGTTTATTTCAAAAAGGAAAACAGCAGATTTTTTTATTTAATTTATTTAAATACATATATACATAACATAAGTTACATTGAAAGCCTTAAACAAGAAACAACAAGATTAAAATTGGAAGATTTTACAAGTTTAAATGGATTTATGCCGCGTTTCCATGTGATCTTCTATTATCTTCTAGTATCACATTTTTTGTAAGAAAGAAATAGCATGTGAGCCCTACTTTATGGCATTGATGAATGTGAGTGTGAAACAGGCATACCTTTTTAATTTTTATAGCATGTGATATCCCCTGTGATGCTAGGAGATCGAAAAAGTTCAACTTCTTGAACTTTTGCTATAAAAGTTGATCACATGCTATAAATATGACATTCATTTTTATAGTTGTGGTTTTTGTGCTGTCAAGCTGTCAATTTTATTTGCGCCAATATTATTTGTTTTGAAATAGTACAGAATTACGAATACAAATTGGAAAATAAAGAAAATCAAATCAGGTCAAGGGGTATGATTTAAAATAAATAAACATTCTTGGTTTTTCTAACCATCGCGTGGCTAAGCAATTAATGCAGATGATTTCCCGACTCGGGAGTATGCAATCTAGAGTTGGCCAGAGAGTTCCTAATCGCATTTATGGAAAGCATCAGTGATTTTTTTCATTAATTTGGTACTTGGTAGATTCACCAAAACTTATTTTTTAAAACTTTTTTTTTATATTTTTTTTTCGTGTGTATTTCACTGATGCTGCTGCAGTTGTGGCACACGAATTGGATTACCTGTAACACCTGATGCTGTCTGCACAATAATAATTATATAAAACAATTTAGGGTACGTAGACAAGAAGTTATTTCAATAAGCACGTCTTGTAAACTTGTAGAAATTAATAATTTTATGATTTGTTTCCATATTTTGCAAATGCCAAATTTTTATAGGAAAAAGTACATATATGCATCTCGCTTTTTATAGCATGTGTTTTGTGATATGGGATAAGGTAAGATACCGAAAGATCACATGGAAACGCGGCATTATTCAACAGGTATCTTAAGCTATTTTTACGAGAGGTTACAATTTCAATTTTTTAACATTAAAGAGTTTTGAAAGCTACAAAAATGTGATATTTCAAAGTGAGAGCATAGGAAAATTATTTAATTTTCTTCGAGTGCAAGAAATAAACAACCAAAACTTTGTTATATTTGGAAATTTCATCGTCATCGGGAACAATAGCCAAAACGTTACGAAAATCAGCAAAAAACTTAGCCCAATGCACGATTTTTGTGTTAATTGTAAGAGAAAAGTTTTCATAATTAGAAAAGTCGGATATATTTTCAATGGGAAAAGATTTTCCTATTTCAAGCCTTAAACAAGCCTTTACAAACGGTAAAATTGGAAATCGCTCCAAATATGTGCAAATATCTGCTGATTTCCAAACCACAAACATTTCTAAAATTTTTTAGCTTTGGAAAAAGTTGTTTAAAATAATGGTGCTAAGCTTCATATCTCAAGGTTGAAAAATGATTTGTGAGGCTTATTTGTTTGATTATTCTTGGATAATGTATAAGGAAATGATGTTTAGTTAATAGGCGAATATTGTAATCATTGCAGAGTAAATAAAGATCAAAGTATTTTTGAATTAAAAACCCCGTATTGGAATGACTTTATTCGAACATTAATTTAATCGAAACTTAATAATTTTTCAACAACCATATAATTGAAAAACATTTGTAAAGCGTAACGAACAACATCTTCCAATAAATCGTGCATTGGGTCTACTGTACAATGATCAAACGTATTATAATATTTTAGATCATTTGAAATACAATAGATTTACTTACTGCCTTTTGACATATTAAAATCGGATTCTCTAAAAACTGAACTATCTTTGTTTAACCTAAAACGTAATTGCACTTCAGATTCTTATACCCATCGGAAATATTGTTTCTATGAATTTCACAGAAATGGCAAAAATAGTTCGCATTAAAACTTCCCGAAAATCCAAGCAAAATATTTGCACCCAAGTTATTATGGGTTATGTTGGCAAGAAAAGTTTTTGTCGATTTGAACTTCATTGCTTTCTAAAATTATTATGCCATCAACTATTAGTTTTAGTATCTTATTATATTCATTTGAAATAACGTCTTTTGCGTGACGTTCTATTTTGGATAAATACTTTGTAGGAACGTTTTTAATGGTGAAATAAATTGCTCCAATTTTATGAATTGTTCGACGGATTCCTAACGGATTAGTTTTTTTCGAAATAATTGTAAAATAGTTGCAGCTGTATCGTATTTATTTCATTAAAAAAATTTTTTTTTCCACTACGCTACATCAAAACACGTATAGTTTACTTGTTGAACAAATATGATCTTTCTCGAAAAAAGCTTTGTGAAAGTGTTTATTTTTAAATAGAGCTTTGATGGTGTCGATAATAGGTATATAGTGCATTTTTTTTTTTAATTAATACCTTTTTGTTTTTTTGGAGTATCGATGAATATTTAGTTACCTATCTAGAACTAATAGCAATTTCTACAGGTCTAACAAAAAAATTACATAGTGAAAATTTTAAATTAAGCTTATATTTTGAAGAAATCAGTTTAATAATTCAACCTGATTTTCTGTATGATCTTCAATTTGCTGGACTGTGTCTGGATTATTTACAAATTGAAGATAGCTTTTAGTTGCGGTATCGAGCAACTCCACACTGAAAGATGCTATCTGAGTTAAAGTTGAGTCTGGTAACCGTAAAGAATGTAAGTTTTTCATAAAATTTAATGCAAAATTACATAAAAACTCATTATTGTGTGTCAAATGCGAATCTGAAGCATTTATGCCACCATGAGGTATATTGCTGTACGAAAATATTTGATTACTATAGCTGCTAAATACATTGGATACGGTCGAAAATCCAATAAGCAATCCTTTAAATATTTAGTTTTTCAATCTGCTGCAACATAGTTCAGGTGTGCTTTATTAAAACACCGATGCTGGTGACATCTTCCAGCAAGTAGTAGCAAGTGGAACATTTTATGTGTAATGTATTTATACGTAGAATAGGTAATACACAATCCTCTATTTATTAAGAGATTATTGTGATCTACTGCAACATAGCTTTAGTAATACATACTTGATATTGAATCAAAAACTGTGCTTTACAGAGGTTTTTGGATCAGTGCATAGTATTTTGAACTCCTAATCACAATGATGCGAGTTCGAATCCCAGCGGAAGATCAAAGAAATATTTTGAAAATACATTTTCATCTTAAAATAGACGAAAGGAACAAAGGAACATCAATTTCTGAGAAAAATGCTGTCGAAATTAAAAAGTGTCGTTTTTGAGATTTCACTCAAGCAAATCACAGAACGAGGCGTAAAAAGCTTCGCTTCAAAAAAATAGTCGGAAAAATTAAATTGAAAATATATTAATATTTTTATTAATAAAAATAACAATTTGTTGATAGAACTTATAATAATTAAATTTATTCGCAATCGTTTTCTGATTCAGTATTCCACTTTGAGCCGTTTGAAATTATTTAATGTGTGATTTACGTGATAGTAATAGCCTAAAGAAAAACTAAAAATATATCGAAAGCAATGACCATGCATCGTATACGAAGCTGGCAAACTAGTCTGGTGCTGATGTAGTCGGGGGCGGAAGCCATTTATTCCTCTAGCTTTCAGTCGATGGGGGGAGGGGTAAGTGACTGCTCCAACCAACCAGGGTACCACACTACAATTTTATTAGAGACTCCCTGTATTTTAAATTCACATAATAAATAGTTATGACCATGATAAATTAATAACTTAAATCCCCTTCATAGCCATAATTCAAACAACAAAAACAAAAATAAATGCTGGTATCAATCTTGCAACATTTGCATAGTATCTCTTAGGTGTTTGCGATATACACATGCACTCTATACCCACCCTACCATCGGTCTCAGTATGTGCTTATTATTTTCTTAGACCCCAAATTCAATGAATGTCCCTGTCACTTACATCATTATACGGAGAAACACAAAATCTTAATTACTCCATGGTTTTAAACAATTCATTTATTCATTAAAATTTTAAGCCTCGACATTAATTCATTCAAAAGAATAACTAAATAACTATTCGCATATGATTAGCTATAAAGTATTGTTAAAATGTAAATAAGTCATTTCATCGAATAAAATCAATTATCTTCAATGTTAATGTTGATCGTAGACTAGTTTTAGCATCACGGTAATAACCTTTATGCAACAATATGAGATAATATTATGTATATTATGCATGTAAAAAAATAGCAACTACGCTCGTAGTTGAGAAGTTGTAATTGACCATATTAATTAAGAACTAACTTAAATAAGTATCATATGCATGAATTGAACATGTTTTCTTAATTACCTCTTATAAATTTTACCTTCACATATATTTAAAAGTTCTAAAAAAAAAATAAGAGAAAGTTAAAGAAACTAGTTATTTTAAGAGATAAACAAACAGAAAATTTTACACTTTTTAATACATGTAAAAAAAAAATATCCGCTCTCCGCAATCGCTATGACTGAAGTTGTTGTTGTTGCGTTAAATTCAATTTTTTATTTTTAAGTCAAAATTTTCTTATTTGTATGTATATTATGTTTTGTTAATATTTTTATTGAAATATAATTATATATTAATCAAATTAGGTGGTACTCAGAAGTTATTGTTGTAAAAAAATTCAATTCATGCTTAATGATATAGGTATTTTAAATATTTAAGTTTTTTAATTATTATTTAAAGATAAGATTGAAGAAATTATATGCTCAAAATTATTTATATTATGCAGATATGCATTCGTTATACGTATGTATGTAAGTCGTTATTGAAGGTATATAAGGTGCTCGTGGAATTCAGTGAAATAAAACTTGGCCTAAATTTTACGCAAATAGATAATATATGTAAACTCAATTTAACTAATTTTTAAGCCAATATTCAGGTTAAAATTATTTCTGTCTAAATTTACCAAATTTTATTTCACTAAACTCTTACATATAACCAATTTTCTTTATAAAGGGTCTACCATCTAACGTTTTTTTTTTCAACTAGTGCTTATTTCGTGAAGGTGGACATGTCTGATTTGACAGATAATTAGTTTTATCCTTCCGCTGAACGAATATGGTTGTGTATACGCTTGAACAACGCTGGGAAATATCGCCTGCGATCGACTTAAAGAAGATGCCGATTTTGCTAAAAAAATCATCTTTTCAGATGAAGCTCATTTTGATCTTAGCGGGTATGTAAACAAGCAAAATTGTAGCATTTGGGGCACAGATAACCCGCACGTATACATTGAAAAGCCGATGCACCCAAAACGAGTCACTGTTTGGTGCGGATTTTGGTCCAGAGGCATAATTGGGCCATTTTTCTTCGAAAATGAGCAAGGAGTGGCCGTTACAGTCAATGGCCATCGTTATCGGGTCATGTTGAACGAATTTCTGTTCACAAAAATTGAAGAGGAGGATATTGGCAACATTTGGTTTCAACAGGACGGCGCTACGTGCCACACAGCCGAAGCTACACCCGATGTTTTGCGCCCTGTTTTTGAAGATCGCATTATCAGCCGCAGAGCTGATGTCGTTTGGCCACCTCGGAGCTGCGATTTGACACCGTTGGACTATTATTTGTGGGGTGCCCTCAAAGATAAGTGTTACGCCGACAAGCCAGAGACAATTGACGCTTTAAAGAACAATATTCGTGAAGCCATTGGTGAAATACAGCTGCACACAATCGATAATGTGCTTAAAAATTGGACCGATCGTGTAGGCTACTGCATGGCCAGCCGAGGACGCCATTTGAATGAAATGCGCAACTGACTTGCGCATGTGTTGAGCCACAGAATTCGGCATCAGCTGTCCTGATTTGCGAAAAAAGAAAATGGAATATAAATACACATAAAGAAGAAAAGAAGATATTTATCACTATTCACGCTTTGTATTTTGTAGTACATCGCCCTCTGGGGTTCAAGATATAGCAAAATACATAGAGCCAAAATACTCACCGCACCCAAAAACCACTTATAAAAATCATACTTATCGGATGAGTTGTTTTGAGTTTTTAGCGGTATTTGTACAACAGCACCCTCTGGTTTTCGAGATATAATAAAAAGCTAACGCCAAAGCCCTTTCCATACTCGATAATAAAATCCTATATATCCGGTATACAAATTTTTATCTAAATCGGATGAGCGGTTTTTGAGTGTTTCACGATTTCTTAAGTGATTTGTACTACAGCACCATCTGGTGTTTAAGATAGCGCGGAAAAAAAAGTCCAAGCTATCCTCCGTATCCGAAAACTCCTGTGCACAAATGTTCACGCAAATCGGATGTACAGCTAGTTTTGTGAGATTTTTAAAACATTTGTACTACAGTGCCCTCTGGTGTTCAATGTAGAACAAAAATTAGATAAGTCATAAAAACTACCGTACCCGAAAACCCCTAAATACAAATTTTCATGTAAATCGGATGAATAGATTCGGAGAAAAACTATAATAACAATATTCGTAGAACCCGGTCGCCGCGCCACCTACCGGGTCCAATTGCGTATCTGAACCATCCAGGGATCCACTTAAATGAAAACTCACCGTATCCGAAAACCTCTACATACCAATTTTCATTTAAATCGGATAAACGGCTTAGGAGTTTTTTGACGTTTATTAAAATATTTGTACTACAGCGCCCTCTAGTGTTCAAGATAGAACAGACTAAATAAGTCATGAAAATTCACCGTGTCCGAAAACGGATCTATATACTAATTTTCATGCAAATCGGATGCACGGTTTACGAGTTTTTCGAGGTTTTTCGTAATATTTCTACTACAGCGCCCTCTGGTGTTCAAGATAGAACAAAGCAGATAAGTCATAAATACTCACCGTATTCGAAAACTTCTACGTACAAATTTTCATGCAAATCGGATGAACGGACGGACGGACGGACGGACGGACGGACAAAATACTCACCGCACCCAAAAACCACTTATAAAAATCATACTTATCGGATGAGTTGTTTTGAGTTTTTAGCGGTATTTGTACAACAGCACCCTCTGGTTTTCGAGATATAATAAAAAGCTAACGCCAAAGCCCTTTCCATACTCGATAATAAAATCCTATATATACATATATATATATAGACAGACAGACAGACAGACAGACAGACAGACAGACAGACAGACAGACAGACAGACAGACAGACAGACAGACAGACAGACAGACAAACGTCCATCGCAAAAAGAATTTCAAAAAAATATTTAATGATCAGATTTCTTTTTTTTACAATTTTATATATATATATAGAAGATGCAGTTACCACAGCTTTTAGTTTTTTTCTTTAAAAATGCCTTTGGTTTATTTTTGCTGAAAATATGCATAAGTAAAAAAAAAATCACGAATACCAATTTTCAGATGTACAGAAAGTTCCAAAAATCATATGAAAACAAGAAATAAACATTAAATTCTGATGAGGTGAAGCACATTTAAAAATGTTCATAAAAGCTGTCGTAGCAGTGCAACGGCCTAGTTGGTGACGTGATCAATTTTTAAAATACGGGTTGAAAAGTAAATTGATGTATTCGCTGCAATCAATGCAAAGATTTTTTTTTTTTTTAAAAGCTTTGATGCACTTTTGTAGTGAGGAAAAAAAAATACCTGTTTTAATCGAATAAAAAAAATTTGTAGTGAGTAAAAAATTTAAAAGTGCAAAATTTTATTAACTTTGAAACTATTTAAATAAAGAGAACAAACAGAACTTTTTTATGGAAATTGATTGATGGAATTTGGTCGTGGTGTGGGAGGGTACAATAGAGAATGAATGAATGGCATGAAAAATATTCTATGACAGTTTTAAAAACAAACAAAAGAACCGTATTTTGTCACTATTTTTTATCTCTAACAAAATTGAAACAAGCTAAGGATGTTATAACGTTACTCTTAATTCACACCAAGCATACAGAAGTGCAAACATATAATCGTAGAGTTGAGCCAACTTCTCCGCCATTACTTTTCTTTATACTCTACAAATGTTCCCTGTTTTATACACTCAGCACATTTATTTAACTTTGCTGCTGTACCAACTTTGAGAAATGTGTGTAGGCGTGTATGTGTGTGTGTTATAAATGGATTAAATTCTGCACATTTAAACATGCACTCGAGCCCATAAAAAATTATATGAAACATTTTAATAAATTAATGCAATTTTGTAATTTTTCTTTTTTATTATAGTAAATTTTACTGTGTATTAAAGTGTGAACATATTGTTCGAGGGCTTTTCATAAACTAAACTATTTTGAATTCTAGAAAAGTTTTGGAATTTGCCGCAGGCAGAAATAGAAAATAAAAGCTGAAAGAATACAAAGGCATTCAGAAAAAATGTTTAAACTTTGTAGTAATTTTGACGGAAATTTCCATTGAAATATCAGTTTCACACGCGATGAACAGAAGCAATCTTTATATAACTTTATTATTGATTTTACTATAAAATTTAATATTCGTTTATGTGACTGTTATACTCGTTTATGTGACTGTTAGATACTGCAACAGTTTTAAACTTTTTTGATCAAATTACGAGTTTGGATAATATTTTTTTTTTTTTTGTTATTTATACTCTGCAATATGTGATTTGTAATGTTTAATTTTTATGTTTTAATTTTGAATTTCCAATTAAGAGGTTTTTTGTTTTGAATTTTTAATTTTGAAGTTTTAGTTTTGATCTGCTAAATTTGAATTTTGGTTTATTAATTCAAATTTTTAAATTTGAATTTAGAATTCAGAAATAACAATTTTGAATTTAAATTTAACTAAAAATTATAATTTAGAATTATAAATTTTTATGTATAAATTCAAAATTTATATTTTTTATTATTTGCCCTTAATCAATTGGAATACATATTATACGATTCCCTTTTTGACTACAAGTGAATGAGAAAGAATTGAAAAATTTCCCGTTCAAGTATCAGAGCATAAAGAAAACCAACAAAATAAGGAAAGCAGCCAATATGCAGATGCTTAACAAGCAAATAAAAAAACGCCAAAGAAATAATAATAATAATAAAATACTTTTTACTATTTTAATAAAGTTTCCGACCGCTACATATGACGCTATGCTCACGTTCTCACAATAAAGCGTGGGTTTTTATCATCCCCTCTTTCATTCCCATCACAACAAGAACACAACTAAACATAATAAGCACACCACTGTGCACCCCATTGAAAAATTATAGTAGCTAATGGAAAAACGGAGTTTGCATGAAAATGAGAAAAATATGAAAACGCGAAACTTGTAGCACTGGCAAAAACTTTTATTGCTTTATATGCAACAATGTCACAGCGTTGATGTTTATATTTTTCGAATAAACAGCAGTTTTACCAGAGCAAAATAAAAGACACATAAAAAAAGAATGAAATGTCAAGTATATGAAAACAATCTTTGTTACTGTAAAAACAAAATTATTTAACTATATAAATAAACGTGGTTGAAAGAGGATAAAAACAACTGAAAACAACATAACGAAATATTTGCTCAGGTGCATATTTTCTGAGTATCGTATATTTTATGAAAATGCGTTTTTGTGCACCACATGCACTGCATTTTATTTTTGTTTCCTTACTTTTTATGCGTAGATACCGATGCAATCATCACGTCGATGATGATGAGTATTACGTTGATAGTACACTCAGGGAAAAGTCGCAACTTAAAATCAAATAATATCGTTTCAATTTTAAGTTTTACCATTTTTAGAAACTCGTATTTGAATTCACATTGAAAACCTTTAATTTAAATACGAAAACATTTTGATCTTCAATTTCAAGTGGGAAAACTTTAAAATAATGACGAATCCACTTCAAATTCTTTATGAATTAAATATTATCCACTTCGATATTAAGTTGAAAAACTTGCTTTATTTCAATTTCTAAATAGTAGGCTTAGATTTTTTAAAATTTAAAGTTGTAATTGTAAAAACTAAGTTCAAAATATTTGTTTCAAAGTGGAAGACACTTCAGTTTGAAGTTGGACGCATATGTTCTTACATGTGTGTGTGTATGTGCTCAGTATAATTTCGTCGCGTTCGTTTCAATAACAGTAAGTTCGTGTATGCAAGCGAGTGAAGTTAAACAATAAACCATGGAAAACGTTCAGTATATTGATGAGCATGGCCAAAGTCTTAACTTGGACACAGCAATTATTAATACTTTTGACCAAGTTACAAGTGTTAATGTGGACACATCAGATTATAATCAGCGCTTTTATTTCTTCTGAAAGTTTAAAAATTTGTGGAAACGAAATCGCGTTTCATCATTTATTAAATGAGTTGCAAGAGTTAGAAAATGGTGTCGACATTCAAACATCTAGTGGAACTGTTAAAATTTATTTTGTTTTAGGATTGATCGTAGGAGACAATTTAGGTCTCAATAGCATTTTTGGTTTTGTTCAATCATTTAATTCAAAAAAATTTTGTCGTGATTGTACAAGGTCACGTGATCAAATGAAATGCGACTCTTTAGAATTCGGAACTTATTTAAGAGACAAGGAATCCTATGAAAGCGATTTGCTGCAAAATAATTATTTGGAAACTGGCATAAAACATGATAGCATTTTTAATCAATTAAAAAGTTTTCATGTAACTGAAAACTTTTATTTTGATTTAATGCACGATATTTTGGAAGGTGTATGTGTATTCGATGTTTGTAATATATTATTGGCTTTGATAAATGATAACGTAATAACTTTAGATGTAATAAATGGCAGAAAACAATTATTTCAATACGGTGAGATAGAAATAGGAAATGCATCTCTTCCATTAGATATAAGTAGGCTTAAGTCACATAATTTAAAAATGACAGCTAGTGAGGTAATGTCATTCATTCATTTCATTCCACTTATGTTAGGTGATTTAGTAAACCAAGACAATGAACATTGGATTTTATTAACTATACTAATAGAAATAACTGACTTTTTATTTCATTCTTCCTACACCCAAAATGATTTATTATATTTAAAAAATTTGATTTATGAGCATCACACACTTTTTGTAAAACTTTATGGACCCACTCTTAAGCCAAAACACCATTTTTTGGTGCATTATCCGCAAGCAATTCAAAAATGTGGACCCATTAAATATTCATGGGTAATGCGCTTTGAAGCCAAACACAAAGAAGCTAAAGCTTATTTTAATACCATTACATCAAGACTTAATCCCTCTTGTTCACTTGCCATGAAATCAACCTTAAAATTTTCCAACTTTCTTATGAATTATGAAAACGGATTTGAACTTTTTTTTGACAAAAGCATTTTTTCGGAAGTTAATTTACATGAAATGGAATATTTTCCAAAAATAAGACATTCTAATAATTTTTATTTTGCGTCCTTAAAAGTTTCAGAGTGGGTCCAATATAAAGGTATTATTTATAAATCTAATTATTATTTAGCATTTTGGAATCCATCATTATTTCATCTTTTTAAGATTCATCTGTTTTTTTTTTATGTAGAGCAAAATGTTTATGATATTGCATTCCTATAAACATTAAACAATTTTGTAAACATTTTCAATCATATGAAGTAGGTCTAGAAGACAGTAGTATGTTTATAAAAAATATTTCTTATTTCACAAGTGTTCCTTTGCATTTATACCAAATAAATAACGGTAAAACGTATGTGAGAAATAAGTTTTTATAGGTTCAACTAATTTTAAAAATTATAATCTTATATAAATGTAAAGTTTTGAAAAATCATATAATTATAATATATATTTACCATATTTATCTAATATTTCAATAAAACCCGATTTTGAAAAAATTGTATTGTTTTATTTTTTTGATTTGGTTTTACGCACCCTGTATCCATTCATATCAAAAATGTTTGGGATTTGATTCAAAGTGGAAATCACTTCGATTCAATAATGAAACGTTGTGGAATCGAAGTGGAAAAGTATTTATTTCAAAGTTATAGAGCATTCAAAACAAAGACGTAAGTATTTCAATCGAATATGCTTCCCCTTTAAATTAAAGTTTTCAATACTTCAGTTTAAAGTGGAAACAACATGAAATGTGCTTTTCCAAGTGGAGGCACTTCGAATTTAATATTTTCGGGTTTGGTGCACTTTCATTCCGAAAAATATTTCAATCAAAGTTGTTTACTTTGATTCTACGTTGTTTTTTAGCTCAGTGTAATGACATCGATGATGGATTACCATTTTGTATCCGCCACAATTGTCAAAGTCTGGGCGGCAAATATTTTGCTTTAATTAACATTTTTATGGCAACTGTTCATGAAAGAATACTAAAAGAAAAAAACCATAGTTTTACATAACTTGTTTTTATATTTTACTTATTTGTTAAAAAAATGGGTTGCATTATAATTTGAAAGCTTTGGTAAACATTTTGTCATAAAATTCAACTAATTTTATTTTGCTATTTGAAGTTGTTGAGTAAAATGCTTTCAATCAAAAATGAAAAATCCATAGAAATAAGAGATAAGGAAGTGGCTTTTTGGAACAAAAGTGAGGCATTTTTCTTACTGGTGTATGTTCACACTAATACAGACACATTCACTCAGGGCCGTATTCGGTTGTTGCGTACAGCTCGGCGCAATTTTTCTAGTTGGAATTGCATATCGTCGTAGGGCGTGCAATACGGCGTATCAGCCACAAGCAATAACGCGTATATTGCAAAAAGGCCAAAATTTAAATTTGGTTTTTGAAGCGAAGCTTTTTACTCCTCGTTCTGTGATTTGCTTAGAGTGAAATCTGAAAAATTTTCGACAGATTTTTTCTTGGAATTTTGATGGTTTCTTTGTTGCTAGCGCTTATTACAACAAGAAAATTTAATACTTTAATATTTAAATACTAAAAATATCTTTTGGTTCCCGTGGGTATCGAACCCGTGCCCTTTTTAACGATAACCCAGCACACTACCCACAAAGACCTGTGGGAAAACGTTATTAATTTTATCTAAGTTATAACAGAAGCTATGCTGCATAGATCGTCACCACCTATCAATAGATAGAGGATTGTGTATTTGCTATGCTACAAAAATTTGCTTTTATTTGCCACAAGGTGTCTCCAGCATCGGTGTGTTTGTATTGTGAATGCGTTTGTGGTGTTGTTGGCATAGAGTATAAATTATTATGTAGAGATTGCATCAACTCTGCTAAATCTCTGGCATGTGTTAACAGAGGTTAACAGAGTTTTTTTTCTTCATGTTTTTAAGTGAAATAACTCTTTTAACACATGCCAGAGATTTAGCAGAGTTGATGCAATCTCTAGATCATAATTTACACTCTATGTTAACAAACGCATGCATGAAATCGGCAAGGTATCTAAAATGTTTGTTAAATTTTGTTTCGTGTGCGTTCTTTAATATATATTTTGAAGCGAAGTTTCTTACTCCTAGTTCTGTGATTTGCTTGGAGTGAAATCTGAAAAATTTTCGACAGATTTTTTCGCTACGCAGTACGCTGTTGAAGGAAAAAATTTGTTCAGTGCAGCCAAGTTCACAACCATGTGTGGAGAGTTAAAATGGAGAGTCGCTGGCATTACATGCCCGTATATGTACTTGGCGTGGAAACTTGACATTCAACAATAAAAAATAACCAGTAAATATGTTTTCTGTATATATGTAATAAATTTTGTGTTATTTTAAATTTTTGAATTTAAAAGTTAATTTATTAAAAAGAAAAAAATTATTAAGCTATCAAATCTATGTAACTGCGAAAAAGCTTCGCTTCTCTCGTGTGTCCAACGACGCACCTGTGTCTTTTAATTCAATTTGATTTAATTAATAAAGAGCGGATTTTTCATTAAATGCTGATTTCAGAACGCAGCAAGTATCTAATTTTCAATAAATGTTTCTAGTTTAGTTGAAAATCCATTCAATAGTTTACAAGAAAGCAGTTCAAAAGAAAGTTACACAAAAACAATTCTTTGTTTTAAATTTATATAAAAAATTTGATATGCATGTAACCACATATATAATAAACTAAATATATACATGCGAATTCTTTTTTTAATTTTTATATATCATTAACTTTTTTTGTAATATAAAAATATCTTGTTCTTAAAAATAATTCAATTAAAGTTTTAATCACTAAAGTGCTCAAAATGATTCAATTATAATATATTTTATGCAAAATAGATTTCGTTTTATCTAATAATTTTGTTTGAATTCTAAGTTTGTTTATGAAGATTTTCGCCTAAATGTGAGCGAACTGAACTAAAGAACAATTCTATATGGTATATATATAATGCCAATAAAAAGCAATAAACAAACAAAATGTATTATTAATTGTTTACTCGTGATAACAAAGGCACCATATATGAAATATAACCATGGTGAAATATATGACACCATGAAAAATGAATGCGTCCCTGAAGTCAAACTTGTGCTTTGACAGATCCGATAGCTTCAAAATTTGTTTTGTTTTGCTCGGCAAGAGAAAATGTCACAAATTTCGAGCACTGACATCTGATAACATGCCTCAGTACACGTACAGTGTATGTGAGCACAACAGCACTTCCTTAGTTTTTATTTCTTTGGAAAAATCCCTTAATTTTGAATATATGTATACAATTGAAATATATATATATATATATATTTAGTACGTTTGGAACTTCTTCAAAAATATGGTATTTACTGTTTAATGTATACACAGAGAAAAATATAACTAGTATTTTCAAAATCTCATTGTTTTTAACAAGATCAGACATTAGTTCGAGATGTCATGATATGAGCAAACTTTTTTTAATGGATTTTTTATTTTTAAATCTTAAAGTCTTATAATTTTTTTTGCAATTTTCTATTTTTTGTGACAAACAACACAAGCACAACAACCATCACACTAAAACTAAAACTGGTGTTTTTCTCGATTTGATTCGTCGCTACCAAAATGACATTTGGTTTTACAACAAATGTTATAATTTTAAAATAAAGACTTTGAGCATTTTGAATAAAGTCAAAATTTATTTTTATATCCCAACCCGTACTGCGTAATGGGGATATTAACTTTTTCATTCCATTTGTAACGCCAATAAGGAGGCATTGCACAGGCGTGGATCCTAAGGGAATAAACGGGGTAATTACCCCCCTCCCAAGAACTTTCAAAAATTATAATAATAATAAGAATCACGCTTAACTGAAAACCAACGTAAACAGCAGCAACATTTTTAACAACGTTCAACGAACAACAAAATTGAGCTATTTTTCTGGCTATGTCTTAATGTACGCTGGCTAATTTCTTTCTGCGCTATGACATTGAAATGCACGCAAAAATAAAACCCTCATGCGCTACAAAACCACAAAGAACAACATGCCTTATGAACACAACATACAATCAGACATGCCTCGCTGAAGTACAGCATAAAAACAAAGAAAAATAAATCACCAAGAGGCAAACGAATGATAATAAAAGCATCCGAAAGCTTAACGAAGGCAAGCGCATATTGTTGCCTTTGCTGTCATACAATACAAAAGAAAAGAAAAATGAAATGGAAAGCTATAATGGCTGCATTCATCAGGTATAATATGTTGTGTCTCTGATCAATTATCAGTTTACAATCCTTTGTGTAACTGCTGAACGCGTTTCGCGCGGTATAATAAATTTTCTGTAAATATTATTGTTTTAAACCAGTGTCGGGCAAAATTGAAAAACCTATTCACATGTGATTGAGCTAGACTTGCTGCCGACGTCAATGTTTTCACATGTACACAATAAAAATTTCGTGTGGCGTACGAACAGTAGCCGAGTTATGACTTTGGTTCGTGCTTATGAGAAGCTGTGAGCTTAATTTTGCTATTCAAATCATGTCAGTTGACGTTAAGCATTCAAGAAGGCAAGAACTCGCTTCTGCTCGCTTCGCAACTACAGAGAGAAAAATGTTTAATGATAAATGGATGCTAGATTTCTTTTTTATAGAAAATACAAACGCTGTAGCGCAATGTCTTATATGCGAACGCACTGTTTCTCGTTCCGTATTGATGTATGTGCAAAGGCATTACTCGGTTTGTCACGCACAATTCAATTTAATTTTAGGAGAAGAACGAAAACTAAAGCTTTTCGAATTAAAAGCTAAATATTTTTTAAGGTTTATTGCTGATGATTTTAATCAAAATATGAATAATTCTTATATTCATCATAATATTTCTTCATTACAATTTACAAGGCATCCTATGCTGTGTCATTGGCCTTGGCAAAAAAATGCCGACCGTATGAAGATGGTATGTTTTTTAAAGAATTAAGTCAGGTTGTTTTCAGTTTTTTTGGGGAGCAAGGAAATGAAATGCAACAAATTGTAGAACAAATACGTTTATCCAGACGAACAATAACTCGCCGAACGGAAGTTATTTGTAAATATTTATATTTTACCACTAAGCAAAGGTTATTAAACTGCAAATTTTTTTCTATATGTCTTGACGAGAGCACGGACATAAATAACTTAAGCGTATTAATCATATGTGTTAAGTCAGTTGATGAAAACTTACAAACAACAGAGGAAATACTCTCCGTTGTTTCAATGCATGGGCATGTTACAGGCGAAAACCTCTTTAAAATACTACAACAAAATGTTTTTTCACTTTTTAACAAAAAAAAGTTGACTGCGATTTGTACTGATGGAGCCAGAGTGATGACTGGAAAAAATCAAGGGCTGATAGGTTGGTTAATGAAAAATAATATAAAAATTCCAGCTTTTCATTGCATTATCCATCAGCAGTCGCTTTTTTCGAAAGAGTTAAACCTTTCCTATGTAATGGAAATAGCCATCAAAATTATTAATGCAATTCGAGGGGGGCATAATGCACTACGGCACAGAAAATTTAAAGATTTTCTCGATGAACTTGATGCCGAGTTTGGTGATTTAATTTTGTTCACAGAGGTTCGTTGGCTTAGCCGTGGTAGGAGCTTGCAACGCCTTTTTGATTTGAGGAATGAAGTTTTACTGTTTTTGGAACAAAATTTCTTTTCAAAATCGGATGATTTAATTTAAAATCTTAAGAATAAAGATTTTTTATTAGACTTAGCCTTTTTATGCGACCTTACTCTTTTATTAAATCAATTAAATCTGTCACTGCAGGGTAAAAACAGACATATTTTTGAGCTAGTGCCTATTGTAGAACACTTTGAGCGCAAACTAAATATTTTAATAATTCAATTAAAAAATAATGATCTGTCCAATTTGGATAAAACCAGGATAATATGGTCAGATAATTTAAATTTTAATAAATTAATAGACTATACAAGGATTGTTGAAGAGTTATTAATAAATTATAACAAAAGATTTCAAGATTTTCAGATAATTAAAACCGCAATTGAATTGCATAATAATCCTTTAATTTGCAAAATTAACGACCAACCAACAGAAATACACGCAGAGCTAACAATGCTGCGCAATGATATAAGCCTTCCCTTGGAAATGGGTCAACATTTTTGGAAACAGGTAAGAGAGGAAACATATCCAAATATTAAACATGAAATCTTCAAAATATATTCTATGTTCAGTTCCTCATACGATTGCGAGGTTGGATTTTCAACCCTCAAAATTATCCAACATAAATTTAGAAACCGTTTATCAGATGAACATATCTCAGATTTACTGCGCATTAAAAGTTATGAAGGCAACATAAATATAGACGATATAATAGAATTGGAAAAGTTACTATAAAAATAATAATAATAATAATAATAATAATAATGATAATGATAATGCTAATAATAATTATAATAATAATAATAATAATAATAATAATAATAATAATAATAATAATAATAATAATAATGATAATGATGATGATGATGATGATGATGATGATGATGATGATGATGATGATGATGATGATGATGATGATAATAAAATAATAAATAATAATAATAATGATAAATAATAATAATAATAATAATAATGATAATAATAATAATAATAATGATAATGATAACAATAATAATGATAATGATAATAATAATGATAATAATAATTATAATAATGATAATAATAATAATTAAAATAATAAAAAATGATAATAATAATTATAATTATAAATCATAATAATTACAATTATATAAATAAAACATAAAAAAAATGCATTTTATTTACAGTGTAAATAAAACCAGCGCTGTCGCTCTCTCATGGACACAGACACAAGCTTGCATGTTTATGTATTGTTTTGCCCGACACTGTTTTAAACTGATCGAAATAGGACAAAATGGGTTTTCTCGTTTTATTATGCATTATTTATTAAATTTGTTATAAAAGCACACTTAATAAAAAAATGCCAAACTTGTAACTGTAAAAAATAAAATGCGGCGAAAGACAGACAATTTTTACACCATGCTGAGCTGATCAGAAACTGCTACTTTTGCGTTCAGGAGGCACTACTGTTGCCAGATGTCCCATTCTTAACGGGACGTCCCGTATTTTGCATTAAATTTTAAATGTCCCTCCGATTTGTGGGATGATGCTATTAGAAAAATAGTGATAACATTTGTATAATTCGAAAGTCGAAAGAAATAAATTATAAAATGTTTAGTCTTAAAGAAATAAGACTAAAATGTTAGATTGTGGAAAAACCCATGTTTTCTTTTAATAATTTTTGGGATTTTAAAATACAATGGAAACTAAAGGCATTATATTGTTTTCGTTTTTTCTCTGAAATAGTAGCAAATTATTGAGTTTCTTTTAATAAGACACTGAATTCAACAAAATCGAAAGTACTTCTGATGACAATTTACCTCCATGCAACTTGATTTCTTCTTAAAAGTGTCTAAAAAGTTCACCAGATATATGCATTAAATTTTAAAATACTATTTTAGTCACTAAACACTTAAATTTAAAATTTAACATTTAACTGACATTGATAAATAAAATACAATGGAATTTAAAAATTTTCATATATTTCCCAAATTTTTTTAAATATAGTCGAAACAACCCAGATAAACCCCAAAACAAGATTCATTTGTAACCTACCAAAAATTGTTGGACTTACAGCTAGTAGAATACGTTATCAATACAAATCAAAGGATAATTTTCCAACAGCATGGGCCAAGATTTCGAGACACATCTAGTTTTGCAGTAATTTTGTAAATTTGTTTATTCAATATAGCAAAAATTGCAAATTTGAGCAAAACCATAGCTTTCAACGTTCTTTAATTTGAAAAGAACTACTTTCCAGATGCTCGGGTTATGAATAAATTCAAAAGAAGGGTCTTTAAGGAATTATTTAATTCAAATTATGCAGTATTGTATTATTTTCACTGACATATACTGAAATTTACTTATATGTAGCAGAAATAGTTTGGTTCTTTACATATAACAAAATTATTTCTAATATTTTATTTAATTTTAGCTGGAATTAAATTTTAAACCTTTAGAGACCATTTTACTATGCATAAAATCATGATAAAAACCGGCACTTTTTTACAGCATACAAAAGTGTTTCTTTAATATACATACGTGCATAAGGTGATGAACTTAATTGACTTGAATTCAAAACTCGTTCATTCTTGTTAAATATTTTTTATTTAATAAACAAATTGTTTTTAATAACAAAGCCATTTTTGTCCCGTTAAATTTTTAAAAATCCCGTCCTGTTCTTTTTTATTGGAGAAGATATCTGGCAACTCTAGCAGGCACACACTCAAACTCAAACAGTTGTACCTGCTGAACGTAGCCAATATAATTTTTTATGCACAGCGAAAAAAATTCTTTTTAGTGCTGCTGCTTCTTAACCTAAACTAAATATTAACGATGTTATTGATAACTTTTCCACAAAAAAGCAGCAACATAATGATTTTGTTCAATATATTTATACCCCAACGCATACTGCGTAAGGGGTATATTAACATTGCCATTCCGTTTGCATTGCCAAGAAGGAGGCGTGGCAGGTATAGAAAAATATATATTTTTGATCTGCGTCACCTCCTTAGTCGATTTCCATGTGTCCGTCTGTCTGTCTGCCTGTCCGTCTGTGTACATGATTACAGCCGTAATTTCAATGCTATCACGATGAAATTCAAAATATAAGCTTTTTTTTAAAATGGAGATCAAGTTCGAGAATGAGCCAAATCGGATGAAAACCACGCCTACCTCTCTTACAAAGTGACTTTATTTTAACAGTTAAATCTCTTAAAAATCCACAAAAATTAAAGAAATGACTTTAATGAAATTTTGCACGTAAACTTTGATCGTTAATATACATTCTGACTATGAAATTTGAAAAAATCGGATGAAAACCACGCCTACCTCCCATACAAAGTGGCTTTATATTAACCGTTAAATTTCTTAAAAATATGCTGAAATTACAGAAATGTCTTGGAACTTTGCACATAGGTTTTAATATATAATATAAGCCATCTCTATAATATTTGGGAAAATTGGATCAAAACCACACCTACTTCCCGTACAAATTGGCTTTTTTTAAAGTAAAATCCATTAAAAATCCACAAAAATTATAGAAATGTCTTAAAATTTTGCACATGAGCTTTGATATACAATATTAACCATCTTTATGATATTTGGCAAGATCGGATGAAAACCACGCCTACCTCGCATACAAAGTGACGTCATCAAAATAGAAAACCTTTCGTTTTCCAAATTCCAGCCACATCTTTTATCCAACCTTTACCAAATCTTACACATATATTCTATGTACACATATGGTGTAATGTGAAATCTTTAGATTTAGAAAGTCGGCGTGGCATTTTACTTTTAATCGAATTTCTTCAACACCGTGTGTCTGACATCAACCAAGTTTTGCACATATTGTCCTTGGTAATTTGAGCAGTCTTAAGTTTATGAAATTGGTTGGTACTAGACAGCAGGCGTCACACTTTATTTTTAAACTAGGTCCATCTACACCGTTTGTCCGATTCCACCCAAATTTCTTACATATATTCTTTAATACAATGAGAAGTTTTAAGCCTACAAAAGTGAGTGGGATTAAACAAGGGGCGTGCCAAATTTAATTTTAATTAAAATCTTTCTACACCGTTTTTCTGATTTCAACCAAATTTGGCAAATATATTCTTTGGAATAATGAGCAGTGATTAGTCTAAAATATTGGCCGAAATTAAACAGGAGCGTCCCACTTTAATTTAAATCGAACTCCTTCCATACGGTTTGTCCGACTTCTTCCATATTCTTTGTAATATTGAACGGGAGCGTGGCACTTTAATTTTCAATGAAATTGTTTTACACCGTTGGATTGAATTTCCACATACCAATAAAATTTTGCACATATATCCTTTAGCATAATGAGCAGTGGCAACTTAGGGTAAAATAAAATTAAGCGTATGACACAAATATTTTTGGAGATAACACATAAACATTTTATAGACGGCTCAAGACTTCGAATATACCTCAATACGGCCGCGGGCGGGTATTTTAGCTTCGGTTCTCTGCCGAAGCTCCATTCCTTACTAGTTTTATTTTCTATTTAATAATAATTACACCCTCTGTAATGTTTCTTTTTCCAAAAATATTAATCACCAGAAATATCAATTTTAAATTGCTTTTATTTTAAAAAATTGTATGCTTTTCTATAGCACATAAGTGAAAATGCACTGGTTTTTTAAAGCGGGATATATTCTAAAATGTTTAAAGCTTTTCACTATGTGTATATTCCAAACGGAGAAATAAATAAATGTGGAAATACACGTATGCGGAAAATTCGCTTAAAACAAATCGTCTAAATAATTCCCTTATCACCATCCTCGAGTAGAATTTTCTACTCGAGTCGACTAAATTGACAAACTTTTTTTTTGTCTTTTTAGATAGAGTTTCAGACGGCTAATGGTTTTTAGCCGAACTGTTGTACACGATTTTTAACAAAACGAATTTTGAATAGTCGAATTTTCTTGCAAATTGAAAATGAGTGTCCTTGATATTTTATACCTCCAAAAGTTTTTCCAGATACGCCCCTGGGCGTGGCAGGCATAGAAAAGTATACATATTTTTGATCAGCATCACCACCTGAGTCCGATTTCCGTGTGTCCGTCTGTCCGTCAGTCGACACGATTACAGCTGTGATTTTGAAGGTATCGCACTGAAATTCAAAATATAAGCTTCTTTTTAAAAAACTAAGACCAAGTTCGAAAATGAGTCGAATGAAATCCACGCCTACCTCCCATATATAGTGACTTTGTTTTTACAGTAAAATCTCTTAAAAATCCACAAAAATTAAAGATATGACTTCAAACCTTGTACATAGGCTTTGATCTTCAATATAAATGCTGACTACAAAATTTGGAAAATTAGGATGAAAATCACGCCTACCTCCCATTCAAAGTGGCTTTATATTAACCGGAGAATCTCTTAAAAATCTGCTCAAATTAAAGAAAGGTCTTGAAATTTTTCACCTAGGCTTTGATAATTAATGTAGACCATCACTATGGTATTTGAAAAATCGCATGAATTTGACGACTACCTCCCATACAAATTGGCTTTTTTTTAACCGAAAAATCTCTTAAAAATCTACAAAAAGTAAAGAAATGTCTTGAAATGTTTCACATAAGCTTTGATATATAAAATGAACCATCTCTATAATATTTGGAAATATCGGATGAAAACCACGCCTAACTCCCATACGTCATCAAAATAGGAAAACTTTCGTAAATATTTACGGAATGTCATCGTGTCTGTGGTTGCTAAGGACTTCGAATATACTTCAATACGGCCGCGGGGAGGTATTTAAGCTTCGGTATCCTGCCAAAGCTCCTTCTCTTCTAGTTCCCTTTTTTGGAATAGCAATATTAATACAACAGTTCCAGCCTTTGTCAAACGTTACTTTCAACATTTCTAAACTTTGAATCGAAGCCAACATTCTTGTTTTTATGGCAATGAGAGAAAATCTTCAATTTAAGGAGGGAGTAATCAACACTTTTCTTGAGGATTTTTTTTAGAAATATGGATAGAGCAAATTTATTGAAACATTTTTTACATTAAAAGGTATTAGTCTAAAAACATTCTGTTATTATTTTATGCTAAAAATAACGGCAAACATGGTGACAAGCTTTTCCAAAAACGTCTGTGGAAAAAGACGATTTGCAGTGTTCACTGTATCGGGACTGGAAATTATTTGAAATCAAAGAAAATTAAAATTCAAATCATAAAATCCTCCCCACAGCGTTCTATAATTATTTTTTCTTTCATTTTGAAATTTTTGGTGGTAATATGAAATTTTTCACGAAAATTTCCGCCATTTTGTAAGTGAAAAATCCCTCAATCAAAAACAAAATTCTTAAACTTAACGTTGGGGAGATGTATTCTACATGTAGAAAATGTGTACCAAGTTTGAAATAAATTAGTAATGTAGATTTTAAAGGGCAGTGCACACGCATATTTAAAAAGTGGTTTTGAGAAAAATGCGTTTAAAATTTCGCTGTAGGAGCTACAGTGTTAGAGGAGAGTGGACTAACTAGTCAGTTACTTTGAGAGATTTCCGCTGATTGGCTTTCAATTTTGGGACTATGTTTTTCAGATGTTAAACTATAAGATAATAAAAAAAAAAGATGAATTTTTCAAAAGTGCAAACCCTTACTCCCCCCTTAATAGCAAACGTTAAGCCTAAAGGTCTGACTGCTACAATTTTTAAAAGCCAAAACTATTGAATTTCAAGATTATTTTTCCGGAGTGTAGAAAAAGAAGTATAGTAGCTTGAAAACATGACTTCAAGAGATTGTTTTGCGTATTACGAATACGCTTAATAATATAAAGATAAATTTATATCTGTCACTCTGTGTTAATGTGAACACTTTCTTGACACTCATACTTTTAATGAAATACTTGGAATCATACATGGAATCACCGCTATGAATATTATATAGCAGCTATGAATATTATTTAGCGGTGATTCCATGTCGCTTTTCGAAACTCACATATTTGTAAAAATTTGTTACTTGTCAAAAATATATGCATATTTTTTTGTTTTTTTTTTTTTGCAATTTAGGAGCTGTATTCATAAATTACGCAAGAAGTTTTTGGCCACTTTTTGACATTATGTCACACTTCGTGACAAAGTCTTCAACCGTCTGTCCCCCTTGGAACGGCACACTATAACTTTTTTAAATTTTTCAGGTTTGTTAAGAAAAATCATAGAACACGTTATATCTATTGTAAGATTCAGTAGCGCAACCAAAGGGGGAGTTTGGGGTTCAAGCCTCCACCCAAAATTATAGGGCACAATTAAAGTGACTGACACGAAAAGTAATGACAAGTTTTTATCAAAAGAACGAAAACCCAAAATATAAGTTTCAAATCTACAGTCGTTGAACCGTAATTTTTTAAACTATGCTTAAGGTCAAAGCTGCTTTCCGAAGAAACCAACTGAAGAAAAACAACCAACAACAACAATACCCAATATAGAGTATTAATCACATAGCAGACTAGACAGACTGTTTCGTTGGCCGCAGCATTGACCTTGAGCTCGAAGAAATATAACCTTTAATAATTAAAAAATTACACTAGGCGCCACCCATTTTGGCCTTCTCCATGGAGTTTGGCCTTCTAAACACGAATATCACAATAAAAATTTTCGAATACTTTTCTGAACTTATTTTATCGCTTTCTAATTCAACATCTGTATCTTATTTCCTTTCCTATTTAAGTCAATATTTTTTTTTGGTATTCTTTTTATTCTGTACTTTTTAAGGATTTATGTAGATATTAAATATTTCGATAAAAATTTTAAGTTTTTAAATAAAAATTAATTTCAGATGTGTTTATATCAAATTAACCGGCATTAAATGAAAAAATCATAAACTCAATGGTATATAACTTCATTATTCTACCATGAATTTTCCTCAAAGGCAGTGTGTTTTTTTTTCAAAGAATTATCCTTACGTAAAAAATGATAAACTGAGATATTTTTTGAGATTTCGGTTTTTTTTAGATTTTCGAAACATTTTTCGACTTGATTTAAAAAAAAAAAAAAAAAAATCGCCGAATTTCTTCTAAATCCGTCAAATTTACTGAGCCAAATGACAAAGTTTGTTCTAAGCTTTTGTTGGTAATTTAATTGGGTTGATTAATTTTTTTTTTTTAATTGGTTAATTCGTTTTCGAGATAGGTTGCTATTTATGACACTACATTCTGAAAAAGGGGACATTTTTTCAAAAAATCATATTTTAAAAACCTATCCATAGAAAATTTTTTTATTGTGATATTCGTGTTTAGAAGGCCCAAGTCCATATGAAAAAATTAGTGGCATGTGGATCACAGAAATTTTTTTGGATTTTGGCGCCTAATGTTATTGGAGTTATATAAACACATAAATTAAAACTTATGAAAGAAGGTCGTAGTTAATTTACAAATAAATTCTATGGCAGAGCCCGGCCGTTGAACATATGATTATTTGTGTGTGTTTACACACAATAAATTAAAAATCTAAGTTTTCAAAACAAATCTTCATGTCGTCATAGTTTGATATCAGCTAACTGCTGAAGCTAAGATCGACTGTGAAATAGAAGAGCAACAACAACTAGCACAACAAAATTTTTGAGTAGTTAGAGAGCTTTGATCTATCTTCGAATAAAAGAACTTACTTTCACTGAAAGTATGCTTCAAAAATTAAAAGAACTTTAAGCTGCTTTCATATCATTTGTATTCGTACATTCAATTCAGGGTAATTTACTAATTGCATTCGTGAAACAAGTAGAAAATTAAGAGCTTAGTGAATCACAGCAAGAATCATAAAAAAAGGCTACTGATGAGTTGGTGTAGCGACCAACGAAACAGACTGTGTAGTCTGCTATGTGATTAATACTCTATATAGGAAGTTGTTGTTGTTGGTTGTTTTTCTTCAGTTGTTTTCTTCGGCAAGCAGCATTTACCTTGAGCTCGAAAAAATATAACCCTTAGTAATTAAAAAATTATTGGAATTATATAAACACTAACACTTATGAAAGAAGGTCGTTAATATTGATTACAATAATCCAGTAACTAACGCTTTTTTCTGTAAAAAGCAAACAATTGATCACAATTTTTAAAATTTTTAATTATTTTTTAATACAAATAAAACAATTTACCATTGCTGCATTCCCGTGGTCGTTGATCTAGAGCCTGGCTCTATTTTATTCACAATGCAAAAACAGAAATCGGTACCAGCTCTTTTCCTGGCTTTATTTCTGATCTTTAAATGCTGCCAAGTTTAACCCATTTTAGTCCGCTGGTCGATTTTTCGACCACTAACTTTCAAATTAATTTCTTGAAAAAATATAAAAGATGTTTTCAAACTCTTTCCGCATATACACGGTTGGGTTAAATAAGAATTCAGAAAAAATTAAATTTTTTCAATTTTCCTCTTTTTACCTATTCGGGTAAGCAGTTAAAAAATACCCTTTTTTTTGACAATTTTTGAAAAAATCGAATATAAATCTTAATAATAAATATATAAACGTAATGTATAATAAATCTTTTTACGTCAGCAGGCCACCAAAAGACTAAAATATGAGAATCAGTTGGTTTTGGACAACACAGGTAAATTTTAATATGTGTTACCTGTGTTATAAAACACAGATGGTCGATTTTTCGACCAATAGCCCTATAATGGGCTAATGGTTTTTAAACGGGAAATGATTTTTAAACTTGATTACTTGGAAAATAAACTTATATTATTTCAAAATCTTCTGAGAAAGGTTTTATACAAAACGTCTTGCCCAATTCGCAGAGTTTTGCAAATTTGTAATCCAAGTCAAAAACTACTTCTAGTTTTTGTAACGTCATGCCAGAGCATAGTTTTGCTTTTATCTTTAAATTCTTAGGATTGATTTGTTGTAATTTTTTTACTTAATTAGTACTACGCAAATATAAAAAAAGATTTTTAACATTTTGACTTCTTGATTAAATTTTTTTTATTTTTTTTTCGTACAAATCGTACGTAACGCCTGTTTGGAAATGCCCATACATATCTGGTGCTAAATATATCAAATTTTTGAAAATAAATGTTACATAATTTTTTATTTTTGTTCTTAAATTACTGTAAAAATATATTATTTGACATACCCTGCAGAAATATGTATGAAATTAAAAGAGAAAAAATGTGGTATACATTTAAGCCTTTTGCTTGTTTATTTGCTCAATTGTGTTACATCCCTGTAGGAAAATCAACTAATTTAAAAGAAGTTGGAAAAGTAGTTTTTTGTCAACCACAACTAGTTGAAATTCTGACTTTTTTCTATAGAACGAACTAACATATTTTGTATGGTGATGTCCGCTAAATAAGTCAATTGACTTTCGTCTGCATATATTTTCAACTACTTGTTAAGTTAGTTAAATTTAAATTATTTTTTAACTACTTTAAAAATAACCAATTGAAAAGAATTAAATATTCCACTTACTGAATATTACACTTACTAAATTTCTATACATTAAAGAGATCATTTATTTGACTGTTTTGAAAAATACATAAATACATAAATCATCAAGTGATAAGGTGTTTGCTGAATGGTTAAGCAATGCATCAATTTCCGTACAGAGTCCAAATTGTGCAATGTTTAACTTCTATTATATTATATTCACATGTCTTTTTTACATCTTTTTCATTTAATAAAAATAACAATATTTTCTTTAAATTTTTTTAATTTTTGTGCATAGATTGGGCCATTTTTCGATTACTTCGTAGCCGAAAAATTTTAAATCGGAAAAATGTTAAACTTTGGAATTTTCTTAATTTGATCACTAATAAAAAAATCTGAAAATTTCATTACGAAATCACAACGTGTTCTGGTAGCGGACCAAAATCGGTTAAAGCATTTTTTTTCAAAACTAACATAGTTGTCAAATCTAAAGTACTCTTCGACGAGTTTTTGTCTTACTGCTCGCAATCGTATTTTTACACTTCATACCGATCAAGAGATAGCACGATAGGCTCTGTCAATATTAGTCAAAATTCTAAAATAAAAAATTGCTCGCATATCTTAAAAAAATTTAAGGAGGCGTAAATAAACGACAAATGGCATTTTACCAGCCTAAAACGGGTAAAAAAAGTGGGAATAAAATATAAATAATATGCTTTTAAAAATATATAAATTAAGGATCCTCTTCCTTTATAATTTGTTAAAAGCTTACTTGACTATTGACTTTTTAACATATTCTTTGAGACAAACATCATATTTACTTAACGAACCAATTCTAAAAAATGTCCAGTACCAACGTATAAACTGCCTCCTGTTCATTTTCTCTGAAGCTAATTCATATTTTGCATATATGATTTATATAATGTTCATACTTCTTTTAAGAATATCACGCCTATTTGTATTTACTTGAGTCAAAGACTTTACTTCAGATAATTGATTGAAGCAACTTAAGTTTTCAATACACCAAGATTTCAATGTTGGTGTAAAATATAAATAAGCTTCAGGAGAGTTTAAATGTCCAGAAGTTTTTGCATGCTCTTCTACAGATTGGTGCATATACCCGTTACTATTTTTTCTTTGAATTATAAAATTAATACAGTAGCAATTTTATCAATTTCATCTTCTTTCGATGCTTTTTGGCATTTTCTTAACGTTGCATTTTTAGCCGTATTTTCTCGGAACCTCCTTTAATTTTTTTGTGAACATTTCTATAAAAAATTTATTATATTATTTCTAAAAGCTCTATGGTCCACCCTTCCATAAAAAAGTATCAAGAATACTAGCAAATGCTATGTAATGAAGGTTTTATTAAAGTATATTATAAGTTTGTTTTGAAAATTGTTTTGATTTGATATGTAAATTTATTAATGTTCTTTAAAATATTTGCTATTTGAAAGATATGTAATAAAAGCAAATGTGAAACAAAGACTAAATTTGGCTAATTAAGACTGTTAAGGATAATTTTCTTATGTGCTATACGGCAACAGGCCCCAAATTGCACCGGCCCTATTGGAATTCTCCAGATCCTCCAGTAATGACAGTCCGCCACTGGAGGTGAAGAAGTTGAATGGTAAGATGTTACTTGCCCTGGCTGACGTTTTTACCTGGAACTATTAGTGCAAAAAACGGACTCATTAACCAGTACACAATAGCCGCTGTAGTAACGTGTTTTTTGAAGCGAAGCTTTTTACTCCTCGTTCTGTGATTTGCTTGGAGTGAAATCTGAAAAATTTTCGACAGATTTTTTCTTGGAAATTTTATGGTTTCTTTGTTGCTAGGCTTATTACAACAAGAAAATTTAATACTTTAATATTAAATACCAAAAAATATTTTTGGCCTTCCCGTGGGGATCGAACCCACGTCCTCTTAAATGAGAGTCCAATACACTCTCCACTAGGCCACAAACGCTTGTTAGAAATAGTTGTTAATTCAATACTAACTATAACAGAAGCTATGCTGCAGTAGATCCTCACCATCTATCAATAGATAGAGGATTGTGTATTTGCTATGCTACAACTATCAAAAATTTGCTTTTATTTGCCACAAGGTGTCTTCAGCATCGGTTTGTTTGTATTGTGAATGCGTTTGTGGTGCTGTTGGCATAGAGTGTAAATTATTATCTAGAGATTGCATCAACTCTGCTAAATCTCTGGCATATGTTAACAAAGTTACTTTACTTAAAAACGTGAAGGAAAAAAACTCTGTTAACCTAAGTTAAGTCTGTTAAGTGCGTTTTTAAGCGTCAAAAAATAGATGATATCAATAAATATGGAATTAACAAACGCATGCATGAGTCGGTGCAGCCAAGTTCACAACCATGTGTGGAGAGTTAAAATAGAGAGTCGCTGGCATTATATGTAATTGGCGTGGAAATTTGACATTCAACAATAAAAAAATAAGCAGTAAATATGTTTTCTGCATATATGTAATTTATTTTGTTATTTTAAATTTTTGAATTTAAAAGTTAGTTTATTAAAAAAAGAAAAAATTATTAAGCTACGAAATCTATGTAACAGCGAAAAAGCTTCGCTTCTCTCGTGTGTCCAACGACGCACCTGTGTTTTTTTTTAATATGTAAGTCCAACCTATTTTAAAACTCCCCCCAAAAAAAATTTCTGGTTGCCCGCCTGTTCATACATATGTTTTAATTACAACAACACAAGCAGTTACTGAACAATATTTGTTACTGAACAATATTTGTAAAACGATTCCTGATTTATTTAATGGTTTATATGGAGTAGCGCTGCGTTTTTAAATACCAAATATAAACTAATATAATGAAGTATCTTCGCATTGCAACGTCTTATTTTCTCGGGCATCAGGCGGACAAAGCGATGCTACCCTAACTGATTGGAGTCTGCCAGCAGGCTGAAAGCTTCTTAGCGGAGTAAGCATTGCTTGTAAAGCACGTATTCATTGCTTGTAAAGCTCTGAGAAATTCATTAAACGATTTTATTCAACAAATAACACGATGTTGCGTTCGAGATTTCGGCACGAACTAAAGCAACAAGCATATGAACGTCAACAGCAGCTGAATCATCAATGCATTTTTCTTATCCAAAAATGTGAATTGTTCTTCTTTTCTTGTGCTATTTTGTGGCCTTATTGAAGAGTAACTGATATTTTGGCATAAATTTTATCTTGTATGTAATTTTACGTCAAAAGATTAAAACAGACAAATAACAAACCATATCGCAAGCCAAAGGGTGGAGCACCCTGTCTTAGAATGTTCCTTTTACAAATTTTTCCGAATGTCCTCTTTCTAGCTTAATTGTATGAAATTTTTTTTTTCTGTCTTCTTTAATGAATGAAAAAAAGCAGAAGATATTGTATTCGCAGTAATTGAACTTGGAAAACCACTTTAGTTAACCACTTTTGCTCATAGTTTTCCATAATTGTTCTTCTAGCATTGCATAAAATGAAATTATTGTATATAAATGTCTCCACTTTTTTCTGTCAAATTCCTTGTTATTCTAATTTCCTAAATTTATTTATGTCTCCGTACTTGTTTTCTTTTAAGGGTTATTTTTGACGTTTTCTCGGATTTCATATAATTTGCCTTAGAAAGTTTTCATAATTTTTAATGCAGATTTGTATGCAAACATTATTTCAATTATCTTACCCACTCGGTTAATCATCACCCTGTGCTAACTTATGGTCTAAAAACTTATTCCCTGTCATTTGTAAGACATTTAACTATATAGAAATATGTATAGTGTACAATCGTTCTTGAGCTTTCCAAGAAGTTGTCTTTGCTTGCCTTTTTTGCTCTAAATATGCTCGTAATTGTTTCATTTCAAAGATTTACATTTTAAATATGGCTTTGTCGACATTTTCTCACAAATTATTCCAGACAAACTACGCACTCGTCATCATTACGACTTACTTAGTTGTCATTCTGAGACTGTAACCGACCAACAGAGACTACCACTCATCCACCAAATCGCAACAGTCCACACTCAACCCTCAACCCTTGGCATCCGTTACTCCTTCTGGCAGATTTAACCTAATTAAGAATGTTGAACAGGACATCGTTCGAATACAAATGAATTTTCAGCCTACATTGAAACTTAACAAATGGCAGCGACGACAACAGCAATAAGAACATGAAGCAGCAGCAGTAGTAAAGCATGGTATGGGCACAACAAGTACAACGTTGGCAACACTGAAAAGGATCAAGGTACTGCAACAACAAGGGGCTTTTTTCTAGTTTATGTTTTGAACTGGCATGAGTCAAAGTGTTTGTGTAACATTCTCCATATTAATTTAAACAAATGTTGTCATTGTTTTGGATTGTTGTTGCTATTTTTGTTGCTGTTGTTGTTTTTGTTGTAGCAACAACCGTTACCGCGTGGTGCTTGTTGAATATTTATACATTGCCGCAGACTCAACGTTTGTTATTCTTTAAAGAATTTCAAAGGAATTAGAGGATATTCAACATCCGTTCCTTTTGTGCGCTGACATTGCTTAGAAAAAAACAAAACAATAAAATAAATGGGAATTAAAATTAAATTAAAATCTCAAGATTAAAGTATATACAATTGTAGTCAATAATATAGAAAATGTATTTATTTGATTCAAGCTTTCTTTGTAATTTTGTATAGCAGAAGTGATAAGGAATTAATTTTGTAAAATAACTGCTGCAAAGCAATAAATCTTAACAAGCTCTTAATAGCATGAAAATGTATTCAATTGAGTTATGAAAATTGTTCAAAAGGCTCTCTTCAATTCAAGAAATTATTGCTTTGATAAGCCATAAATCCTTTTTTGTGTATTTTTTTTTTTTAACTTGGTTTTTAGTAACTATAACTTTTGATACGAATTCTATTTAATGATATGGAAATCTTTTTGCCAAAGGCAATCAGCACTTTGCACAAGGTTCAGTTCACAGAGCATTCTACTTTAATACTGTTCAAAATCTTAGACTAAATTTTAGAAAATCCATTATTGTATTGTAAATAGGACGACACCTAATAATAATTTTTATTTCCTCATGGAAATATAATTATAACAAACGCTTGAATAAGGATATTTTCAACAAAAATTAAAAATAACAAAACTTGCGGGACTGGAACCTACTATGTTCAGGTTATAAGTTTATTGCTGTTACAAACTGCTCAATTAATTCACTTGAAACATACACAAAAAAATGATAAACATACACAAGAGCCGAACGCTGCATTCTCCACCTTTTATTAAGGACAATTGAAATCATTTGACGAGTTTAAATTCTACAAAAAAACAGTATTAAAATATGCATGATTTCAATGACAGGATTAAAAATTAGTTCAAGATTTTTGACTGTAGAAATTAGACATCTGCATGAATGAAAAAAAGCTACCCATGAGACTCTCACTGAAATTTGCGTCATAGTCTCATTCAGACCCGTAGCTGGGATTTACCCAAGGGGGGGGTTTTCATAAAAAATATATCGATATTTTTTGATATCGATGAATCAAAGGAATTTTGTACAAAATTAATGAATTTAATGAATTTTTAATAAAACTTACTTTTGTTTACTTTTATTTGTTTGTATTAAGTCTTCTCTTTTTTTTTGCCAATTCTGACAATACATCATCCACTGTGACTTTGCTTTCCCTATGTATTCTTAAGGATGCATAATCATTAAAGCGGTACTCTCCCATAGAATTTCTAGAAATATATTTCAAATATCAATTGCACTCCTTCACCTATCACCACACTTTCCTAATATTTGCACCAGCATCCGCTGCTGAATTCTGATTTAATTTATTCCTATGTTTGTGTTACCAGAGCAAGGTAAAATTCTTGCATATTGTTTAAATAAAATTTTGATCGTTCCTCGTTTTCGGATGTTATGAATATCAAGTTGAACGATGACAAAAGCCAGTTGTGCTTTGTAAATAGTTCTTCCATGTTGTAAATTGTTGCACCAAGGAAAGGTATATAAACAGTAATTTTGTAAAAATTTTTCACACCATTAGAAATGTGACCTACAATGCAAATTCCTTTCAAACGATATTTTCGTAAGCGTCTTATTATAGTATTCTAACAATTTACCTACAAGCTGCTATCGGGTAAAAATTTTGTATAAAGCAATGTTGAACTATAAGACACTTGTTAACAACAAGAAAAATTACCACGATAAGAAGGCTAATATTTTCGTATAAGTAAATCCGTAACCAACTCCTTAACTTTAACATATCACTTAGCAAAATTTTTAAATTTAATTGACTTTTTCGACAACATTCAAAAGGTTTACAAATTTTATTTTTAAAAATTTTTGTTGTCCCAAGAGGTTGACTGCTAAAAACAACGCAGAACTTACAATAAGCTCCTTTTTTTCAATTCGGAGTAAGCCAACTAATGCCAACGGTTCAACCAAGACTGCTGAAATCGTAGATTACGCGAACCACTGACAGGAATATTAAAAGTTTGGGGGGAGGTGGGAGTTTTAAATGTTTTAAAAACTAGAAATAAAACTAAATTGGAAATATCGTTGCTTGCACCTTTATGTACTGCCGAAGCTGAAGGCAGTTCCGATGTATCAAATGAAATTTCTGTTTCTGGAACAACTTCTACAATCATACACACAAAACGCACAAACTTAGAATTATTAACATAAAACGTGAAATATTCTTAATAACACTACGTATACGACCGCTTTTAACATTACTGTCAATACTATCACCTCCTGCAACTGCCGGTTCCAAAGCAGTTCTGGACACTTTTCAGGTTTTGAAGATTCTTGAACGCTTTCTACAATGCAGACTAAATACAATATTACATTATTATGATTTAGCTAAAATTGTAACCATCAAGTAGTTATAATGTAGAATGGACACCGCACACATTGACCACTACACCATTTTGGCAGCGCTGCACTCGGCTGGTACATCATCAAAGTAGTTCTAATGTCGCTTCGAATTCGGAAATTAATAAAAGAAAAAAATTCCTTAAAAACAAAGATTTACTTTCCTATTTTCTGGCCTTTTTTACTGGCGGTTTCTGCAGCTAATTAAGTGGAATCGTTTTAATATTTTGGCACAATAAAGTAATCAATAGAATAATACTTAACACAAATGGTTTAAATCTCAGAAAACCACAATTAAAACAATTGTAATAGGTAAATTTACAATTTCATTTAATACATCATTTCATTTAATACTTTCCAACGCAATACATTCTTAAATCACTGGTGATGGACAAGGGTAAATTGAATGTATCGAATTTTATTCGATATATTAAGCGTGTTGCTGTTGGAGTTTACACTGTTACTGAAGAGAAACGTAGGCGTATTAAGTATGCGCATATAAAAAATGTCATATTAATGATTATATTTTGTTTTTTATACTTTCTGGACCCTAAGGGGTTTGAACACTCAAAGCTCATCCCTTGTCTACGCACCTGGTCTCATTCAATTCTTTCGCAATGAGACGCAATGAACAGATGAGAAAGAGATATGAGGTTCATTGAGAATGAGAATAGCGAATTATTTTTTCTCACATTCTTCGACCATGCATGAACCATGATACAATGATATGGTAGACCCATGATACTAAATGCTCTCACGCGTCAACGAAGAGCGGATAATGAGAAGGAAGATGCTTGTCAGTTGATGGCTTGGCCATGCGATGTAGCACCAATTTAATTTCCTCCCATAAAGTTGCAAACATAAACATCCATAAAGTGCGGTCGCGTGTGTTAAATTTGTGATAATTTGAGTGAAAATATTATAACAGTGTAATAAAAACTATAAAATGTGAAACTCTTAAAATTGCAAACAAATCTGTAACAAATTCTAACTTACAAACTGCGAACGTGAGTATAAAGAAATTTGCGATGAACAGCTGATTTTGACATCAATCTAGCTTTATTCTGCTTTCTACTCCATTCCTCTCCGTGATGAGCTTACCTTATAATTCTGCCATGGCATGAACCGCACTCAGCAGAACTGAATAAACATTGTTCATTGCTTGTGAGGAATGAATGAATGTTATACTGAGAAGCGATGGCATGACTGAGGCGTGTTAGTGCCAAAGCGATGGGTATAGTGGATGCATTTATCTCATTTGAATTATTGATAGAACTCGAGAACATTTAATGAAATCTTGCATGATAATGCATGGCCATACTCTTCATATTTTAGAACTCTTAAGGTTTTTTATAAAGGTTTTTTTAAATATATATGATACTTGTATTATGAAACAATATTTTATAAGCTAAATTTTTTTGTATGAACAATTCTAAAACAAATATTTTTTTAGAGAGCCTAGGCTCATTTACAACAAATTTTATAACTTAATGCATTGACTTATTGTTACCTTTCGCTCTGCCGCCGTTCTCTCCTGAGTTCGCCAGGTTTTCGTTGCTGTTGTTATTGTTGTGGTGTTCCCTGTAACATGGCTATGGTTGTTGCTCTTAATATTGTTGCGAGACGTGATTTTAGCGCTGCTCCCATGGAAATGCTGCAGACATAGCGTCCGCGGATTTTGTGGACGCATTCTATAGAATTTTATGCTTGTTTTGATCTATTTATTCGAAACTTATAAAAATACATAGGTATATATTAGAGTGGCTCTTACTTTTATGGAACAATTTTGTTTTTTTACGTATTCAAAATATGCATAGTCCTCGATTGTTCCTTTACAACTAAAAAGTAGTTGTGAAATTTTCAGGAAAAAATAGAGATATTTAAACGTACCTGCAGCGACCCTTGATTAAAAATTTGATTTATTTAGGGAAAATAGTGCTGTTTTCCAAAAAAATCCCAATTACACTTTATTTAAGCTAAAATTTTCTAAAAACTTTTACACACTTCGCTTTTTATATTATTTTTCTTTAAAATGAGTTTTCAAACATGAAAGTCAAACTTAAATTACTAGAGCTTATGATTTTTTTTTCTGTGCTCGATATGCCAGAAAACGGCCCTTTAAGGCTTTTGAAAAAAAGTAAAGTTTCAGCAGCTATATCTTTTTTATCCGATTTTTTTTTTTTAATTTTCTGCACAAAATAGCTCAAAACTATTAGTTCACTTCCGGTTTGTTTTTTTAAAATTTGTATTTTTGGGTTCTTGGAGCGTACCAATTTTTTTGTGCTTAAATAATTTTTTCCGGAAAAACAGCACTATTTTTCTATATAAATGAAATATTCAATACAGAGGTAAAGGCATGTTCAAATATCAAATTTTTTTTTTTAATTTTCAGATATTTGTAATAACTGTGTCTACTACTAAATTGCACTACCCTAGTGTCAATATTATTTAAGATACAGTGTTTTTCTAAGAGTTCCACGCCCATTTTTCGAATATCGCCCACTTCATTGACCATAATTTGTAATTATAATGCCTACCCCTATACTAAATTGCAGTAATCTTGTCTCAAGATTATTCAAGATACACTGTTTTTCTAATACTGCCACGCCCATTTGTCGATTAACTCCCATTTTCATGACGGTAATTTGTAATAATTGTGACTACCCCTACACTAAATAACAATACCCTAGTGTCAATATTAATTTAGATACAGTGTTTTTCTAGTATTGCCACGACCCGTTCTCGAATACCGCTCACTTTTTAGATGGTCACCTCCGTGCTTATGATATCTATTTGTTCACCAAAAATTATGGTAATCAGGCATATGTTTTAGGAGTTATCGATGTACATACATTAAAAAAAAAAAAACACAGAGAAACCGACGAACTTGAGAACCTCCTCCTATTTGAAGTCGGTTAAAAAATAATTATTTTATAAACAAATTTTCATAACTTTTGTCATGGAGGAATATAAAATATAAAAAAAAATAATTTTAAAAATACTTTTCCTTTTAATTTCTTGGTCATATTTGATAATTTATTTGAACAAATTATTATATATGAAATCTTGTTCTTTGAATTTTATTCTTATTTGTTTTTTTATCATAAATATATCAATTTTTTATGATTACAAAAGCTTTTAGAAGCGCCAACTTCAAAGCATTTGTATTCATCAAGAAATTAATATATTATAATATATAATGATAATAAAACAAATACGAAACAAATTCAAATAATAAGATTTCATATATAATAATATGTTTAAATAAATTATCAAATATGACCAAGAAATTGAAAGGAAAAGTATTTTTAAAATTAATTTTTACTTTGTAGTGATTTTGTAGTCGGTTATTTTTTTTTTAAAAAGTTTTTATTTCTTCCTTTTTAAAGAATATTATAAATTTTCGAAAAAACAGTATAAACAACATAAATACAATTGTTCTGGAAAAATTTGTTGTATTAAATACTGAAAGTTCGTTGGTTATTTCAAATATCTGTCTCTTAAATTTAAATTAGATGTCACGTGTTTGGAAATTATTATACCCATTCTTGTAACGAGTTTTATTACCTTAGTGTCAGTACTATTCGAGGTATAGTGTTTTTCTAATATTGCCACGCCCCTTTGTTAAATAAGTGCCCACTTTCTTGAGCGTTATTTCCAATAATTGTGCATACAAATTAATTATTTCAGTACCCCAGCGTCAATATTAACTGCGATAGTGTTTATCTAGTATTGCCACTCCCATTTATCGAATAATACCTACTTTATTGACCGTAATTTCTAATAATTCTGCCTACCCCTGTACTTCAATTAATTTGAGTGCTCTAGTGTCAATATTATTTGAGATACACTGTTTTTCTAATATTGCCACGGCCAGTAGTCGAATAACGCCCACTTTATTGGCCATAGTTTGTAATAGTAATGCCTACCCCTATACTAAATTGCCATTGGTACTAAAGTATCATAGTATCAATATTATGCAAGATATAATCTTTTTCTAATATTGCCACGCCCATTTGTCAAATAACGCCCATTTTCTTGCCCGCAATTTGTAATAATTGTGCCTGCCCCTACACTAAATTGCAGTACCCTAGTGTCAATATTATTCGAGATACAGTAGTATCTAGTATTGCGAGATCTAGTATTGCCACGCCCAGTTCTCGAATACCGCCCACTTTTTTACGGGCACCTCCATGCTTATGATATCTATCTGTTCACCAAAAATTATGGCAATCAGGCCTATGGTTTAGGAGTTATCGATTTACATACATTTAAGAAACAAAAATAATAAAAAATCAGAGAACTTGAGAACCTCCTCCTTTTTGAAGTCGGTTCAAAAATATAAGGTGTTCTCATCTGGAAAATCAGGAAAAAAGGCTGCCTTATTTTGATAGAATCAAGCATCAAACCATGTATAAAATTTGTCAAAATAAGGCAGCATGTCAAAAAACATTTCGAAAAATGTCATTGAAAAAGAACACCTTATAATAATTCCACCATGCTTTTTACCTGATTAAAAAAATTTTTATTTGCTAATACCTCCATGACAAAAATGATGTGCATGATACAAAGTGCTTTAAGCCCACCATATAAAATTGTATTAAGCTGCTGTAAGATATTTTTAGCTAAAAAAAAAATTCCATATTTGGGACATAATATAAAAAAAACATCGAGCATATGATTTTAAATATAATATATTCATTGCCCCACCAAAAAAATAAGTGTTAGAATTGATTTTTAGCTGACATTTTATATTTTTCAGTATGCAGGCATTTTATATTTACAAGTCTAACCAATTCAGCAAAGTTTTATTTTAAGTGCCGTTTTCTTTCCTCATTTTTTTTTTTTGGCTTAAATTGCACCGAAATCCATCATCCCCAATTTTAAAAATTTTAAAGCCAATCCAAAATTCTTAAAATATGTAAATATTAAAAGTTCAATATATAATTTTTGCACATCGCACTAAGTCATTTCAACAAACAAACAGACATCTTATTCCTATACGAAAGTAATGCAACAAACACAATAAAATAAATGACACCTTAAAATGATTTTCATTTTCAATAACATTAAATGCCATAGAATATGCATGTTTTCTTTCCACGCACACATTTCTCGAGCTTATCAACGAATTCATGAATTCACCAACGAATTCATGAACTCTCAGCAATGTCGCCTGAATGAAGGTTGTTCAAAATATATTGCTTATCATTCCTCACTGCAGTCGTGTCTCGATGGCTCTTCATTTCTTGTTTTATCTCGTAATGATCAGAGTGAGATTGGGTTGCTTTGTTATATGGGAAGAACGAATGCCGTTTGTCAGAAGATGAGGCAGAAAGAAGCCCATAGAAAATATGGCCGCCATTTTGAAAGAAGAAAAAGGCAAAATGTTCTTAAAGCAGTTCTGAGATTCAAATACATTGAACAACTGTTAGTAAAAATATCAACTTTTTTAAAATTGGTCGAGCAACCAACTTTCGTTTTTTTTTGGATCAGTGCATTTGGACTGACTCGAAAATAAAAAAAGGAATTGGAAGCCATATTAGGACTGTACCGCGGCCATCAATTCAATTTTTTGGCTGGTCGAAAAGGTCTTTGCTAGAACAGATATGTAAAACCCCGCAATTGTCATGATGCAAAATAATTCGCCTCTCTTTTGCCTTTTCCGAATTCCTCCTCTGACTTGTGCCAAACAAATGGTCGATCATTTCCGGTAACGCGAAAAAACAAGCAACCATTTGATTCGATGTGCTTACATCGCGAACAACTTTTGTGTGATTTGGGTCGTTTTGAAAGACACATGCAGCCGACTGTTATATTGTTTCGAACTCATTTGCATTCATCCATGTTTCGTCACCTGTGTAACCATTACACTAATTTTTTTTATTCTTTCAGCATTTCCTTTTTTGGCAGAGTAATCGACTTTGGACGACATTCTCGGAACTCATTCTGAAGCAAACGTCGGCAGGATTAAATTCGTTTAATCAGTTTTTTAAAATGCTGTAGGCAGTGTAGGCGAAAAAAATAGCAACAGCACCAAAAAAACTGTGCTGTGGCAGCGCAGTAATATTAAAAGCAATCAGCCGCTACAGCAGCAGCATATACTCAGCTGCCACAGTCGATAGTCGTCAACTGATATCTGCTGATATCTGCTGATAACTGATATCTGCTGCGTAAAATTTAATAGTCGAAGCAACAGTTCACGAAGAGCTGTCGCAGTCTATTGTCGGCTATTGCTGTAGCAATCTTAGCAGTTGCTGTTGTAGTCAATTGAGACATTTTTGTTCAGAGCAGGCAGTCTTAAATATAACATTTTATGTTGATAACGCTGGATTTATTTGTGTCAAAACAGCAGAAAGCATTTCAAAAATAATCAGTAGGTTGGTTTTGTATGTACTTTGTAAAGTTGACTACGACAGCAACTGATATGACTGCCACAGCAATAGCCGACAACCGACTATGACAGCCATTCGTGAACTGTTGCTTCGACTGTTAAATTTTACGAAGAAGACGGCAGAAGCCAAATATCGATTACGACAACTCTTCGTGAACGGTTGCTTCGACTGTTGAAATTTACGCAGCAGACAGCAGAAACCGACTATCGACTGCAATAGTTTTTCAACAAATTGAAATGCTGCCTGTAGGATAGTGCTTTATCGCCCTATAAAAAACTATGTTCATCGATGCGTTCTTATCTTGATAAATGACGTCGAAAGTTATGAAAAATAATCGCACGAAAGTATTCACCAGTTAATTTAATTTTTTACACAAGCAGAATCTTTCAAGTAACTGTTAACAACACAAATCGCGGTCGAATGGCAACATTTTTTGAAGAAGGCTATGTTCAACGTTGAAAAGTTTTCAATGGAAACGTCAGATGGTAAGTGTCAAGGTCACAAATATAAATAGCAACCTACGCATAAACCTTTAGCAGTACGCGTGGTGGTATAGATACATATCAAAGTTCGCAAGCGAAGCGGAGACCCATATGATTTTGATGAAAACAACGCATCGTTTGATATAACATATATGCGCTTAAATTGATTCAGTATTGGGTAGAGGAACACGCTAAAGGGCCAAATAGACTATGCAGATTGTCTGCGCAAACACGCGTTTGCGCAGACGGTAGAACGGTGTATTTGGCTGTTTTTTGGTCTGCGCAAATGTCTGCGTAAAAATCAAAATATTTTGATTTTCGGTTCTTGCGCAGACCGTCTTTAAAGTGTGAGTTGAAATTCACACAGACTTGTCATAATCGCGAAAATTTTGTTGAGTGATGACGTATTTAAAAAAAAAGTAAATAAAAATGGCAGTTAAAAAAAAAATTTGTTGAATTCATAGAACTTTATTCTATGTCGTAAATGAAGTCTGTGTAGTGTATGGTCGTCGCTATGGCAAGAAAAAAGTCTTGTTTGCGCAGACAGTCGTATAGTTTATTTGGCCCTTTACAACATCAGTAATGTGCTTATCAAAATTATACGACACCAAACAAATTTTACATGCACTCTCGCCAAATCTATGTTGATTACAGTCAGAAGAAAGCTTAAACACAGAATGAAAGAACAAACTACTTAAGCAAAGAATTTTTTTACCTCTTATCACTGATTTGAAGGAGTACCGTTAGCTTGCGTTGAAAAGCACTCATTTCTGCTTAACTGCAATCGTATCAAAACTATACGACAGTCATTTAAAAGTTCATCAATAGAGCAATCAACATCAATTGTGATTGCAAGACTTTGTTGATTAAAATATCGCGCGGGATTTTGCTATCCAAAGAATAAAGGGGCAAAATTTTAGCATATTATGACCGGGGGATAAATTTTCCAGAAATTGGTCGCACACGTTGTGCTAATACCTCCTTTTTAAAAAATCCGAAAATTTACGGTAAAAAATTCGAAACAAGTTGTAAAGCTTTGCTCTCGTAGCGTGATAAGCGAATGATTATTAAAAAAGATAGAAATTGAACCATATCAGTTTCGAAAATTACGGTTAAGCGATTCTCAAACAGTACCGAAGCAGTTGTTAGATCCATAATGAAAAAGCTCCTACTTTACTTGCCCACCATAAAACGGCACGGCTTCAATTTGCTTCAAATAATTTGGATATTAACTGGGGCTCGGAATATCTATATATTTATACGCAAACAAAAAAGGTTGTGATCCCTTTTTTCCTGTGTTAACTTCAACTTATTCACATAAAACTAATATCGATGGAAAGGTATTTTCGAGTAGATGTGCACAATATAATTTTTATTCGAATATATTGTAGTTAAGATAGGTAAAACTAAGCAAATGCAAAAACCCTTTTTTCCTAATGGGATGAAGCCAACAACAATTAAACAACGTTGCTGTACGAGTAGCATACACGAGCAATAGTAGAATGAGAACGAGTCGCAGGCACTTCAGAAGAGCTGTGCAGCATTATTGTTGTTGGTGCTTTCTCTTAATTTCTCTCTCAACAAAATAAATTTGCCACCTGTTAAACTGCTGCTTGCTTCATATAACACATGGAAAGACATTTATAATTGTTTTTTTTGTTCAATACTTCAGTTCAGGCTATGGGTTGGTGCGTTCAGCACAAAAACGAAAGAAAAACCGATTTTGATATGGACGGATTTCGGCCACAGGCGATACTAGTAATAATAGTTATCCCCCTAACACATCATTTTAATGGCACCCCACACCATGACGGAAAAACCACCAGTATTTCAAACCCCTCCAGTACTATCGGTATCCATCTGGGCCATCCAAGTTAAACTTCTTTTCGTCTGAAAAGATGACTTTTTGCGAAAAAAATTGTTGAATTGATTATAATATGCCGAGTCCCAGTTGGTAGCCAAATTATTTGATGTAAATTAAAGCCGTCCATCTTACGATGGGCAAGTAATGTAGGAGCTTTCTTTAGTATGGATCTAACATTTGTTTCGGAACTGTTCGACACTCGCTAAACCGTCATTTTCGAAACTGATTGAATGCATTTGCTTGCAAATTGGACACAAGATATTGTTGAACTCTGGCTTTCTAAATGATCATTCGCTTATCACGCTCCGAAAGCTTAGTTTTACGACCAGATCTGTATTTTTTGTCGTAAATTTTCGGGTTTTTAAAAAGGAGGCAATAACACAACGTATATATATGCTAAAATTTTGCCTCTTTCTTCTTTGGATAGCAAAGTCCCGCGCGATATTTTAATCAACAAGTTCTTGGAGTCACAATTGATGTTTATATTCAAACTCACAATGACTCGACCTCTCCATTGATGAAATTTTTATCGACTGTCGTATAGTTTTGATACGGTTGCAGTTAAGCAGAAATGAGTGCTTTTCAACGCTAACTAACAGTACTCCTTCAAATCAGTTTGTTGAAGCCGACTCATAAAAATACTTGAAGAATAATATTGAAATTTTTGGAAATAGTTGCTAAGAAAATATTGTAAAATAAAAAACAGATCTAGAAAATGTATATATTGAAAAAATTTAAAACTATAGAGAACATACAAATTGGTTATTAATATTATTGGCGAATTAGTTATTATAAATATTTGTAGATTGGTATAACAGGTATTGTAAGCACATAAAAGGTAAGAAATACAAATTATCGATTAAAATACAGTCCACCCGCGTGTGCCAGCTAGACTATCGAATACAGTGATTAGAACTGATAAAGATACTTTGTTTAAAGTGGTTCTCTCATTTTGTGTTTGAGTTTTTTTTTAACTGTAATCAATATGGATTTGCCGAGAGACTATAATAAAATTTGCTTGGTGTAGTATAGTTTTGATAAGCACCTTAGTAATTTAATATAAAATGAAAGAGTTTAAGTTAATTTTTTTAAGTAAATCATTATCATGATCATGGAAAATTAAATAGCATGAAATGATTTAGGTTAAATAGACCAATAAAATAAAACAAGAAAAAAAATTCCAGCAGACTCGAGCACATAAAATGTTGCTACAATTCACGGAACGCACAAATCAAATCGAATGAAAAATTGACCAAGTTTTATTATGTTTTAAAATAAAGCAAGAGCTACAAATTGAAAAACTTTTGTGTTAAAAATCTCAGATACTTATTTTCAATATTTTGAATACGCATGTTGCTGTTCTTTTTTCTTCCCAACCAAAATTCAACTTCTGTCATGATATTTGTACAAAGTTTGTTAATTTGGAAAGTTAAAGTTTTGTCTGACTGTCTGTCTAATCAATCATCAAGCATAGAAAACAAGACAAAATATAATTCTCATGCTACGTTGCTATTTCAGTAAGTAGAAAAAGGGGTGAAAAATTATGTTTTTATGTTTGTGTGCAAAGTAATGTTGTTACTGAGAAAAAAAAAAAAAAAAAACTGCTTAATGGACTTTTTTATGTGGGTTACCTCAAAGAAGTTTGCATTAAAATTCAAAATATTCTGGCACAATAGCAGAGGAAAAAACTTGCTAGTCATTTACACATGCTCACAAAAAATAATCTTCGCATCTTCACACACAGACGCAGACAAACGGACGCATGCACATAGCTTTTCTCTTAAAAAATATTTTCAGATTTAAAGTGCCTCATAACGGTGCATATGAGAACCTTAAATTTAAACATTAAAAGGAACTACAGAATATATGAAAACCTCTGTATTTAAGTAGTATATGAATTTGAATTTATTTGGATTTTTCAAGTTTCTGGTGTTTGACAGAGTGTTTGCTTAGTTTTTAGCATTTTGTATTTGTGAAGAAGTTGTAGCTTAGAATTATGTTTTTTTCAAATATGTAGGTACTGCAAAGAAGTCGAGTTTAGTGCCGAATGTTAAAAAGACGCCATTACATTAACTTAAAATTAATTAGCGTTGTTTTTTTTTTTTAATCCTTTAAAGGCACGCATAGTATAGCGTGACTTGATTATAGGGGCTTAACAGCGAATGTTATGCTTAGTGTTCAGAGCCAAGGAATGATTAACATGTCGGAAATGTTACCGAATTATGATAAATTGTTGCATGAAGCTTATTTTTTACTTTGTTCCTACCAAATTTATTCAAATAAAGCAGAGCAGAATAAATGAAGGTTTTTTTAACGAATCATTACCAGAACAGCCAGGCTTAATTTTTTTCCTTTCTTTAATTAATAGTGAAATATAAGTACCAGATATTAATGACTTCATGCTTTAAATTTAAGCAATCTTATAAAGTAATGTTTGAAAATAAGTTACAAGCCATTTATAATTTACCTTTTTGGTTTGACCTAATGGCAAAATATTATAAATAAGTCATTAATAAGTTAAACAAATCATCAAAACTTTTGTACACGATAAAATTCTCTTCGAATATTTCAATAAATAGACACTGTTAAGGTGAATTTTACAGAAATTCAATTCTATTTCAATTCTGTTCAAAGGGGAGCTTAAATGTATTTAAAAAATACAATTAATTTTGCATGGCAACTTCTATGCTTCTAACAAGAAAATAATCTAAAAATTCTGTTAACAAAATAGAGCACAAATTGGCTATTTCACCGCTTGAAAGGACTTCGACCGAAACTCTTATGATCAACTGTGTTGTGGATTTTATTAAATTTTTGCACACAAAAGGTCTAGAACTTGACCTACAGATCTTATGCTGACTCCACATTGTCTGCAGAGAGGTGACGGGCAATCAGAAATATTTATTTCAATTAAAACTAGTAAGAAATGAAGCTTCGGCAGTGTACCGAAGCTAAAATACTCCCCCGCGGCCGTATTGAAGTATATTCGAAGTCTTTCACGCTTAATTTAATTTTTACCCTTAAAATAAAATGCCACATGGAGTAATTTGTAGACTGCTCATTATGCTAAAGCCCCTGTCTTATTCCGCCCACTTTTAAAAAGAACAGACTTCTTCTTGTGATAAAGAATATATTTGCAAAATTTGGTTAAAGTCGGACAAATGGGATAGAGGGAGTTTGATTAGAACTAAGAATATTTTGAAGAATATTTTGTTGAAATCGTGGAAACGGTGTAGATGGAAATAGATTAAAAATAAAGTGCCACGCCCCCTATTTAGTACCGCCCAATTTTATAAGCTCAAGACTGCTCCAATGGCCAAGGATTATGTGTGCAAAATTTGATTGGAGTCAGAACCACGGTGTAACAGAAATTCGATTAAAAGTGAAATGCCACCAACAGTTCTCTAGTCTAAAGACTCCACATTACACCGAAGAGTCCATGTATGGGTTGGATGAACAATGTGGATGTAATTTGTGTTCATACAGACACGATATCATTCCGTTTTATATATTTACAAAGTTTTTTCTATTCCGATGACGCCACTTTGTATGGTAGGTGGGCGTGGTTTTAAGCCGATTTTGCCAATTATCATAGAGATGTTTTATATTATATATCAAAGCTTATGTGCAAAATTTAAAGATATTTCTTTAATTTTTAAAGACTTTTCAGGGATTTTACGTTTTAAATAAAGCCACTTTGTATGAGAGGTAGGCGTGGTTTTCATCTAATTTTGTCAAATATCAAAGTGATAGTCTATATCATATATTAAAGCCTATGTGCAAAATTCAAAGATATTTCTGTAATTTTAACAGATTTTTAAGAGATTTTTCGGATACTATAAATCCACTTTGTATTGGAGGTTGGCGTAGTTTTCATCCGATTTTTCCCAAATTTCATAGCCAGGATTTATATTGAAGATCTAAGCTTACTTGCGAAATTTCAAGGCATTTTTTTAATTTTTGTGGATTTTTAAAAGATTTTATAGTTAAAATAAAGTCATATTGTATGGGAGGTAGATGACGTGGTTTTCATCTGACTTGGCTCATTCTCGAACTTGATCTCCATTTTTTAGAAAGAAGCTTATATTTTGAATTTCACAGCGATAGCTTTAAAAATACGGCTGTTATCGTGATCACAGACGGACAGACGGACAGACGGCCAGACGGACAGACTGACAGACAGACAGACATACAGACGGACAGACTGACAGACAGACGGACACATGGAAATCGGCTCAATAGGTGATGCTGATCAAAAATATATGTACTTTCTATACCTGCCACAAACGGAATGAAAAATTTAATATACCCCTTACACAGTATGCGTTGGGGTATAAAAATGTTCTGTGTTAGATGGATTCGAACCCGGGATCACGAACCAACTTGGGTTACGAACCAAGAAATTAACCGTTCGACTACGACTTCGATAACACGGTGTGACAGTCAAAAAAATTAGGGATGCGACATAGGGTAGATTGTAAATAGATATAGTTAAATGTAACATTGTGGCATACTACAAATTTTTCGTGCACATCAAAACCGTGTTTTCGAAGTAGATGGAATTAAAAAATCATGTGTCTTATCATATGCATGCTACAATAGTTTGTAATACGTCGTTAGAAAGAAAAAATAACACCTTTCTAATGGTGTATTTTATATTACAAACTCGAAGATTGAGGGAAAAACAAAATGTAAAAATGAAATGTAAAAACAAATAGATTTTGATTTTGACTTTGAACGAAAATTAATAAGTCAAATTCGTATAAAACTATTTACTTTGGGTATGCAGTTTCAAAGCACATTTTATTTTGATTCTTCTGCATTTTAGTTTATTCAAATCGAGTAATATTTGATTGAGTTTTTCAACTTTTTAGAAAAAAAGCCACTTGCCGATATTTTAGATTCATGATGTGTATTAATTTTGTGTATTGGCAGTTTTGTTTGAATTTGTTACTAACAATCAAATTAACATTCTGTAAACAGAATACCGAACACGAGTGAAATGAGAACGGTTTCGCTAATATCGCGAATATTATAAATCGCTAATATAGAAAAGCGTTTTGATGGTAAAAATAAAATCAAAATGATGACAAATTTCTGCTGGTCATTTAAACGAGAAACCGATGATGATCAGTTAAAAAGAAAAATATCGAGTAAACATTTTTGAGTAGCATTTTCAAAAATGGTGCACTAAAAGTTCAACAAATGCCTTTAAATTGTCAAAAAACATGCTTAAAAATTATATAAACAATTTGAAATAGCTTGATATGTTTTATTTAATTTTGCAGTACTTAGAGACATTCTCATTCTAAAAACAAAATTCTTTAAAAATTTACTATAAAGTGCAACCATACTCTTTTATTTGTGGGCGGTAAAAGGGGGTATGGTAAAAATTTTATCCCGCAAACCATCTCGTACTCGAAAACAATCTACTTCTAAAATTTCAGCACAATTGGCCAAAAAGTTTTGAAGTCTTAATGATTCTTAAAAGTGGGCGTAATTATAGGTCTTCCATGCCCATTTTTATTACAGTTGCCAATGGTAAGCACACAGACTTAATTATAAAATTTCAGTCTTATGCGACCAACACCGTCAGCAATATAGCATTTTCATTGATTTGTGGGCGATAAAAGCGATTTGGCGATTTGTGTGGGATTGTGGGGCGTGGAAAACCTTTTTTTGTATAATATCCGAAAGTAGCCAAACAAATTGAATTATCAAATTTTAGTCTCATACAATCGAAACTGTCGAAAATTTCGCATTTTTATTGATTTGTGGGTGGTAAAAGAGGGCGTGGTTAAAACTAAGTATGCAAAAACCTTATCTAGGATGCAAGTAATACACGCTTTAAGTTTGAGTGAAATCCGTTTAGATTTGAAGAAAAGTCAAACAAACAAACACACAAATGAACAAACAAACAGAATGTAAATTTTAGTAATATAGATTATACTAATATATTTTATTGACCGATTTTAGAAAAAAGACGTTTTACTCGTGAAAATGTGATATTTTTAAATAATAAAACAAATTTAAGGGGTTTAAAATAGTGTTCAAAAACATCACTAAAGTCAAAAAATTGTAAAAAAAACCAAGTAAAGTGGTTTACCTAGCAAATACTACAATATAGAAAATGAAACCTGTTAAGTGGTGTATGGCATGACCTAAATGTTTTATTTTCAAAATCGGTAAGAAAATGAAAATCAGCGGATTTGACGATTTGACGAAGTTATGGGCGTATAAGTGAGCGCATGTGCGAAAAACCCTGTTTTTACCGTTATTCAAAATTTCGATGTGTACCAAAAAATTCTAGTATGCCAAAAAAATCTATTGAACTATACTTACAACCTACGCTACACTCTAAAAAGTTTTTGTTGAAATTTACTACAATAGTTGTAGGCAACAGTTTTGCTACTATAACTGTAGTAAATTTACACACCTTTATAAAGTTCAACATTTGTTGTTTACTATTGGTATGTAGTAAAATTCAACAGTTGGTGTTTAATTTTGTTTAAAATATATGGTAATATTTAAGCTTTAATATATGTATTGTAGTAAACTTAAACATTAGTTGTTTAATGTTGCTATCATTTTTGTGTTACTATTGCAAAATTACAACCATTATATGAATAATATTCAACAACTTTTGTTTACTTTCACTACAATAATGTAGTTATATAAAAATTAGTACTGCTATGTACTAGTATTTAACATGTGCTTGTGGCATTAAAACTGAAGTAAGCTTCAACCAATTTCATGATTGATTTAATTTTAATTGAACACACAAATCTGAATAAAAAAAAAACGTTCAAGTCCGTTGCACCAAGAAGCTATATCAATTTGTCGTTAGAGTTATAGAAATAAAACAAAGCATTTTTAAAATCAATTATTAAAAATTTATTAAACACTTCTCACACTCACATTCCTGTATAAATATTGAGTACATTAAAAAGCAAAAAATATTTACAATCTTAGCTTAAAATTAAAACATGTTATTTAACACAATTTTTTTAATTAGAGAAGCGGAACCGGACTGAATAATAAGCTGCTTACTTGCTCATAACCAAACGTGAATGAGAATATGATACAATTATACAATTGATGTTGTTAATTCAACACACATACATATGTCTATTGGCAATGAAATCTATGATGAAAAAAAGTTTAATATTAATATTGCAGCAAAATTCAGCATATGTTGCTTAATTTTACTAAAGTTTGTATATAATTTTAAACATTAAAAATTTTCAATGAAACTTCCAGTGAAATTACACTCCAGTTAAATTTTAAACAAAAAATTACTATTATAGTTATAGCAAATTTGTATTTATTTTTTAGAGTGTATGTCCCATCCCAGAAGTTTTGTTTTGTTTTTTTTTTTGTCACAGTGTGTAATTATTTTAAAATTAAAATTATAGAAAATTTTAAAAAAGGGTATTATAATAATATTGATGTAAAGGTTAATTCAACTTATGAAAAAAGTTTAACTAAGCAACTGATTATATTCAGAATATTTTTTTTACAGTCCTTAAGTAAGGACATAAAAATGTTGAGAGTTCTTCTATGTATGTCGCCTTAAGTTAAAATCGGTTATTTGATTATAAAATGATTACATTAAAAATAATACAATTAGGTTTATTATTTCAAAAGATTATTTAGTTCTAGTTAATAAATTTAGCTTATATGCATTACTACATAGATACCAATAAAATATAGGTCAAGCAAATTGTTACAATAGACTGATCCAATAAAACCGCATTTTTTTGCTGCTCTTCGAGTATATTATAGTGGGTGAAAAAAATATACTTTCAAAAAGAATCTTCGAAATCGGACTATATTTAGGGAACACGCAAGAGAAAAAAACCTCCTTTAGTTATGTCCTTAAGTTCCCTCTTATGGTCTAACATTATGTTTTCAAGGTCGCTGAACACGACTGTTCTAACTGGTGCTACCGGCATGCAAGTTGTTGCTTTTATGTGTTTTTAATGTTAATACTGTATCTAAGGATTTCTTCTTGTTGGTTTTTTGTTGTATTTGTTGTTGCACTCTTTAAAAATAAATCTTTGGTGATCAATGCCCTAAGAATTGTTATACGTCAGTAAAGGTTGGATCATTGCCCTTTTGAAAAAAATAGACAAATAGGCCGCGAAAAGAGACTATTTATTTATTTACCAAGCAAGGTATTGTTTCTTATTCTAAGGGTTACATTCTAAGGGTCCATTAACAACAATCAACAACAAATTGGGAGAGAATTTGCTTAAATGTGGTAAGCATAACTATATACTCATAATTTATCTTAAGCCTGGGTTAATTTTGGTTAACAAAGGACTTAGAGCAGGTTCGTTTGAAAGAGGATTTGGACATGGAAGGTGAAAAGTATACGGAAACGTAAAAAAATTCTATACAGCAACGATTGATGGGTTCATTGTTTGCGTATGTAGTTTGGTGCTGATTTTCAGTTAACAGTCGAGTATACCTAGTACGTCTTATTGGATCTTTGAGGCATATCATACTAGAAATATATTCGCTGTCAATGGCACCATTTATAACATTGAAAGCCAAACATGGGCCAAATAATTCTTCTTAATTGATAATGGCATCAAGTTTAAAAGACTGAGTTTGTATTCATATTAAGGAAGGCTATTATAATCGCGGGGGTTGTACTTGTCTCTCAGCGTGTATAGTAGGAATTGCTTTTGAATAGATTCGATTCTTTCGCTATGAGAATCTAAAGACGGATTCCAAATTATGCAGGCATATTCAAGTATTGGCCTAGAGCGGCACAGTATAAGGATGTAGTGACCCAAATATTCTTGAATTCATTTGCTCGTTTTTTATAAAATCTTGCTGTTTGCGGGCTCTGGAAAAAATTGTATCATAGTACAGATTAAAGCGCATCTTACAATCCAAGACTACTTCAACATCCACTAATGATTGACTCTTTTAAGCTCCGTACTATTAAGGTGGTAGGTAAGTAATGTTCTTACGAGAAAAACTTATAAAATTGCATATATTGACATAAAGATACAGTTTATTTTGGATACACCATTGCTCCTGAGACAACAATTTTGACTGTAAAAAATTTACATCTGCCTCTGACTTGATTGCATAGTACATTTTTAAATCATCTGCATACAAAAGGTGTGGGATATTGTTCAGGACTTCTGACAAGTCAGATATGAATATATTGAAAAGAAGAGAACTCCTGAGAAGACTGCAATTTTTTCGACAGAATTACTTGGAATTGAATATACTGCGATGTGCAGTCAAGATATGATTTTAGTCAACTTAGTATGGGTCCCATAATAACGAATTTTTGTAATTTACATGTTAGTATGCTGTGATCACCTCGATCGAAGGCTTTACTGAAATCAGTATAAATAGCACCTATTTGGTACCCTTTTTCCATATTGATTAAAACATCCGATACCATGATCATGAGATTGGATGTTGTAGGTCGTTTCTGCTCATTAAGACGTGGGTTGATGATACTTGTTAGCTAATCACAAATAATTGTTTCAAACAGTTTTCGAATGGCTTACAAAATTACTATGCCTCTATAATTTTCAACAGACCTTTTGTCACCACTCCTGTAAGTTGGTGTTAAATAGGATGATTTCCAATATGAAGGAAATGTCCCACAAGACAGTGATTTGTTAAAAATTATGTATAATGGCAGAAGTAGTTGGTCTAAACATTGCACCAGGAAGCTTATAGGAATTAGGTCCAATCCAGGTCCCTTAAATAAATCCAGTTCTTTTATGGCATTTGAAATTTTTTCCTGCGTTAAATTTATACTATCCACCACAATAGTTGAGCTGGGGGGAGAGACTTCAAATTGGGTAGTAGATTGATAAAAGACCTTCGTAAAATGATCTGCAAAAAAGTTGCTCAGTTGAAGGGTAGTGTATAACTGTGCGCTTATTCCTTGCTGAGTAACGGTGCTAAGCTAAAATTCGCCAGTAAAGGTTGCTTCTTTGCCTTGATAAAAAAACGATTGATACTTTTTTCGAAAACTTGTTATTTCAGCGAACTGATGATGTCTAAAACATTGTGTTATATTGATGGGTCAATGAATAATATAAGAAATCCTGTATCTAAAAAGCAAGAGCCAATAATATAGAACTGATTAAGGGGTTGAAGTCATTCCAAATTTTAATTTAGTTATTAAAAAATTTTCTTAAACAAAAAAATTATTTTGGGTCGTGTATTTTAAATTTCTTATTAAATAAAGCTATCGCTGACATGGCTAAACTTTGTTTATATCTAGCGACCAGAAAATTGAAAAACATCAATATAGTTCAAACATAATTTTATGGGTGTGAATATGCTGCGTAAATTTCTATTTCAATTCAAATATAGCACACAAACCTGGCTCAGTTCTCGACAAAAGAGCGACGCAGTAACCTAAATAAAATGGCCGAACTAACAACTGCTACTTGCAGCATATTGTTCTTGTAGTTGATCTAATTTTTCCTTATACCACTTTGTGACTTTTTTATTACCACTGGCACTGGCAACCCACATATTAAGTGGATTATCCAAGTGTCTATCCTTTTGGGAAACAGTTCGTTATTTTTTTGTTTTATTTTGTTTTGAGTGTATGTCTGTGTGCTGCTTTTTTGTTTTTTTTTTTTTTACATTCCAACTACATTTGTTTGTACTTAACTTTATTTATCCTTTTCCACTGCCGAGGGATTTTGTGCCTTTTTTGTAGAAAGGAAAAACTTTTATTCAATTTTTTTTTGTTTTTATCTACTGCGTGTTTGAGGTAGAGAGAGAAAACATTTATGAATTTAATTAACAATTGAATTTTAATTTTCAATTTGGGAAGATCCAAATTAAACTTATCTTTTATGGGAAACTTTTTCATTTCGTAGTAAATAAATGAATTCTGTTAGGAAAATTAGTAATTGTAATGAGTGCTAGAATTAAGTGTGTCGTGTGTATGTGTGTATAAAGTCAATTTAAGGACTAGCTTCAAATTTCCTTGTAGCCATTTTAAGCAGCTTTTTTATACCGCATACTATTACTATTATTGTTATTATTATCATTTTATATTAACATACACACATACGCACAACAGAATTTGTGTCTTCTTATAATGAATACCAATTTATGTCTGCCTTCTTCGTTATTTGAATGCAAGAGAAAGCTTTGCTTTATATAAATTAAATATCTATAGAAAGTAAGTAAGTGAGTCTGTAAAAGGCGCCAAGAACAAAGTGAATGAGATAAAACAAATAAAATAATTTGGCAACAAGAGAGCATTACTTTGAATATTTAATGAAACCAAAATAAGTTGCTAGAAGTGAGTGAGCCCAAAGTTCTTTACATAATATGCCTATTTTTTATTTTATTTTTTGTTTTTATCTTAAATTATAATGTTCACGAACTTAAGCGAAGTGGAGCCTGCAAACAAAAAGTCGTTCCAATTGGAAGGCATTATATACAAATTTCTAAAGGACCTCCGCACATAATCAGAGGCAGTAGAAATGCACACTGTTAGCAACTAACTGACTGATTGTTAAATGCTTCAATGATTCCTTTCAAGATTGTATAACACAAAAAAAAATGTTGTTTTCATCTTCTTATAACAAAAATGAATAGAAATATTGCTTAAGTAGCAGAGTAGAAAAACATAAATATTTAAAAAAATTGCATTTTTGAAGACGAATGCTTGTTGCTAGCTGAAATATTTTGTATTGTCCCGATTAACATTGAATAGAATTTCATAAATAAGCATTTCAGTAATGATGCGCACTGATTTCAGTGATTGAGATTTGAAAGATAAACATTAAACATTATGCAGTACCTGTCGCCCCCCCCTAAATATCTGAAAAATTTAAGCACAAAACTAAAAAAGGCCACAAAAATATGGCTTTTTAGCTTTGCCGTCAGCTGCTTTCCTAAATCTTCTGCCATGTCATTCTCAGTTTGACCGTGTCATTTTATACGCATTTGAAAATTTTGCATATTTTTGATAACTATCTTGGTCAAGTAATGTTGCCCCCCACAGCAAGTAAAAATGGCTTTCTCAAAGTAACTACAATCGTGTGCGCCTTTTTATTCTTTGCAATCAAAAGCGACAGCTCATAAGAAGCCTCAACTGCCTTTTCCACATTCAATTTGAAGCATACGGCGCACTGTGGCTCAAGAATTAAATCCATTGGCCAAAATACCCATTTTTGTGGTAGCCGATTCATAAAAGTTTGAAAAGGATTTTTCAGTTTTATTCCCCTTTTTATTATTCACACTGTCTACAAGACAGGTGCATATACAAATTATATGTACAGGTTCTGGTAATTAAAATAGTGCCTAGAGTTTTTTTAATTAATCCATTTCATTCTACCTGTATGAATCATGTGGAGTTTTGGAGTTTTAAATTTTGCCTTTATAGATATGGTGCAGGTAATAAGTAAATAGATTTTGGTACTGATACTTGATATAGGGCTTAGAAAAGCACTACGGTATGGAAAGGCTTATAAGGAACTGCTATTCGGATACAATTCCATTGCAATTGGAAATAAATTAATTAATTCAAAAATCATGGAGAGATTCAGTTATAAAGAATTGACTGAGGAGTATTTAAGAAACAAAAAAACAGGAGGACGTTATAACCTACGTTCAAAGAAAAATAAACTTCGAAATACCATTGGACTTAGAAGCGAAATTATGTGTTTTCGTCAAAAATTGTAAAAAGCGCTACCGCCAGTATAACCTTGTTACGCGAAAGAAAGATTTAATAAACATAACGAAAAATAGCTGGAATGCGAGATTACAGTGCAGAGAGCTTCAAAAACTACAGACAAAATCAGCGCAGGAAGACCAAAAAAAAAAACTTGATAACTGCAGCGATTGATCTAAGAGGCGGAAGGTAAAGGATATCACTGATGAAATTGGAAGTGAAATGTTCAAGAAACTTTCCTGCATCAATTGGATGTAGGTAAAAAATATGCAAAACTGGAAATCATTGAAAAAGTTATTGATGCTAGTCCAGTGAGAACAAAACGCATTCTTAAGAGTGTACCAACTCCGAGCGAGGAAAACCAATACACAAATGAGAAGCCATTAACATTATTTTTGGATTTGAAATTAACAAAGCACTAATAAACTGAGCTCAGATTGCGTGCGACTGAAATCTGAATCCATCATATCATCACATAACTGCTGCTAAAAAGGACTGTTTGCCATCTAACGACACTATTGCAATTACACCAATTCCGGCAGAGGTACAACTACAATCATTACTTGATCACACAGCACAACACTTGCTACAATCATTGAAAGAATATGAGTTGAAGCAATATGGAAACTGCAAGTTAATTCTTTTTTGCAAATGGGGATGTGATAGTTGTTCCGGACAAAAACAATACAAGCAATTGTTATGCGAAAATACCTTGGACACGGATATGTTCAAGGTGTCAATTGCACCATACCGAATAAAAAAGATTTTAGAAGACTCAGAGCTATCGACCAGCACAAAGCACACCAGGGATATTTGGAAAAATCGCACATCAGCTTTCACGAAATACTGCAGGCCCATAAAATTTGAATTCAAAAAGGAAACCAATAAGAAAGAAGTAAGCAATATCAGAGCCCAAATTGCACAGCTTCCTCCATTACAAAAAAAAATTAACGGGCAGGAAATCTAAGTAAGCTACCAATTAGTGCTTACAATGGTTGATGGAAAAGTAGGCCAAGCTTTGACTGAAGCCAAGAGTTCATCCAGCTGCATCATATGCCAAACAACATAAAGCCAATTAAACCAAGCCCCAGACAAATCAATCAATAATACTGATGCATATGAATTCGGATTATCACCACTACATGCAAGAATTCGATTTATGAAACACATACTGAAAATCAGTTACGATTTGAAATTTGGATCTACAGGATCAGTAAGAAACCACAACACCAACAAGGAGCTACGAAGTTTAAAAAAGAAGCATGTCCAAGATGAATATCGAAAATATGGATTAGTTATAAATCAGAAAAACGAAGTTCAGGCAATACAAATGATCATCTTCCGGAAAGAGCATCTGAAATAACAGAAGTTGATTTAAACCGTATTTCCAGGTGTAAAATAATCATCGAAGTACTTGCATGCCATGAACAAATTGACGCGGAAAAATTTGGTGATTACGCTAAGGACACTACAAAAATATACACAAAGAAATACTCATGAAAAAATATGTCTGCAACAGTTCACATTATCGTTTCTCATGGAGAAGATGTCATTAAATATCATTTAGTATCACTTGGAGATCTATCGGAGGAAGCTCAGGAAAAAAGGAATAAGGATTACAGATTTTATAGAGAACACAACACCAGAAAATTGCATGCAATTTAACAAATGAAGATCTTTTTAATATATTATTGGCAACGTCAAATCCGCTCATCTCTAGCATGCGACATCAATGGAAAGTGAAACACCTGAACTTAGATAAAAAAGCGAAAGAGCTACTACAGGTCGAAAATAATTCAGAACTGAGTAAAGAATAGTTGCAAGCAAAATTCCAACCAAATAATAATAAATAAAATATGATTTTTCTTTATTTAGTAAGATATATATAATTAGATATAAGATATTTTCTAATATATAATATTAGAAAAAAAATTTAAAGAACAAAAAAGTTGCAATGTAAAAAATCATATAAATAAATAATAATAAAATGTTTTATGTATCAACAGATGACTTTTCTTAATTTGTAGAGAAAATTAAAAAAATAAGAAAAGCATAATTTCATACTAAGAGTTAAAAATTTCAAAAGTTCAACTTTTACCTTGAATGTCTTAATAAGTACTCAATCGATTTTAACAAAATTTAAAGCACAACAAAATTCAAGGAACTGCCTGCCAATTAAAAAAAAAATTAATCAAATATCTCAATCAAAAGTTATAGAATTTTGGCCAATGAAAACTTATTCTGAGCCTTTGTGTGGCGGAATCTAACCTTATGTGCCTTAATGCATCTTGTTTTCTTGAAAAAAAAAAACACGCGCCACACCATTTGAGAACCACTGTTCTAGGGAATGGCTTCCCATTATAAAAACATCAGATTAACAAGTTAATAATAAAATTTCATCGCAGTGAAAATTTGGTAGCATTTCTTGTGGTTGGTTTGTATTTCTAAGTATTTTGAGACAACCAACATTAAAGTATCAGTTGATGTAAATAATGCTAATGTTGTTGATAGCTTTGCTTACAAAAGGGTATTGTGATTGTTGTTATTACGCCGTATATAACATAAGAGGAGCGGATTCAGGGAGTTAGAACTTCCCCTTTGCAATCCAGAGTGTTTTTATACATTAAATTAAAACGCAGGTCTTCCATATTATTTCATTTTGCCTTAACATTAATATGAAGGTGAAATCAATATCGTATGTAAATATATGGTTAGTTTGGTTAGCAGATATTACATTATATATAAAACAATATACATATATGCTTAACTTTACTTTTTTACTATTTTGTACTTACGTTTGGAGAACGATTGTACATGTATAAATTGAACAACATTACTCTGAACTAGGCAGTGAAATTTAAATGATAATGAGCTACCTTGTTCGTTAAGTTATTAACATAATGTAAAAGTGTATTTTTTTAGCGGTCTGTCGTAAAAATCAAGTTTTCGAAAAAGGAAATTCAAAGAAGCAGAATCTGGTTGAACTATTAACTAGTGCTCGGAAGTTCATTCGATAGCCTAACGAGCTATGAGGCCGACTTACAAAGACAAATTTTTCTTTTTTTTTTCAAAATGGAAAAAATTTTTGATCCATTTTAAAATTTTTTTTTTATAGCTAAGAGCTTAATTATTTAAGAGAAATTGGTGAAGTATTTTATCGTTAAATTTGCTTGCATTGTCTTAAAATGAAGAAGAATTCGAATTTCCAAATTAGCATTTTCATCATTGAATTGATCGCACGGTTAGAAATCTTAGAATAAATTGTAATACAGGCAAAGTAATACAAAAATTTGGAATACAATTTTGAGTCAAAAATTTACTGAGATATGAGCGTTAATAGATAAGAAACCATTGAAGAATCAACTGAAAGTGAAACTTTGAAAGCTTTTCAAAATATCATATATTAAATCGGTGACAAAAATTACCCGAAAAATAGTGAACCGATTTTTTTAAATTTTGTAGTCTTATTCTATATAATAAAATTAGGCAAATTAGGCAAAATAATTTTGTTATTAGGCTTATGTCTATAACAACTGAGTTGCATGAAATTTTCTGTAATTTTTTATTTTTCTCTATAATTTCAGCGTGGATAATTACCCACACCAGATTTTCGGAGTTGGTAGTGCTATCCACTCTACCCATACCTTTTGCCGGTTCTGTCACCGTGTAAATTTTGCTGATAAACTAACAGATAAAATTTTAACACTAAAGTTGGATTCGCGATGTTAGTTAATATTCTTAATTACTTACATTTTTTAATAAACATTAATTTCTATCAATTTTGCTAAGTCTCTCAATCTAAGGGCAAAATATGTTATACTAATGACGAAAATATTCTGTTCTGTTTGAAAAAAAATGTCAGTCATGTGGGCGTCAGTCATTTTACACCTACTTTGCGTAAAATACCTTCAATCACCAAAACAATTAAAGGAGAAAGAAGAGACAAAAAAAATTTAAAAAAAAATCTGTTAGTATAAGTAAGTTCGCCTTGTTTGGCTAAATAAATAAAATGCACTTCAACTTTATCATAGAAACGATAAGATTTTTTGTCAATAAACTTGAAATGAAGTTTTTATTTTGTGATAATTTCGTTTTTCAACGAAACGAAGTTTGTTTTTATATTTTTTTATCGTTTTTAGAAAAACGAAATAATTCTCATAGTTTATTTTTCATGCTCAACGGAACAAAAAAAATTGTTGATTTCATAGTGCATGTCTGAAAAATACCCCTGTACTGTGCTGCAGCACAAATTTGATATTTTAAATCTTACAAATGAAAAACAAAAACTAAATTTTTCATAATTTTTATGATACAGAATTTTAAATTTGTTTATATATAAGACAATTCAAGCTTATGAGAGTGGAAAACTAGCGGAAAGATATGTACTCTACAAGACAGCAAAAGTTGTGGAAAACTAAAGGCTGAAACAAGTGGCTGCACAGCAAAATCTAATCGACAACTTGGCAAAAGGCACCAAGTGGATCCAAAAGCGGTCAAAAATATTTGATAGACATAGGGTAAAGAAAAAAAGCAAAACAAGTTATGGTAAAAGTTACAGAACGGCAATTAAGTAGCCATTTAGTGGCGCTTGGGTCTGTCTTCCCAAAACTATTTTGCTGCAAAGCCGCCTTAAAAGTGCAATTTGGATGACGAGAGTTGCTTCACCATTGAAGGAAATGAATGGACGCCAAAATATTATTTCGAGTGCTCTAATAATGTTCTAATACTGTGAAGCAAATATGCAAAACAGTTTCCTGGGAAGGTACTTTAATTGCTGTGTTTATTAGTAGTGGTTTAACTGTCAATTCTCAACTATATGTTGAAAAATATCTTCAATTTTGAAATAAGTGTTCTGTAAAATACACGAAAAAAAATTTCCGTAGATATTACTTAATTTACAAGAAAAACGATATATCAACACAGTACTTTAGTCATTTTTATGAAATCACACCGCAAAATAAAATACAACGTTATTTGTATTACGGAGAATAGTAAAATATAACATATGCACCACAAAACAAAATGTAAAAGCAAAAATTCCAGAACGAGAACTTAAAAACTTTTTGTGTGCACAGTAAAAAGTACATTATTTCATTTGATTTTTGCTTGAAGCACACAGTACTTTTAAATGACAGCTGCTGCAATCTGCAATGCTGCATTGAATCCTGTTCTTAAGTTTGGCTTAATTTTATTTTTTCGTCAAGTTCATCAAGTGTGTGGAAACGAATTAAGAAAAAAAATCTTGTAAATAAAAAGAAAACAAGCAGAAAATACAAAAGAAAACAGTATTTAAATATCGAAACAAAAAGGTAAGTAAAACTTAAGTGAATTAAGTTATAAAAGTAAAAAGTAAAAGCGACGACGCGTCGCGACGGTAGGTTAGTTTGTGCACATTTACGGTACAATAACGTTTGAACACAGTAAAATTTTGCATTTAATATACTAAAATATACATAAGGAATAATTGGAAAATACTTTCTTAAACACAGTATATGTTGTATTTTTATTAGGAAAATATTCAGTTTTGGCTCTCCTGTAGTACAATTACAGGAAAAAAAGTACAATTTGTATGGAATTTAAACGAAACTTTACAGATATAGTTTTTTGCGTGTACCACCAAACTGGTCAAACATTTTTTTAGCCAGACTTGGCATCTGCCCATTATGCCAAAGTAACACAGGATGTATTTGATATAATGAACACTAATGGCATATAATGATATAATGACATATACCCAAAAAATTCAATCTCCAAACATACCGCAACTCAGACCCATCGAAACTTTTTGACAGAAATAAAACGAAAAGTATATGGGAAAGACCATCAAGCCAAAAGTGTGAAGTGCTTGATACAAAAAATTAAAAAAGAGCTGACGGAAATCAACACAAATGGTATTCAAAATGCGATGGAACAAGCACTGAAAATTGTTAGGAAGGTCGATCGCTGAGGATATAATTTGTTTATAGACTACAGCTAAGCTCACCAATATGAAACATACGTTGAAATTTTTCAAATTTATTACAATACAACTTTTTTTTGTCATAAATGTATTTATACATATTTCATTCCTCATACGTTATGTCTAAATCCTTAGTTATAAATACTAAAAATCAATTCTCGTTCATCACTTTTGCTTCTATTAATAAATATATTTCTCTTTGTTTTGTTTGTTAAAAGGTACCGTAAAGCAACGATTTTATTGTTATTAAAGCACTCGGTTGCTTAAGCCCACTTATATATGAGCCAATTTATGCAAACGTAGCGCAGTGCAAAGTAAAGCAAAGTTTCGTGGCCCAACGTTGCTAAACGTAAGGCGATTACTCAAATCAAAACACATCTCAACTTACATTTGACAATTGTGCAAATCGCAGACTACCATATAAAATTACGGCTGCGTTCCTAACGCATTTATGCAAAGCATCAGTAATTTTTTTCTTTGAATTGGTGATTAGTAGATTAACCAAAACTGCGCAACTAAATCGTGCTTAGAAATAACAATACAGTTGCGCAATTTTTGTGAATCATCTAAGCACCAATTCAGAGAAAAAAATCACTGATCCTTTACATAAATGCGTTTCAGAACATCAATAAGAACAGCAAAAAAAAATCGATTAAAATTGCCAATAAATAGAATAATTCTATACATTTTTATTGATTTTGTCACACAAATGTCATCACTGCATGTATTTTTGCATTTGATGGTATTATCTCTTTTCCAAATAACATATTTCCAATATTAATTTTTGGGCATCTATAGCAAATAACTCATTGACAACAGATGTTTTTTAGTTGTCAAGAAGCGTTACACAGCATAGGATTCTATTTTAAATAGAAATCAATGTTGCGCTGCATTACGTTACGATTTTAATAACTGCTTACACGTATAGATTTATTATGATTTATTTTTTAATTTATGATTTATTTTTATTTATTATTTATTTTGTTGGAAAATCTGTTGGCGGATACCCTGTCTTTTAATTAAATAAAAATCTATTAGAGGTACAAATGTGTCCAAGTGCCACCGACCATGTATTTTCTCATGTGTTAGCTATTTTATTGCGTATTGCGTGTTTCATTCATTAACGTTGAATTTAATTGTTTTATCTTAGATTTTTCTTGCTTAGTCGTGTGGATTCCATTACTCAAATAAAAATGGATGTGCATTTATTTGAATTAAGCTCAGGCAAATTATTTACGTCGAATTTACTTTAATAAAATGCAGACGTGCAAGGATCAAATTTTGTTTTTTTTTCATGAATTTTATATACATAGATCATAAATACGTTAAAGATATTTATATATGATATTTATACGCAAATTTTGTTGTGAACAATTGTGAACAAACTTCATGTGAAATTGTCAAGTTTGATTTTGTTTTGTATAAGCCACAATAATCAGTTTAACGAATTTAATATTCATCGAATATTTAACGAATGAAATATTCATCGGATTGGATTGTTTTTGTTAGCTAGCAAGGAAAGGTCCCCAGGTGTCACTCGCCGAATTTGAATGATTTTCGTATATGTGATAAAGGTCAAAAATCTAAGGTTGATGTATTTTTTTATGCGTGCTCCATCGATGGTTTAGGGTTTCAAAATGGCGTTTCAAAATCAGCGGATATTTCGTCTTTTTTCGCTACAATTTCACTATTTTCATGGAAACATATATATATATATATTTGGTATCAAACGAAAGGTATGTAGAGGCACACACGATGGCATCTAATTTTTAGAAATAAGTTTTATTGTACTTTTGTTATTGAAATTTTTAACAGTATTTAGTCCATATAATGAAGAGCCTGTATCCGCAATAGTTTCATTTTCAAATATTTTTAATTTAAGGTAATGTTCTTAATTGTTTTTTAATATTTTACTTTTTATATTAAAATTTTCTTTATTAAAAAATGCACTTAGTTTCTTAAAAATAAAATTTTTGTTATAGAAAAAGACCACATTATGCGTTTAAAAATTGTTATTTTTTCTCAAAATTTCCCTATGTGATATTCCGTATATTTAACATACAAACTTTGTGCTTCTTACTTGTTTGCCCGATGGAATGCGAAAAAATAATCCGAAATTTAAAGATATGACTTTCGATGCAAATATCTCTGCTATTTTTTATTATATATCTCTCAATTTATTTTTGTCAAAAAGCTCATTAAATTTTCTGATAAAAAGTTTTCAGCAGTAGCGTTTGCTGTGCATTTATATTTTTAATATTTTTTTTTCAAAAAAGATTCAAAATAATTAATATTATCAAAAAGTTACGTGAAAGTTGTTGTTTTTGTTCGCAAAAATTATTTCAGTTTGCACAAAAATTAATGAACTGTTTCTGTATTAAAAAAAACCAAGTTATAAGTTCCGATCTTCCAAGTTAATTTGAGAAAAAAAAAAAACAGATTAAATAATTTAACACATAGCTCTGTTTCGTAATTATAAAAATACTAACAGGACCCAGTTGTGCGCGACTTCGCCACGGACGTTTCAACAACCATACTTTTTTATTTGTGGACGGTGAAAGGGGGTGTGTCAAATATTTTTTTCAGTTAACCACCTCGTGCTCGAAAAGAATCTACTGCCAAAAATGATTTCTTAAAAGTAAGCGTAATTATAATGCCTCCATGCCTATTTTTAGTACAGTTGCCGACGGTAAGCATGCAAACTTAATTAACGAACTTTAGTCTTTCCTAGATATATGATACCTGTGACTTTTTGTTGGAAGTGCAAAGATCTTTCATTTCTCCAAACATCATATCGACATACATATCTTTTATTGCTAAGGCAGGAAATGCCAAAAAAAAAGACCAGAATTTTATAAAAATTTCCATTTACGCAGAAAACTTCTCAGCTATTTAATATTTAAAAATTCTGAGCTTACATGGGCACTCTACTATAAATAATTGTAAGGATAGTAAAAATTTCACTTTAATCGGCGCAGTGGTTCTTGGGCTTACCTTCGTGAACGCAAAAAAGTAAATTCTTCAAGTCTCATATTTATATAATAGTAAGATTTCTTTGCCGAGACTGATTGCAAAATTTAATGCCCAGAAAGCTAGCTAGCAGATTTTGCCTAAAAAATCAGTTAAAAATCGACAAATATTTCGCTTTTATGAAACACCGAAGTTACTACGCACTATTAATACTGATGGAAAAATCACTACAATAAATGTAGTAAGATTTACTGCATATATTGGCGATTTTGCAAAAATAGCACGTAACTCAGCGTGTTTTTTTTTAATTTAGCAAAAAATAAAGTGTTTACTTTACTCTCAGAGAATGAATCAAACGCTATTGTAGCACGCATGGTATATTCAACATGCTATATTCGTCTCGGAGCGGTGGGTACAGCAGCTGTTAAACATATGGTATATTGAAATTTGCAAGTTTTATTATTTGTTTTAACCTATTTAACCTGATTTTGACAGGTGCTGCACCCACCACAAAAGAGAATTTTTACTACCACTCCTTCCATGTTGAATATATTTTGGTAGCACCATGGAAAAATAAACAAGATAGCAGTGACATTTCTTTTGGCAATCATCGCTTGTCAAAAATTAAATAAATTAGTGAACGAAAATATAAAAAAAATATACAAAACAAAAAGTAAAATATGCAGGAAAATGAGAAGTTATATTTGCTGTTTGTGATAAAATAGCCAGCTATCACTACCACCTTATTAATTGCATCATGTTGTAGCACTATTTTATGCTATTTCAGTTGGATTTTGGTAAGGTTGTTCTCACAGTGATGCTACTGAGAGTATTTTTAACAGATACATAACATTCGTCAGTTTGTGTTCAGCAACACATTTAATAGTCATGGAATCAATGGTCTTGTTATTCTGTTTCAAAATTATGTTTCTTTTAAAAAGTTTTATTGAATATATAAAAATAAACAAAATTCAAAATTTTCTCTATAGAAGTACGTGTTTCTCATTCTCTCCCTTAATTATTTCTTTCGCGTTCTTCTTAAGGTGAATTCACGGACCACCTTCGGGAAAATTGCCCTCAAAAAGAAAATGTGGAGATATTGATTCATTGATATGTTAAACTTTCATCAAGTTCATTACTTTATTTAAACATTAAACTTTCAATGTTTCTTCATTATGAAGCTACGCATGATATAATAAGACAAGGTAGCGGTAGAAGTAAAAATTTTCTCATGTGGTGGGTACAGCACCTGTCAAAATCACGTTTTTACGAATAAAAGCAAAACAAATAACAAAATTTGCAATTTATAATATTCTATGTGTTTGACAGCTGCTGCATCCACCGCTCCGAGACAACACTTACTTACTTACTTACTTAGGTGGCCATAACAACCCGTGTTCGGGTTTCTGTTGACCTCATCACCTCTCGCCAGGCGCCTCTGCTTTGCGCGCGCCTTCTCCAATCGGATACACTTAGTACGGTTAGGGTTTCCTCAGCCTGGTCCATCCATCGGAGGCATGGTCTCCCTCTCCTCGAGCAGCTTTTTCGCTGGAGCTTCGTCGTGTTAGTTTTCGTGTCGATCGAGAGAGGGCTCTGGAACTTAGTTGCTTACTGAGCCCGTAGTAGCACCTAATAGCAATTATTGTTCTTCGCTTTATCTCCAGGCTGATTTCGTTGTTGTTATTGATGGCGGTGCCAAGGTATACGAACTCCTTGACTGCTTCAAAATTATAGCTGCCGGATGAAACGTGGGAGTATAAGCGCCGCGCTCCTTTGTTTGTAGACAGCATATACTTTGATTTACCGTCATTTATCGTCAAACCTACTTTGGCTGATTCCTTTTCGATAGCGGTGAAAGCAGCGGTAACATCTCTCTTGGTTCTGCCGACAATATCAATATCATCAGCGTACGCAAGGAGCTGGACACCTTTGTAGAAAATGGTGACATTACGATGCACACCGGATTTTCGTACGATCCCCTCCAAGATGATGTTGAAGAGATCGCAAGACTGTGAATCGCCTTGTCTGAATCCTTTTTCGGTAATGAAGGCTTTGGAGGGTCATTTCCTACCTTGAGGGAGCTGCGTGTGTTACTCAACGTCATTCTGCAAAGTCTAATTAACTTTGCAGGCATACCGAACTCAGACATTGTTGCGTATAGGCAATCCCTTCCAGGGATATCGAACGCAGCTTTAAAATCGACAAAGATGGTGTGTGTCAATTTGATTTTCGTGGGTTTTCTCCAGGATTTGTCGTAGCGTGAAAATCTGGTCTAAGGTGGACTTTCAAGGGCGAAAGCCACACTGATAAGGTCCAATCAGTGTTTTTGTAATCGGCTTTAATCTTTCACACAGTACGCTTGAGGGAACTTTATATAAGATGGAAATAAGACTGATACCTCAATAATTGGCGCAGATTGTTAAGTCTCCTTTCTTATGTATAGGGCACAGTACGCTTAGGTTCCAATCGTCGGGCATGCTTTCTGCTAGCCATATTTTGCTGATGAGCTGATGCATGCGCCTTATCAATTCATCGCTGCCGGTTTTAAACAATTGAGGTGACAGGCCGTCAGCACCAGCTGCTTTATTGTTTTTGAGTCGTTGGATAGCAACTCGAACCTCTTCATGGCGAGGTGGTGGTACTTTCAATACGTCATCGTTGATTGGTGGCACTGAACTGCGCTCTCCATGGGCGTCATTGGTGGAATCGTCGCCAGTAAGTAGATTGGAGAAGTGCTGTCTCCACAATATCAGCGCACACTGCGTATCTGTAACCAAATCTCCATTTTTATCTCTACAAGTGGATGCTCCGGACATGAAACCTTGGGTTAGACGCTTAACCTGTTGACAGAATTTTTGTGCATTCTTCTTGCCCTGGTATACCTCTAGTTCCTCACGCTCACGCTTTTACTGCTCTCTTTTCTTGCGTCTGAAAAGACGCCTCTCTTCCTTCCTCTTTTTGTGGAAGTTTTTTCGAACGGCTCGCATTGCCGCTGACTGCAGCGTTTTTCAATAAACGGCGTTTTTTACTGCTGTCGCAATGCGACACTCTTGATCGTACCATTGGTTACCAGGTTGTGGGTACCGGAAACCAATGACTTTTTCAGCGGCAGCGCGCATGGAGTTTGATATATGCGCCCAAAGTCAATCGGCGTCGTCTGGTCCAGAGGTTGGTAGGTTGAGCTTAACCGAGAGTTGAGCGGAGTAGGCCTCGGCAGTCCGTTGTAATTGCTGCTTAGCGACATCTAGCTTTCGTTGCACTCCTGTGCGTATGTTCTTCGCATTGCTTAATCGCATGCGGATCTTGGCTGCAACAAGATAGTGGTCGGAGTCAATGTTGACCCCCCGAAATGTATGCACTTCTAGAACACTAGAGGCATGCCTTCCGTCGATTACAACATGATCAATTTGGTTTCACGTTTTTTAATCCGGGGACAGCCAGGTGGCCTTGTGGATGTCGAGGTGCTTAAATCTGGAGATCCGAGCCAACACTACCTTGTTGAATATACCTTGGTACAATTATAAGAAGGTAGCATCGCGGCTGATTGTACTCTCTTTCTCAGCCACCATAATTGCCAAAATCAATGCAAATAATTTCTGTCACTTTGCAAACAGTGTCTGTGCGTAGTGTCCTTGTATTTGCTTTTTTTTAGGACAGTTATGGTAGCCGGCTCTCAGCCGTGCGACTACCCTCATTTATTCTACAATGAATTTAATCAAGTCAAAGAACATGCAAGACATTTACTTTCACATTGTGTGGGAAAAAACTCCATATAAAAAAAATAACTCGAAATGCGGATGGTGGTCAGTTAATAAACCATAAGTTAGGTACATTATAAAAAAAATACGATAGAGGTGAACTCATTTGTAGCATTTAATTTAAGACACACTCAACTCAAAAGAGTGCGAAAGAAATAATTGTAAGAGAACATTTTCACGCATTTTTAGCATAAAACATTTTTGTCTTTTGTGCTGTAATATTTTACTAAAATAGTTGTAGGACATCTGTTACCTGCAATTATTGAGTTAATTTTCGCCACTTCTTGCTAAAATGTAGTTCTTTGATTTGCACAATAAGTTTGTGTAATTTATGATATACATAAAAGAGTCAAATAAGTTTAAAAATATCAAATGGTACAGATGTGGAGGTGTCGAAGAAAAAGAAACTATTAAACATCCACTGTGCGAATACTTTAGTCTCCAATAATGTCGACTTCGCCATATGGGAGGCAAACTATACAGATAACTACAATATGGGGCACCGACTGGTTCCGAGTAAGTTCCTGTAGGCTAACCACTAACCAAAAACACTGTAAGCCAATGAAACCCGTGTCATCAATCTAACGCTGCATCCCTCTTGCCTTAGCTTAGACTAAGCCTAAGCTAAAATGGAATAAACACTACTATTCCGTTGAATTTCACTGCAAATCTTCTTCTGAATATCATTGCTTATAGCAGACAACTTGCTTATCACAAACAAAATAATGTTTCTCTTAAGTCGTTTATGATAAATTTAAAAATGAATAACTACGAATTAAGTTTAAATGTTAACTTATGCAAAAATTTTTACAAACCTCTTTGCAGGAAAAACAATATCTGAAGCTGCTTAAACGACAACCGACTTTCTTTAATTTCTGAAATATTGCTGATGATTTTAATTTTACACCCTTAAAGTCAACAATTGAATCACTTTTTTCACTTTTTAAGCCTATCAGGTGGCAAAACAGCCTGCAGATATTTTGTTGCTAGCTGTTTACATTTTTGACTGTCATTAAAAATTATGACAGAGAGAAGAAAAAATACGTAAAAATGAAAAATGATACATAAAAAAAGAAAAATCGATATTCTTTGATGTGGTCAACAAAATTAAAAATAAAAAATATGTAACTGTCCTGAGGGGCATTTCTTGTATAAATAAGGATTGTTAATAGAAACAATGTAAAGTAATATTGATATAAAACAGCGAAGCGATACAGAAGAATGAAAAAAGGAGAAACTAACAGCTTATTATGGCTACAACAGCTTACCGACATTAACCCACGCCCACTCACACATTCATTTATATTGCATGACTTCTTTCAATTTCTGTTTTGTAAGATATTCCTTTCAATATCCTGCTCAAAAAAATATTGAGGGTCACTTATTTTTACGCTTACTTGAACTCAAGGAATAATAAAAGTCGAAATTAGAATTAATTAAATTCACCAAATTTGGCCGAAAGTCATGAATTCACCAAGTAAGAGCGGTGAAAAAATTACCTAGGGACAAAAATAAGTTTCCCAAAAGCAGTGGTAAGGGAGGGGGCAGGTATGTAGGAAAGAAGTAAATCAGCGTAGGTAGTTTTTTGTTTTGCGTTTTTTTTTTATTTGGAACTCACAACTCTTCGTATTTTGAGGTGTTTGTTTTTGTTATGGTTAATATATTTTAGTATTTCATTATTTTTGTTGTTGTTGTTTTTGTACATAGCTGACTATGCAATTTGAAAGAAGTTCAAAAATTTTTAGTAGAGTCTACTTTTTAGTAGACTCTACTTTGGTTGTTTTTTTTTACAGTTTTTCATAAGCTTTTAAGAGTTGGTCGATGATTTCATGCAATTCACTCAAAGCGCACAATTGTTTAACTTTGTTTCTGTATGGTTGAAGCATAAAAGCGTAAATAAATAGCACTCGAACCACTGCTGGTTTGAGCCACTGCAGCACCGTTGGAGCGTTTTTTGTTTTTTAGGTATTCTTTTATTATTTTTTTATATATTTTAAATTGCCTGTTAACACGTCAGCCACGACAACTAGTTTCGTTTTAGTGCTACAGTTATGGATAAAATTTAACTAAATGTGTGTGCCAAATACATATAAATAATAACAGTTGATTAATGCTGAAATGTTAACCATATTTCTTATAGTATTCTGAGAAACTTAAACCATATTGTCGACGACATGTCGACGCCACTGCAGATTTTTTAATGGTCTCAGTTTCATCATTGTTTCATTTAATTTTTGCAATTTACATTTCATACTAACTATCTATATTTCATACTATGTAACTATCGATAACGTTATTGCCATTTTTAGACCGTGATCCTTTACATTGTTTGATAACCGCATGCGGTACCGTCGAGGTCGCCTTAAGCGACTCAGACGACAAAAAACCCAAATGCTTTCTTAAATTTATGTATTGCACATGATCTTGTGAACAACTGTGACGACAAACACATCTGCGCTATCAAGCGATTAATAAAACCAAAAACCACATACGATCCGTCTATTTATTTTTTTTTTGTATATATATATGTTTGCATCTGACATCTCCAAATCATTCAAAAAATTTAATATATATTTTGCTATGCATAAATAATTAAAATGACTCAGCAAATTGTCCATAAAAAGCATTATTTTATTAAAATGTCACTTAAATTTTATTATGATATCTCACATAAAAACTGTTGTCACGCAATCAATGGCAACCAGCTGAAAACTGTATCTGACGGTGTTAATAAAACTTAATATGTGTCTTAAAACCGCGGTCTGTTCAAAAATAAACAAAATAAAAAATAAAAATAGTGCCTGCAAAAAATAAATGAATAGCATTATACAGATATTTTTTAATGTATCAAGACTTTTTGAAGCGTTAGCTTTTTAACGAATTTATTAACGGGAGTGAATTTAAAACTTTACAAAAGCATCAGTTCGCTTAAACAACAACAAATGCATGCAAACGCGATAAAAAACAACCCTCACTCGAATATGCTGACGTATATAGTATCGCTACTGTGTGCGGTCGATAAGAATTGTTTTTGCATGTGTATTTTGTTGGTGGACTGGAACTTTAGCGAAGTTATTTATATATGGTAATCGGCTCTCAGCATCTAACCTAAGGTTGTGACTATACTGAACGCTTATTGCTGAGCAGAGCCGAATAACACTTTGAAGCAAAAAAGATGCATGCTTGGTTTCTTTGTTGCTAAAATGTGCTTTTCGGATCGACTCAACAAAAAGGGTTTACAATGGTCGCAACCTAATTATTCCATAGCCTTGCTCATGTCAGCCCTTGTTGTAACGTCAGCTATGCTAGTCATGGTGTAATTAAAAGCGGGTGCAGTCGCCCGGACAGCCGACGGAAGCATTTGCTTTTTAGCATTAGATGTAAAATTAAATATAGTATTGATTTAAGGAATAAATATGCACACACTTTAAGTTTATAAATTTTTTTTCAAGTTTATTAATGAAATAAATAGCAAGACATTTTTGATTTCCGCAAAACTTATGACTGAAAATTTAATATGCAGCTTAATAGAGATGACCACAGTTCGGATTTTGATGCCCCTAGAAATATCTAAAAATGCCATAAAGTCTAAAATTAATCAATTTGTTTTTGATTCTTTCTAATTAAAATGTTTGAACTTAGTTTACGATGCAGTAAGTTACAATGTACATTTTCGAATTATTAAAATAAACAACCATCTATTGTAGGTATAAATTGTCCTCTATATCAAAAAACGAGGGTGCAGTCGTCAGGTCTGCCGGCGGAAGCGTTAGCTTCTTAGCAATTGATGTAAAATCAAATATAGAATTGATTGAAGTAATTCAACAAAAAAAAAACACAAATCTTGATTTGTGACCGTTCGTAGTTAGAGTGCGATATGTGTTGACATCATTTACATATGCAATCAGATACTATTAAATTGGAGAAATGCTTTTCTCTGTATGTAGAACGAAACTACGAGAATAAATAATTAAAGTGAAGTGCTCATTACTTTTAAAGTGAAGTGCTCGCTAACAACTATAAGTCGGTTTTGGCCTTACTCAATAACTTGCGTCAGCCTTTTCCGTTCTGCGCTTGCTGGCGCCAGTTGGAAACTCTCAGCTTGGCGGTAGGTTGTCCAAAACTTGGCGGTAGCGAAACAAATATTTTCCTAACTAGAACGTCGTATTCCTATAGCTTAACATTGCCTAGCCAGCAAAGTCTCCAAATTTTGACGCAATTGACTATGTTGATGTCGACGTAGAGCTCAGTCAGTTCATCGTTCTATCGTATTAGATTCTCGGTTAGCAAGGACCTAGGGGGGAGGGGGGGGGGGGCCAAAGGTAATCAAAATGAAGCTGCCTTATATCATTGTTGATCGCAGCCAAGTTTTGACACGCCTGAATGTACTGAAAGCCCTTTTTATAGATGCAGTGGTGTATGGCAATGCTAAAATAATATTAATGCCTTTGTTTACTTGTGGATAAAACATACTAGACTCTTTATATTAATCTATCAAATCAACATCAAAGGTTGGTTTGTTGACAACAATAGACGCCACAGCTGTATTTCCGCTTGCAATCCACCAAATACGTAAAATTCAGACAATTTTGCCATTCAAAACGACTGGATCAGTGTTGAGAAGCTTTGAGGGATACATAAATGCAATAAAACATAAGGCCAGAATAAATATGGTCTGTACAGCAGAGGTCTGTACAGAACGCAATTGGAAAGCTGTTTTTCTTGTGCAAGCATTTCCTTCGTGGGAGAGTTTTTCAAGACTGGCCAATTAAAAAAAAAAACGAAATGCCCAATTTCAGCCCTTGTAAGGACTTTGACCGAGCTTCTAATGATCAATTGTGTTGTGCGTGTTGTCAAATGTTTGAACACAAATGATTGAGAACTGCACCTACAAGTTTTATGCCGATTCCGATCGGCTTATGTTCTCAAGAAGCTTTTCATGGCAGTTTTCACTCTCTGAGTTCTGCCATTGTCTGCAGAGAGGTACCGGCCGAACAGAAGAATTAGTTCAAGAGAAAAACATTTCTGGGTCAGATGGGAATCGAACCTAGGTCCTATCGCATACAGGCCACGCACCTGAACCAGCATGCTACGACCGCCACTATGTCTATAAAATGTCCGGTAAATGTAAAGACCGGCCATCATGTCTATAAAATGTCCCTTAAACAATGCTATGATTTTGTATTTTTGTGACCATCTAGTTTCACACAAAGAAGGTATATTTGGAGAATAACTTTGACGTAGAGTAGATTCTTTGAAAAGTTGATTATATCTATTACTGTGCCAACAAAATTGCGTCTTTCAGAAACATCCTTTAATAAAAAAATACAATGAGAACACAAAAACACAGAAAATTTCATTCGTCGCTTATGATTTATGATTTATTTGATGTTGACATAATATTGATCCTGGCTTGATAAAGTTTTTTGCATGGTTTACTCAATTTTAACGTTTTTTGAACTATGCCGTTATTGAAGGAAACGAGCGATATGCCATCTATGGTGGGGCAGCTGTCCCACTTTGCCCCCTGTATACGCACATCTTAGCATTATTGGTAAGCCATTGTGATTTTTGTCCTGAAGGCTCAAAAAATCTTTTTATGAGACATGCTCAACGTTCAGGTTTATGTTGCATATGGTAGGGCGGCCATGATGAGCGATTAATAGTGCTTAAGTTGTTTTAACATAAGAGGGAGAGATCTGTTTCTTGCTTGCCTACAGAGTCAAAGTTACAACAATTGGGCAGAATTGTCTTTTATTTAATCTCAGTGCTAATATCAGTGGAGGAGCTTATAATAGACCATTCCAGGTAGAAGGACTTCTTAACAACATTGAATGAGTATTATCAAAAATGAATTGGTTCGTCATAAACATGAAAGCAAATGATCTCAAAAACAAAGCCATTATTAGCAATGCCTGCTGAGGTCTAAAATAAGAAATTTGTATGGTGCCAAAAAACTCTCAAAGTAATTACTAAAATAGAGGGTAAAATTTTCAAACTTTTTTTGTGGTGACCGACTAAATTACTTATAATCTGGCTTATTCCATTCGAAATCTAAAATATATCTGGGGTTTCTGATTTACGAACTTTCTGAAGCTCATTTGCAGTGCAATCCTGTTTCGAATATCGTCATGATCGTTGAACAAGTCGGATTTTCTAGCAGCATTGAATATTTATTGCTTTACATTAATAAGCAATTCCTCGGCATTGATAAGCATGTGTTTCCAATGACAACAATTACTAAACAAGAAAAAACAACCGACTACAAAATCACTACAAAGTAAGAAATAATTTTAAAAATAAAAAAAAAAAAAACGAATTGGCCATTTCAGCCCTTGTAAGGACTTTGACCGAGCTTCTTATGATCAATTGTGTTGTGTGTGATGTGAAAATGTTTGCACACAAATGATCGAGAACTGGACCTACATGTTTTACGCCGACTCCGAACGGCTTATGTTCTCAAGAAGCTTTTCATGACAGTTTTTACTCTCTGAGTTTTGCATTTGACTGCAGAGAGGTGACGGCCGAACAGAAAAATTAATTCAGTTGAAAAAATTTTCTGTGTCAGATGGAGGATTCGAACCTGGGTTCTCTGGCGTAAGAGTCACACACTCTACCCACTATGCCACGGCCGCCACCTTTTTTAATTAATTTTAAAAATACTTTTCCTTTTAATTTCTTGGTCATATTTGATAATTTATTTAAACATATTATTATATATGAAATCTTATTATCTTAATTTTTTTCTTATTTGTTTTATTATCATAAATAAATTAATTTCTTGATGAATACAAATGCTTTTAAGGTCGGCGCTAATATAATCAGACTGTTAATCAGAAGCGCCAACTTCAAAGCATTTATATTCATCAAGAAATTAATATATTTATGATAATAAAACAAATAAGAAAAAAATTAAGATAATAAGATTTCATATATAATAATATGTTTAAATAAAATATCAAATATGACCAAGAAATTAAAAGGAAAAGTATTTTTAAAATTATTTTTTACTTTGTAGTGATTTTGTAGTCGGTTGTTTTTTTTTTTTAATTTTTATTTCTTCCTTTTTAGAGAATATGATAAATTTTCGAAAAAAGAGTATAAACAACATTAGTACAATTGTTCCGAAAAAATTTGTTTTATTAAATTCTGAAAGTTTGTTGGTTATTTCAAATATCTGCCTCTTAAATTTAAATTAGATGTCACATGTTTTGAAATTATTATACCCATTCTTGTAACGAGTTTTATTACCCTAGTGTCAATATTATTCGAGATATAGTGTTTTTCTAATATTTCCACGCCCCTTTGTTAAATAAGCTCCCACTTTCTTGAGCGTTATTTCCAATAATTGTGTCTACCCCTGTAGTTTATTTCAGTACCCCAGCGTCAATATTAATTGCGATAGTGTTTATCTAGTATTGCCACGCCCATTTATCGAATAGCGCATTCTTTATTGACCATAATTTTTAATAATTCTGCCTACCCCTGTACTACAATAAATTTCAGTGCCCTAGTGTCAATATTATTCAAGATACACTGTTTTTCTAATATTGCCACGCCCAGTAGTCGAAAGCCGCCCACTTTCTTCACCGTAATTTTTACTAATAATGCCTACCCCTATACCAAATTGCAGTACCATAGTATCAATATTATTCGAGAAACACTCTTTTCTAATATTGCCACGCCCATTTGTCAAATAACGCCCATTTCTTGACGAAAATTTGTAATAATTGTGCCTACCACTACACTACATTTCAGTACCCTAGTGTTCATATTATTCGAGATACAGTGTTTTTATAATATTGCCACTTTATTGGCCACAATTTGTAATAGTAATGCCTACCCTTATACTAAATTTCAGTACCATATTATTAATATTATTCGAGATATACTCTTTTTCTAATATTGCCACGCCCATTTGTCGAATAACGCCCACTTTATTGACCATAATTTGAATAATAATGCCTACCCCTATATTAAATTGCAGTACTCTAGTCTCAAAATTATTCAACTTGTCGAATTACTCCCATTTTCTTGGTCGTTATATGTAATAACTAGCTTAAACCCGCCGCTTCGCCGGGTTTTCAAAAAGTTTTCATTCAAAAATTGATAGTGGGTAGGCTTGATTTTTCGCTACCAAAACGATTTTTTATAGTTTAAGTAATTCTACAAATTATTAACCTTAAGATTGTTATATCATCTGATAGGAAATCGAAAACCTAAATTTTGGATTTAATTTTTTTTACAACAAAAACAACTTTTATCCAATTTTTTGGCTTAAACTAAAAATTTTTTAACATTTTTTAAAAAAATTTTTAAAAATATTAATAATTTGGTTTAGTAAAAATTTCAACTTATGTTTGAAGGATATTTTAACAAACAACATTTTTCAAAAAAAATTATTGAAATCCATTGCAAACTGACTGAAATATTTGCCTTCAAAGCTAAAAGTGTGAATTTCAAGTCGTTTTTCTCTCATTCTCAGCTTATAATTAATACTAAAAAGATCTGGTACTAAAATTTTTCACAGTTTTCAAACTACATATATGATTTTGGTATCAAATTGAAGGAAATTTAAAAGCGTTTATTGATTTTGTTCTCGTTTAACCGAAGTGCAATTTAATCCATTAGGACCGAAAGAAAACCATAAAAAACAGACATTTTTAGACTTGAAGCAACATTTTGGTGAAAACTATGTATGCCATTGAGCAGAAATAAGTTATTATTGCATGCTAATTTTACTTTTTTTAAAAAACTGGCACTAAAACTTTTGAAATATTATGCAGTATTTAATGAAAATTCGAGACGCATATGTTTCCATATAGTAACATTGGTTGTTAATGGGTTAAAATAAAGTATCCTATTGCACTCTCTGCTGACCTATAAATATGTGTACAAAATTTTATAAAAATCTGAGTTGTCGTTTAAACGTGATGAGTGAACATAAAAAGTGGCTACAGATTTATTAATAGTATAGATTGTGCCTACCTCTACACTAAATTGCAGTACCCTTGTGTCAATATTATTCGAGATACAGATACAGATACATTTAGTATTGCGAGATCTATTATTGCCACGCCCAGTTCTCGAATACCGCCCACTTTTTTACAGGCACCTCCATGTTTATGATATCTATCTGTACCCCAAAAATTATGGCAATCAGACATAAGGCTTAGGAGTTATCGATGTACATACATTTAAAAAAAAGAAAAAAAAAATAAAAAAAAACAGAGAGACCGACGATTTTGAGAACCTCCTCCTTTTTGAAGTCGGTTAAAAATTGATTTTGTTTTAATTGTCTGAAAAAAATTCTGTAGTAAAAGTAATCATGTGTTAGATACACATAACTTAAACTAACATAGGTGAACTTATCGTGACTTATTACTTTTTCAAAATATATATCGCAAAATTAAAATAAATGTGTGAAATTAAAAAATAGTCTTAATTGTTGAAAAATGTATTATTAAAAATATCATACAAAAGCAACATTAACCCGAATTGCCCCAGCGGCTCCATATGGAGCCACAAAATATGCTCGTGAAGTTTATTTAGGTTTTAATCAGGATAATGTTATTTTATTATACTAAAGACATCTATTGTTTTCTAAAACATTGTTTTTTAAGATCTAGTAACTTTTGTATCACAAGGTTGCATAACTTTTTCAACAGACTATTGATAAAAACCTTTAAAAGAAAAATCTGCAGAAAATAGCGGTTTTTAAAAACATGGCAATGAAAAATAATTTTTTTTTTTAAATTTTTTCAAACCCATTGAAAAATGGGAAATTTTTTCCCATTGATGTGTATATATTTAGAATCAGAAAAAAACGTTCACTTTTAAAAAATAATCATTTTTCATTCTTTTTTACTTTTAGTGCAAACAATTCAATCTGAATATATGCAAAAAAAAAAACCAAAAAATTAAGAAAAATAATTGTGGGACAAATAGGGTTAATATTTTTTGAGAATTCTGAGTCATTCTTTATTTTCGTTAATATTTTCCAAAAGTCAAAACATTTTTTTTGAATATTTATTTTTTTCCATTATTTATGTGAATATTAATATTTTAAATTAAGATGGGGTGTGGGACAGATCAAACACTTTTAATATATGAGTTATAGCTCTTTTATTTCATGGAGGTGATTTTATGCTCCACGGAGGAGATTGTACGTTCAGACAAGTGACTTCAAGTTCTATGAAGTTAGAACATGTAGTCACTGGAAAACGGGGAAGTACATTATTTTATTCAATTAAATGCAGTTCTTTATTTTACCAATTTAATAATAAATACATGATACTATAGTTAATGTTAAGTTATTCTTTTCAGCTCTAAAGTTAATACAATCGTATGACAATAAAAATACTAGCATCAGTTAATTTAAAGAGAAGAGGAAAATAATTTTTTTAAAACTATTTTTTTACAAACATTTTTTATAAACGTACAACTAGGGTACCAATGTGCCTGCACATCCGTACTTAACATAATTTTATTATTAGAAAAGTTTTCAGGTTTTTTTGGGGGTTTTTCCATTTGCCATATGGCGGTCATTCGCTATAAATTCGTTCCCTGATATACTGAATATATCAGGGAATTCGTGAATTGTGAATATATTAAGTAAATACATATTTATAGTTAATTAAAAAATTTTAATAATGTCAAAAAAAGTTCTGCAATCTGTCAAATAACGTGAAATAAAGAAAACTTGAGTTTTTAATGTTCCAACAGATTAAATAAAAAGGCTATAAGAGATGAAATAAAAGCAAAGTGCCAATTTTCAAAAAAAATTTTTTATTTACCAATGCTCAACAGTTTCTCTGTCTGGCAATAAATAAATTATGAATTACATTTATAGTGGACATTAGAATAAAAATTTTAATTAAGAAAATTAAAACACAAAAAGCCAAACAAAAACCAATGGGCAGTAATAACCTACTAAAAAAAATGGTTTAAAATCAGAAAACAGCAATTAATTTTACATTTACATAAATTAATACATTTGTCCTCCTTTATACTATTTAGGAATAATTTTACCCTAGAGCTCGTGTCCCTGTTTTGTTTTTGAAGTGAAACTTTTATAGCCGCGTATACAATTATACGGCGAGTTAGATCTGGGATAAAACCAATATAACGAAATGGTTCTTCTGAAAACAACAACACAGTAATTCGCCGCACTAGTTGTATAAAAACGAAAAAATTGCTATTTAAAATTTTTTTATATTTTTGCTCCTACTGAGGTTTAAACACAGTACGATTATATCCATAGTCGGCTGTTTCAACCACTGGACCACGTAGACAGTACTTCAATCTTTCTTCGCTCTTTCTTTTCTGATTGAAGTACAGTAAACTCTAAAAATTGGAATCTGCACATCGCTTTTTTCAGAACATTTGCATACTTTTAGGCATTTCTCAAATTGAATTTTGATAAATTCCGATTGATTGCATTGATCGAATCTAAAATTTGTTTCCATATAAATATATAAATATTTGAATTTCCATATAAATATCGTATACTTCATATAATTGAAATGAAGTTTTTAACTCACAAGTAACTGGTTACAAGTTCTTCCATTACCAGCTGAGCTGTCAGATTACCTACGATATGTTGGTCGAAACTAAAACATAAGAAGTATATGTTACTAAAATATTGTGCCGAAAATTAACACTTGTCAATGCATATGTAACCCACCGGCAAAATTTCGTTTGCAATGAACTTTTATCAAAGTAAAAATTCGTATTTTATTGGCAATCAAAAATCGAAATATTCATACCAGTGTCATCGCGTCAGTAATAAAAAAAGTAAGCCTGAAAGTGCCAAAAAAGTTATCCGAAAGTATCCACCTTACAGAAAAAAAGTAGAAAATATATATTTATATTCACATTTGTGTTGAAGAATTAATCGCTTTGGAATTGTAAGCAAATACATAAACGAAACATAAGCGAACTTTCGCTTACGAAGTAACCGTTACGTCCGCCAAACGTAACTTTTTTGAATCGTAATCGATATCGAATTCTATTGTTATCATCGCAAACTATTGGTAAATTTTTATATTTTCAATATCGAAGTCGGATTTGTCCCGTGTGGGAAAAAGCAGAATTTTTGTGATAATGTTGAAGTTTCATCTATATATACACATGTCTGCATCATTTAGCATTAAATATCGTCGCCAATGCAACATAAAATACGATGTAAATCTTGTAACGAAAAACGCATCAACATTTTTAGCTATGTAGGCGCGATTAAATAAACCCAAACAAGTATGCGCGGTAGCATAAGGTCAGATCTTCTGACCACGAAGTGCTAAAGTGCTAAGTGCGAAGTGGTAGCATAAGAAGATCTTCTGACTGACCATGTTGTGCTTTTTTTAAATTAAAAATATTTACAATCATACGGGCAGTTTTTGTTTTTTTTTAAGAAAAATTGAAAATAAATTATATAAATAAAGTCCACATTATATAATCGATTGATGATTATTTTGGATAAAAAATAAATTCTTTTTAGCAGCAATCGTATAGATTAAATTGGAAGATGAATATTAAGCTGTCTTTCAGGTTTGTTCGTATTTTCTTGGCTTTGATGCAAAGGAGGCAATATGTGATGGTAGCACGTTCAACTTGCAGTCGAATTGTATGCGGCTCAATGTGAGTACGGAAAGGGAAAAGTGCATTATTACCGACACAGGTTTTTCCACAAATTTTTTCTTTTTCATATATATAAATAAAAATATAATTAAAAAAAATAAAACAGCAAGATATTTCGTCTGTGCTATGAGGATCGAGCCTGGGATGACTTAAGTCATGAAAGCCACAAAAGTAAAAAAAACTGTGAACTAATTCTGTACGTGAATATTGAACTTTTCAGTAATTGTCCATAACCAAAAGGGACAATTGATATATCCCATCAATACTAGTTGGTTTTATGAAAAAAGACAGTTCTTGAACTACTACTGGTATGAAGGCAGACTGCTATTTAAAGATTTGGTTGCACTGAAGAATGGAATGTTAATAAAATAAATTAAAAATCTTCCTAGAAATTTCATTATTGGGTAAAAGTTTCACTTATACCGTGAGTGGTGGCCACACACATATTTTTTGCGTATTTAGAGCCCTTTAATCCAATGCTGCAAAGAAAAAGGTCGTTGTCAAATGGTTTAGAATATAAAATTCGTGAAAGTTAGGAAAATGTACCTTTTTTCCAATACGAAATACGGTTTTATAAAAATTTTTCATATTTAAGTTTTTTCGTTTAAGGATGAACCATCCATCAAGTGTGCATTATATGTAAAAAGCATAATAAAAATAAAACGAAATGGCCATTTCAGCCCTTGAAAGGACATTGACCGAGCTTCTAATGAACTTCTTATCAGTTGTGTTGTGTGTGTTTGTGAAATGTTTGACCAAAAAATGATCTAGAACTGGGCCTACAAGTTTTATGCCGGCTCCAAACGGCTTATGTCCTCAAGCATCTTTTGATGGCAGTTTTTGCTCTCTAAGGTTTGCCATTGTCTGCAGAGAGGTGACGGCCGAACAGAAAAATTAATTCAATTGAAAAAACTTTCTGTGTCAGGTGGGATTCGAACCAGGGTTCTCTGGCATATGGGCCACAAACGTAAAAAGCATAATATGTTAACTAAAAATGCGCCATTTTTAATGAACATTTTTCAATAATTGTTAATATTATAAAGAATAAGGCCTCTGGTGAAAGATTAACCTGGTCTTACAAATGTAAAAATTTTGTTATAATTCATCTTCAACAGGGTGAATTTTAAAATTTTACGATAATTTTAAAGTGTTTTCCTTAAAATTTAAAAAAAAAAAATTTTAAGCCCGGGCCATACAAAAAATATTATGCCACTATTTATCCTACAAATTATTTCTTTTCTTTTTATTTGTCCCACATTTATAAATAATACAGACAAGTGGCAATGCTAAAATGCATTTGACATTCGAGGTCGGTGTGGTGAATCTCCTTACCCAACCTCATTACTGTATCATGATCCGTGTATATAAAAAGCACCTCCATTATTGCAAGCTCACCTCCGTTGTGCCTTCCATATCTATGTTATCATGGAGGAGAATTTTTCTTACAAATTATATTATAAGCACCATACAATTATAGCTACAAAAACGAAATTCTGGATTTAAACTAATGATCCTTAATATATTAAATCACTGAAATAGTTAAAGTGAAATATTGTTAATAAAAAAAAAAAATTGTGAGGTACCTCGGAGGAGAGCAAACCAAATGGTAATCACTAGTAATTCTCCACAAAAATGCTCAAAAACATTAACAAATTGACTTTGAACTGATCACTTTCACATGTAATGTGGAACTATTTTTATTTAAATTTAAAATTCTGTTTCATGGCACTTGCTCCGGGTCCAGTAATAGAGAATAAGAAATTATTCCAAATGATGCAATACTCTAAAGCGGAGAGAGGAAGAACATTTTACAGACGAAATCTCGTTGAAAATACGATATTTTTTTGTCGATCCACAGATCCACAGTGCCGTTATATTTGCCTTTGCAAATGTGTTTATCGTATTCTAATTAGAATTATCTTTGTTGCTGGATAATTTTTGTAGTTAACGAACATCGATGCGGGAACAGCCATAGAGGTGAATTTTTAAATGAAATTATCAAGTTTTTAATAATAAAAGAGTTTTTAACTAAATTGATTTTTTAAACATTGATTAAACTATAATCAACATAATCAAAATAATATGATTGCATTAACTAATTTTTAAGTTTTAATCAAAAATATTCTTTGGAGCTTAAATAATAAAGACAGACAAGACTGACCCATATATAATTGTTAAAAATTCAAAAAATGGGCAGAAAAACTTAAAAAAAAAACAAACAAAAAATTAAAGTAACTAACATATTTTTAATGATGTAATATGAATAGCTTGAAATTACTCGCTGTCCTTCATCATCTATCATAAGCAGAAAGAGAGATTTCTTATGATTATTTTGAACGGAAGGAAGTCTCTTAAAACACAAATTTTGAAAACATCAAAACTTAAAAATTTAACAACCTGCCAACAACTTGCATTGCAAAATTACATAAATATTTTAGTCAAGATTTATTGCTGCCAGTATTGCCAACGCTGCAATTGCACATTAAGCAATATGACAATATAAAATATGATTTATATGATATATAAACTTTTACTTGCATGAAATGCACGCAAACGAACACAGATACACGAATACACAGATAGAGAAAGAGAGAGTGAGGGCGAAGTAGAAATGAGAACGTTAGAGTAAGAAATATAAGTTGCTTGATAGCTGTTTTTAAAAACTTTTTCATATAAAAATATGCTTTCTGGATTTGACAAGAACCCAGCAAAATTTCTTAAGCAAATTTGATATGCATTCTTAAGGACACTGCTTCTAGAAGGCATTCCATAGATACAATTGCCATTATGTAGTTACTTTATATATGTTTTGGATTAAATTCAACAAAGTCTTTGATTCTTTCATTTAATACCGCAAACAAATCTTCCTTTGAAAGACTAAGGAAATCATTCCTCCCAATGATATGTATACAAGATGAGTTTTTTTTTTGTACTGAATTAAAAAAGTTCTTATGATCCATGCACTAGGGGGTAAGTATGAGGAAGGGTATTAAGACGATTAGCAATGTGAAATTTTGAGTTCAATATCTCTTAAACTAAGTACGCTTAGAGCAAAAAAACATTTTTACTGCATCTTTTTATAGAAGTTTTCATATTTATTTTTTTAAGGTATAAAATTTTGCGAAAAAAATAAGTATGCATACCTATTCCAACATAAAACTAATTGCTTAATCGAATGTCATTATCAGTTTTTGTAAAAATATATTTCTTTCATCTCCTGCACACTGCCAAAGTCAAAACTTTGATGTTTTTTTTTCTTAAATTTATGATTTTAACCGATGCAACGATCTCGATGGAACTTGTTAATGTGAAAATAAATAATATAGGCTGATGTGCATTTTATTGAAATAATCCGCAAAGTTTATTTTGTACCGAAACATACGTTTTTGATAAAATAATTTTAATGTCATAGCAACACAAACTGAACAAAATTCATAAAAACATATATTTTAAGAAAATTTTATTATCAAATAACACTATTAAAAGGATTTCTTTGTAGTTGTTGGATAACGAAACATTATTTGATGTTTTTCTGCAACTTAATATAATCTTTGCTTTTCTTTTTTTTTTTGTAATTTTTCCATAAAATCGAGAGAGACCAATTGCTCTCTCTGCAAAACATAATTAACAATTTTTATATTGTTGGCTACTTCTTCAGAGCGCAAATAATTCGCGTTATTGAGCCAACGACTCGGATCGATTTTGAGAAAAAACATCTGAGCGGTATCGTGTTGTACTGGTAAAAATAATGCGTCAAAAAACTACTGCACGCTGAAAAATAATAGGCCTTCCCAAACATAATTTGCAGGAAGTACAATATGTTTCTGCATGTTTCTTAGAAACAAGTAATCAGAATTGGTTCCACATATAATATGATTAATTAATGCAATTTTTCTTTATATATAGAGCCATTCCATATGAAAACGATCAAAATTGGCAAATTTTTGGACAACCCCTCTCCGATTTTAAAATAAATAGTCTCAATCGATTGCCCAGCAAAAAATAATGTACCTACATATTTTTTTGTTTTTTTTATAGTGACTGGTTTAGTGGTGGTGTACACCACTGTCATGTGACAAAATTGAAGAATTCTTCATAAGGGACCTCATTGAAAGTTGTTTTAAAAAAAACTACTAAAGCGATCGCAACGAATGATAGCTCGTTGGAAAGGTATTGAATCAGGCTTTAATTAAAAAATAAAATTTTCCTAATTTTTCTCAGAAATTTACCTTTTTTCCCATGAAAATTAAATTTTCCCATGAAAATTAAATTTTCCGATTTTCCACAGAAGCTCCTAAATTTTCCGGCTAATTTTATTTTTTTTGGATTCCTCATAATTTTTGCTTTAAGAATCAGCAATAAAAAAATGGGCCCCGACTCCTTGTTTGGACAGGAGAAGAGCATTTAAGAGACCACCTTGTTCTCATTGTTTTTATATTTTTTATAATTGAACTATTTTTAATTATTTAACATTATTTTATTTTATTATTAAAAATACATTTTAAAAATTATTTTACAGTTAAAAATACATTTATGAAGAAAAAATCAATATTTTTTAAGAGCCTGTCTAATGCCAGCACGCATTCTTTTGGTCGTAGGATGGCAAACTTAGAAAATCCCACTTTTTCTGCTGGGTATTTCTCTTTGAACTGATGGTATGCTTCGGATAGATTACATAATAATAATCTGCGCTGCTTGTGTACTTTTTCTCCATCTTCACGTGTGATAACATAGTCACGTGTACCTGGGCAGGCGCGGCTGTTGTCATCATTGCAGTAAAAATCTTGAATCAATTTCACCGTTGCTTCGCTGAGGGTCCTTGAGCCAAATTTCTTGGTGGGAGTCGCCAATATGCCCTTCCGTCGAACTAATTCTTTGCTTCTTCTCGCGATGTAAAAAGATGTTTGAAACTGTTCAGAAATCTTGCGTATAGACCATGATTGAGGCAGCACAGATAAAATGAGATATTTCTCCGGAAAAGTGGTCGCTAAATTGAATTTTCTTTTCAACTGCTCAATCATTTGTTTGCCGTCATCAACGTCATCTGCTTGACTGCATTCGTTATCAGAGCCTTCATCAAATATTGTCGCGATTGCACTCATAACCTTGCCTTTTTTCTCTTTCCTGTATTTTTCACTTCGCAACTTTCTTTTTCTAATAGGCGTTTCACCTAAAGTGGTAATAGCCTCATTCAAAGGACTCAAAGACATATTGACCATCGGAATGTCTGCCTCACTATCAGATGAAACATTTTGTTCAATTGTCATTACACTCTCGGATTGTGGTTGCATTTGTTTCAATGCATTTGCTTGTTGAGACAAATCGATTTTACACTTGGGGCAAATGAATTCTGCTTCTTCACCGTATTGTATATTTAATTCATTCATGTATCGCTTCGAAACACCAGTTAATTTTAATACTTTTATCTTTTTCGAACGATGTCCACTCTTGTTAAACGGATTGCAGCAAAATTTATTCATTTTACTTTAAATTGTCTTTACAGCTTCACTCTTTACTTTAAAAAAAAAAACACTTTAACACTTTCACGTTTAGTATTCAACTGAAATTTGACTGTGTGTGAAGTATTTATATTTATTTTTTGGTACTCTTTACTTTACAAAAAAAACACTTTAACACTTTCACGTTTAGTATTTAACTGAAATTTGACTCAGAGTGTGTGAAGTATTTATATTTATTTTTTGGTACTCTTTACTTTACTCTTTACTTTACAAAAAAAACACTTTAACACTTTCACGTTTAGTATTCAACTGAAATTTGACTCAGAGTGTGTGAAGTATTTATATTTATTTTTTGGTAAAAAATAGGTAAAAAAAAATAAGCGATATTTGCTTTTCTTTAATAGGAAAATTTGCGTGAACTACTGGTCATAAAATGTTTTTTAAAGAGGGACTTAATTGGTTACTGCCAATAAGCCGACCACAGGTCATAAAATGTTTTGTAAATTTTTTAAATTACCAGGTAATAAATATTTCGCCATATTTATGGAAAATCCGTGTTTTATGACTTGTTTCTGCACTTGTCATTTTAGGCGAAATATTTATTACCTGGTAATTTAAAAAATTTACAAAACATTTTATGACCTGTAGCCTCAGTCGGGTTTGGTGTGCCATTACATGCCACTGCTGCTATTATCCATGGATTTATGGCCGATCTTGTGAAGGCAGGCAGACCATATTCACTACACACTCAACTTGGGGCTCTTAAAAAAAAATTGATTTTTTCTTCATAAATGTATTTTTAACTGTAAATAATTTTTAAAATGTATTTTTAATAATAAAATAAAATAATGTTAAATAATTAAAAATAATTCAATTATAAAAAATATAAAAACAATGAGAACAAGGTGGTCTCTTAAATGCTCTTCTCCTGTCCAAACAAGGAGTCGGGGCCCATTTTTTTATTGCTGATTCTTAAAGCAAAAATTATGAGGTATCCAAAAAAAATAAAATTAGCCGGAAAATTTAGGAGCTTCTGTGGAAAATCGGAAAATTTAATTTTCATGGGAAAATTTAATTTTCATGGGAAAATTTAATTTTCAGGTAAATTTCTGAGAAAAATTAGGAAAATTTTATTTTCCAATTAAAGCCTGATTCAATACCTTTCCAACGAGCTATCACTCGTTGCGATCGCTTTAGTAGTTTTTTTTTAAAACAACTTTCAATGAGGTCCCTTATGAAGAATTCTTCAATTTTGTCACATGACAGTGGTGTACACCACCACTAAACCAGTCACTATAAAAGAAACAAAAAAATATGTAGGTACATTATTTTTTGCTGGGCAATCGATTGAGACTATTTATTTTAAAATCGGAGAGGGGTCGTCCAAAAGGTGATCGCTTTCATATGGAATTGCTCTATATATTTGCATCTTGACATTATTTAATTGTACCTTAGCAATTGTTGTTTGAATTTAAGAACAATATAATTTCTTTTAAAGAAAATATGTTTTCATATAAATATATTGTAATTATAAATGGACGGAGAACACTTTAGTCTATAACTATTTGTTTGCTTGGGAATATAATTTAGTCAAGAATAACATTAAATATTCATGGACAAATATATATTAATTGGAGAATATATAAATTAATTACAGTCAAGCAATTATTTTCAAAACGATAATTCAGAATAACATAATATATTTACCGCTGATTACACTATATTTACTTGGAAACATATTTTAGCAAAAGAAATGCCAAAAGTTTTTCACTGTGCTTACAAAATATTTGCTTAGAAGTAATTGTTGGTTTGAAGCAAATAAAATATGTTTAGAAAACAGTAAAGAAAACAGTTTTTCTCGGATTTAATTATGTTGAGTAGTAACCATATTATGTTTATCCGACATTACAATATTTTTTATAAGCACACATTTACCGCTTTATCAGCAAAGTTGCTTTAAAACTCACCTATTTTACTACTGAGCCGCCTTATTTTTCTTTTATTTTGTTTTTTATTTTATTCATTTGAAAACGCAAACACTTTTAATTTAAACAAACATTTTCAGAAACACTTTTCACAAGAGCTAAACTTTTCACCAGTTTGGCGCGGCTGCTTGAGACTTAAAATGACGCCAAGACTTGGCAACTGTTAAAAGCAAGCGCATAAAGCAACAATTTTTCCACTATTTTTCGTTCAAGTGCAAAAGAAACAGATATATGTATGTCTAGGCGAAACACATAACAGAAAGGAGTTCTGTTTGTTTTTAATTTGCAGAGTTCTGTTCTTTTTGAGTTTAACAGTGATGCAAATATATTTTTATTGGGTAAAAACACACAATTCTATTTTGTCACAAGTATTATAATGTAGACGTTAGTTTTTTAGCTAAGGCAATTATATTAATGTTGGACACAACTAATATCTTCTTATAACGAAAAATAATGCTATTAAAGGAAAGTTTTTAATCATTAGTTGGTTCCCTCTGAATATTTTGTTTTTGAAACCAAACATATACAAACATATTTTTTCTCTGCGTGTGGTGTTGGAAATTATTAACTTCTCAATTTTAAAATCAGCAATACCTATCGTGTCCACATTAGTATACGCTTGTTTCTCTCTTCTTTTTTCACCAATTTTATGTAAGGCAGCAACTATTAACTGCTTAGCATGCGAGTTAATTGATCTGTCGAAGAATGATAAGCCAGCCATTGTTTCCGACAAATACCACAGGTGATGTCCAAACACACGCAGAAGTTCATTTGCCATGACTTCATTAACGTAACAATAGTTAGCTAGATTTTTAATTAAATTTATATCGTTTCTTGGTGCAATACCTGGTACTGTGCATTGGAACCGGTAGTTATTTTATATCAAAGCGAACTATATATTTACATTTCTATGCTCTTTATCTAACACAAAAAATATAATTACAATTAAATTTACCAGTAAGTTAAAATTGATCCCGAAGTAAATAAATTTTAAAGAGTTAATTGCCTTTGCCATGAACCTCGCTCGACAGACCGCACGTTAATTTTTTGTGGAAAGTTTTTTTAGGGTTCGCAGAGAAAGAGAAGCACAATTTTACCAAGTTCCTTGTAATCTGCATGGTTATCACTTGCTCCACATTGCTTGTGAACGTAATCGCATATTGCTGCATAAAGTGTTTTTTTTTTTATGAATTTTTCATAATTTGTGTTCTATAAAATAAAAACGTATGTTTTGATAAAAAGTAATTTTGTTGCAGATTACCTCTATAAAATTATGCATCAGCCTATGGTATTTATTTTCACATTAACAAGTGCCATCAAGTTCGTTGCATTGGTTAAAACCAAAAATTTAAAAAAAAAAAATAAAAATTTTGACTTTGGCGAAGTGCAGGAGACGAAAAAACAAAATTTTTGCAAAAACTGATAATGGCATTCGATTAAACATTTCATTTTATGTTGGAATCGGTATGCATATTTATTTTTTACGCACATTTAATACCTTAAAAAAATAAATTTCAAAACATCTACAAAAAGATGCAGAAAAATGGCTTTTTGCTTTGAGCGCACTTGGTTTAAGAGATATTGAACTCAAAACTTCACATTTCTGATATCTTCTTCATATTTACCCCCTAGTGCACGAATCAGAAACAAAAGTGCAAAAAACTCATCTAATGTATATGTATTTTTAAATTCAGGAACTTTTCATCCACTTTACCTTCTTTTAAAAGCAGTTCTTGTGCTGAGATGCATCAAAATAGGAAGCGAAGAACTAAAACGTTTTAAAAAAAAACTTATTAAAGAATCATGCAATTGATTTACTTCTCTTTAAATGTGAACGAAAAAAATCATTCGTGGTTTCAGCCCCAGACAGGACTTTGACCAAACTTCTTATGAGCAGTCGTATTGTGCAAGTTATTAAATGTTTGTACACAAATTATCGAGAACTGTTTTATGTTATTTATGTTATCAAGAAGATTTTTATTACATTTCTTACTCTCTAAAGTTTGCCATTGTGTGCAGAGAAGTGATGGCCGATCAGATATATTAATTCAATTGAAAAACACCATTCTATGCCATATGGGATTGGAACCCGGATCTACCGCAGTTCTTACAACAAAAAAACAGTTCTTTACAACTCGGCAGCCAAATACAACAAAAAAATTAAACTAACTTTTGAAATTTGTGAATATATCTTGTGCAGGATCTTTTTTTTTTAATCCAATGTGTTTAACACTTTTTTCATATAAGGTCTGTTTAAAAAGTCCTTTTAAACAAACTCAATTATTTTTCATAAACAATTTAGCTGCTACTTTATGCCGCTCAAAAATTTAACACCTCCAAAAAGAACAAATAAAACTCACACCTATGCACACAAACACACACACACACATATACCTGCAGTTGTTTCATCAAATTAGCATATCTAAGCATGTCAGTATTCTACACACACGGTATGGTAGCTCATACACTGAAAATTAAAATTATATATGCGTTCATAAGAAACCCACAAGAATTTTGTGTTCACTGATAATATCGTCGTTGGGTATGCAATAACGCGTATCAGCCACTTGCAATGCCGCGTATGTTGAAAAAAGCCCACAAATTTGAATTTGGATTTTAATTTAATTTGATTTAATTAATAATGGGCGGATTTTCCATTAAATGCTGAGTTCAGAACAAAGCAAGTATCTAATTTCAATAAATGTTTTTAGTTTATTTTGAAATCCATTCAATAGTATAAAAGAGAGTAGTTTTTCTGCACTCCTGTAGAATTTTTGTACTATGACCGTGTGTGTGTGTGTGCAAGTGGCGGATACGCAGTATGGCACGCCCAACGGCATTATGTACTCGTGCATAGCCTCGAGGCTACTGCATGAACCTGAAGACTAACAAAGACGCAGTGAATCTTATGTTGACTGCCTTTAATTTCAGCATCTGTCACAGGAAAATTCGGTGTCATTGCATAAGCTGCCCGATGAAGCTGGAGCTGCTGTTGCGGTTACGTGTAAGAAGTTTAAATTAAAAAATTTAACTTTTAACTGCAATTAAATTTCTAACCTGCTGCAGTTTATTTTATCTATTAAGAAATGCAAAGAACAACAAAATCACAATCTAAACATTTTTTGAGGAGTTTTACGACGATAATAGTCAGGAGCACAGTACCGATTAAAGGTGTATAAATATACAGACGCCCTCTCTTACACACTTTGTTGTGTATTATTTAACCCATCTTGTACCGCAACCAGACCGTAAACCGATTTTGAAAATTTTTACGTGATAGCCTATTTTGAACTTCAATATCGCATTTCTGCAAAAAAAAAAAATGTTTCCGATCTTTCGTTTAGCCGCTTCGAGGTGTTGCTTTAAGGAAACGCTGGCGAATAACATATACAAAATTTTGTGACTTTCATTCATTTCTGAGATTAACTGTGAACAAATTTTATATAATTTATATACGCTTTATTTAATATTAGCGTATATTAATTTATATACGCTTACTATTGTGAATAAATTGCAGTAGAAAAAATTGTCCTGATGGCAAAGTAAGCCCCTCCCAAATCGGATGCAAGTAAGGAGTCCTTTCTGACAAATTACATATGCGGGCACATCCTATGAATTTTCAATAATAACACTGGCTTACAAATTACGCAAAGTTGTTTGTACAATAAATGCAACTATTCATTTCTCCACAATCAATTACATTAATGAAATTAAAGCTTATTATTTTATGATTGGACTGTTAGTTTTGGCGGAGTAAATTAAATTTTCGAGGATAATCAGAAAAATTTACAAAAAAATAACAAAATATCTATACAAATTTTGTTAAGGAACCAAAATATTTTGTTAATTTTGATATTTTTTGCTGAAATCCTGAATTTTTACAAAAGAATAAGCTATTGCTGAAGAAACTCTATTGAAACTATTGAGAAATGGAAAATTTGTGTTTAATTGAACGAAAGCACCCAAATTGTGTGATGGCCCATTTATGCAATTCGACTGCATTTATATATTGGCATATGAATAAATAAGAACTAAAGGTTGTTGTAATATTTTTTTTTAATTTCAATTTTTATTGTACTTTTAATCATTTACGTTGCTAAAACTAACAGTTCAATCAAAAAATTAATTTTATTAGCTTTTTATTTGATATATCATTTGTTTGATTTTTGTTGTTTGTTCTGGAGATATATGCAATTAAGTGCAACCAACTTTTCTTTTTGTTGAAAAAACTGCAGTGAGCAATATCTCGAAAACGGAGTGACCGAAAAAAAAGAATGATATTTTCGGAATTAGCGACTGATTTTACATTAGAAATGCATAACTAATGGCATTCAATGTACTTATTTGCTGTAAACCTCTGTAAAAATGTTATTAATTTATTGTTAACTGTAAATACTTTAAGTCTAGTAAATATTAAGGATACTTTAATGTGTTGTAAAGCCGTTTAAAGGCTCTACAGTTAAAAAATGATGTAGATTTTTATAAAAACTACAGGTAAGATATAAATAAACAGTTTAAGCTAGTGCAATCTTTACTAGATTCGATAAGGAAACCATGATTTTCATAAAGAATTTGTTCAAAGATGACCTTAAACATACGAGCAATAAAGGATCCTCTATCGCACCACTTTAAATAGTTTGCATAACTTGATCACTCTCATGTTTCCTTAAATACATAGAAGTAAACAAACAAAACTACGACATAAGGTATGCGACAAAAAGATAAGGTCAGTCTGTTTTTTCTTTGTGGAGCTCAATTTGAGTGATTACTCTTTGGATCTTGTGGATTTTATTGTTCGATAGAGAGAATGCAACAAATAAATTCTAATATAATGAGTAAACAAAGTCCCGTTAGTTTTAAATACATCAAAAATGAAAAAAAGCTAAACTTTGCTGTGACAAAATGATAAAGTCAGTTGCAATTTTTTACGAAAACAAGTTTATTAATGTACAGAATAAATTTTTTTAATTAATTTGGCTTCCATTTTTTTGTATTGTCTTAAAAATACGCCCCGGCATCGATCCTACCAGGCTCGCGAGTGTTGTTTGCCGAATTTCTCTCCAGGCATTCAGTATGGCCACTTTCAGATCAGCAACAGTGCTAAACTGCCTGTTATCGGCATAAACTTCACGTACAAGAATTCCCCACATGTTCTCCATGGGATTCAGGTCAGGTGAGCGTGCGGGCCAGTCCAAGACTTCCACTGAATTGCCCACAAACCACTCCTTTGTTGACCGACTCACATGGATCGCTGCATTATCTTGCTGAAAAACAAGCGGCGCTTCTCGATTTTCAGCAAGAAAAGGCAGCAAACATGTGGAGAGTACTTCCTGGTATTCAGCACTGTTCATGCGTGTTGACGGAAATGCGAGAGGCAATGTGCCAATAGAGCTGAATGCTCCCCACACCATCAACGAACCACCACCAAAATTTCTTTTTGAAAAATATCGAGGCTCCTTTCTTAAATCCCGCCAATAATAATTTAAACCATCTGGGCCATCAAGATTGAATTTTTTCTCGTCCGAAAAAATCATCTGAAAAAAAAAAAACAGTCATTAAAACCTACAAATGATTTTCTTTTTATTTATTATAAAATTACCTGATGCCAATTGGTTGACATGTTTAATTTAGCGAATTCAAGCCTCTTCGCTTTATGGTCAGCATTGAGGCAAGGAAATTTTTTCATTTTGGCTCGCTTCAAATATTCATTTCCGTCGATGGCTCTGAGTACTGTCCTCTTGGATGCAGTAAGCTTAAGCTCTGCCTTAATTTTTGCTGCACTTATGGTAGAATTTGAGGCAATTCGTCCAATGGAGCGCACTGTGGTCGCGGAAAGTACTTTTTTTCGACCAGGACTCTTTTTTTTCCATAATTTTCTTGATCCTTCAAATAATTTTGTACAACACACAGTGATCTTCCAAGGTCTCTGGCGATTTGTCTCATTCCAACTCCTTCAACAACCTTTCCGTCAATAAATCCTTTCTCGTAAGTTGTGAGACTCTTACCACGACCCATTTCTCTTCAAAAACTGTTTAATAATTTAATTATTAAAATAAATCAAATTTTAATACAAACGGAACACTCACCTGACCAAACAATGCAAAAATTGCAACTGACCTTATCATTTTGTCACAGCAAAATTTAGCTTTTTTTCATTTTTGATGTATTTAAAACTAACGGGACGAGTAAACAACATTATAAGTATTAGAATTTATTTGTTGCATTCTCTCTATCGAACAATAAAATCCACTAGATCCAAAGAGTAATCACTCAAATTGAGCTCCACAAAGAAAAAACAGACTGACCTTATCTTTTTGTCGCATACCTTAGTAGGCAAACGATTCGAGCTCTTACAATCTGAAATATCACTACAGCGGAAAATCATACTAGTCATGAATTTAACTAGTTAACTCACTAGTTAAAACGAAACTAGTTAAAAAATACTAGATGTTTAACTAGTCTTAACTTTCTAGGCAAAGAGTAACTAGATAAGTTACTATCTGTAATGCAGCTAGTTCAAAAGACCAGGTGTTTTACTAGTATAAAAAGAACTAGTTGCATAATTTATAGTTAACTAGCCAGTCGCTTTTGATATACTTAAAAAAAAATGTCGTCCTAAACAAAATATTTTAAAAAATTTGTTTTTAATTCAATAACTATTCAAAGTTATTTTCAATTTTTAGTTTGATTCAAGTCGACCTCTATGTTTACTGTTTGTTGCTTTTTTAGGGCTTAAGGACCTATTTTGACAAAAAATCTGTTTTTGGTTTTCGTTATAAATTGTTTTTATTTGTTATTTTCAATATATTTTTAAAAAAGGTGTGCAGCTTTTCTAAAAATAGAATGCTTAAAAAGATACTCTGTTACATAGTTCGAATAATACTTGTATAAAGCTGGTTCACATAGTACTAGCAAAAAACTAGTCTCCAAAACACTAGTAGAAAACTAATACTAGCATACAACTAGTATAACAACTACTACACCGAGAAAACTGTTTCCTAAATTTGTTTGGAAATTAAGCAAACCTTGAGCATAATTCTCAATTACTTAAAAAATTTAGCATGTTTTCAGTAAAAACCAATCAAAATTAGCTATTTTAATTTATAAATGACTAAGCAAATGTTTTCCTAAGCTTACTTAAATTTTGCTATTTCGATTTGTGACAAAACCAATCAAAAAAACAAAAACATTCTGTGTCAGTTGTGGGACTTGAACCTGGGCTGTTTCGCTTACAAGTCAAGCACCTAACCAGTACACCATGCCGCCACAAATTTATAGGATAATTTTAAAACAAAAAAAGAAACAATGCGCCAGCCTGGGAGCCGAACCTGGGCTGCCTAATTTAATTGTAAACTTTGGCTTATAATGACAGCAAATTTTAAAAAATAACTAATATAACAGCAAATTTTTAAAACAAAACAAAAAAACAATGCGTAAGCCGTCAAAATCATACCAGTAAAATCCTACATTGGATTAAGCTAGCATTTTACTGGCTTAAATTATGCTATTATCACAACTAGTTCAAAAAATGTCAGTAAAAATACTACTTCAAATCATATCGAGAATATTGCTTTTTCCTACGACATCAACACAGGAAAATAACCAGTTTGCGCAATGTAAAAAGCATTTGGGCTGATCTAGTGCTGGTATTTTTGGACCTAGTAAATTAACTAGTATTTAAACTAGTTGACTACACTGCAGATATTTTACTAATATATTTATTAAATTAGACTTATCAGATTACCAATTAATCGACTACTGCAACTACTGAATATTCTAAAAACTGAATTTTAATAAAAAAAAAACTGCTACTAAAATTTGTCCGAAAGTGACATTAAACCAACAAGCAATGAAGGATTCTCTATCGCACCACTTTAAATGGTTTGCACAACTTGATCAATCTCATGTTTCTACAAATATAAAGAAGTAAACAAACAAACAGTAACTTAAGCAACGAAAGAAAAGAAACTACGACATAATCGACAAGCGATTTGAGCTCTTACATTCTTACATATTTTACTAATGTATTTATTAAATTAGACTTATCAGGTTACTGGGGCGTATGATGAATATTAATTGCAATTAGTCGACTAATGCAACTACTGAGTATTCTAAAAACTGAATTTTAATAAAAAATACGACCACTAAAATTTGTTCGAAGGTGACATTAAACCAACAAGCAATGAAGGATCCTCTATCGCACCATTTTAAATAGTTTGCATAACTTGATCACTTTCATGTTTCTATAAATATATAAAAGTAAACAAGCAATAGCTAAAACAGAGAAAAAAAACACTGCGACATAATCGACAAACGATTTGAACTCTTATAATCCGACATATTTTACTAATGTATTTATTAAATTAAAATTATCAGACTACCAGGGCGTATGATGAACATTAATTGCAATTAATCGATTACTGAAACTACTGAATAATCTAAAAATTTAATTTTAATTAAAAAAACTACTGCTAAGCAAAAATGTTGCTTTGATTTTTGTGCTTTGGGGTGGAATTTTTTATTATAAGGCTGCGAAGTGTCCTTCATTCTGTACTTCTATATGTTCCTGGATTTTATAAATTTTGGGAACCAAACTAAAGAAGAGATTTTTTTTTGTTTTAATTGTTTGATATGATTTAGAGGTCACTACCAGTTGTCAAAGTTTAGCTCTCTCACAAGAAAACGTCCCTTGGTGTCATTCACCGATTTGAATTAGCTTCGAATATGTGATAGAGGACAAAAATCTAAGGTACAAGTATTTTTTTATAGGTGCGGAAACTCAGGCTTAAAGGTTCAAAATGGCGTCCGAAAAATTTCGTATAAGTGCGTTTTTTCACATAATGACCCTATTAGAGCCGCCGTTTTGAACTTTCTATTTTTGACTCCAGATTCGTGTTTATCGACCCCAGAAATCTATAGGCACCTGATATAATGTAGGTACAAGGTCATCTTCTAGTTTTCGCAACTTTTGTCCGCCATTTGTATCAATATGCTTTGGTAGCGACCCCTAAATATTATTTAAAAATTAAAAAAAAAATTACTAGTTTCTTATGATAATTATTCAAATAATGTGTTGCCTCGTGATATTAAAAGTTATTTTTCTTAGAAATAAGGACCGCCCTAATACTCGTATACATAAACATAAATCAAATAAATGCTAAACTTCTTCCGTTTACACATCCTTTTGCGTTAACTTTGCTTCCGTTGGGTTATGTTCTATTTTGTGCAACCGTCTAGCAGCATTCGAACATCCGTTTACTTTGTCTTCTTGTTTATTTCCTTCCGTTGGTGAGCTGCTAGGATATGCTTCTAAATCCCACTGCACAGTTATGATGGTAGAAGCCTCTGGATGTTAGTAGTCAGTGATGACAACAAAACTCAGTTTAAGTGAAACAAGAATAGCGAAAGCAAGAAGAAGACACACAACAACAACTGAAAAATGAAATTATAAAAAAAAACGCTAAAGGAACAAATCATATAAATCAAGCAGAACAAGCTAAAAAACAACGGCTAAAACAAAGTTGAAGAGTAAAATTGCAGGAACTGCATTGTCAAACACAATAACTTAAACAACAACAACAACAGCAACGATAACAATGAAGTCATTACACATACACACTCACGCCCACACATAAAATGCTGATGCCTTTTAATTATATGTGTTAATTATAACGTAAAGGATTCTGCGAGCCTTGAGCTATATTAAACTGGCTTCGCAACTGCATCGCTTACTCCTTCACACATTTTTTAATCCTAACCAGGCATGATGTTTTCAGTATAACTGTATTTTTTTCAGTATAATTTCACAAAGTTTTTACTCTTGTACTATGCAACCATTTTTTATATAATTTATTATAATTTGTGAAAGTTTATTTCAAAAGTATATGTTTCCCTGACAATATTTTAATATGGATTCTTCACATATATACATTACCCCTTATGATCAATTGAGTTTCTCTTTCAAAAATTGCGAAAATTAACTTGAACTATTGCTGGCAACAAAGTCCTTACAATTATTTTAGTAAAATCTTATAGCAAAAAATTAAAAATATTTCATATTAGAAATGGGTGGAGTCTCTCTCCAAAAATTATTTCTCTAGCGCTCTAAATTTCCCGGTGGTAAAATTTAGTCGGTACTCCGTATGCATTCCATGGTATAACGAATTACTCAGAATATTTTATCATTCATCCTATTTTAATGAGGAACTGAAGTGGAATCTGGCACAAGTCTTAATTAGTAAAAAACTGTAAAAGGGATGTGACAAAAACTGTCTTGCGTTGTTAAAGGTCAATAGTTTATTTCATTGTAAACGCATTACTTTGACCTCATTCGTCAGTGTAGCTAATTCGTGATTTCAGATAGTACGTTTTCGTATTTAAATATATTTATATATATTTATATTTGAAAATCGAATATATAAAATAGTTAAAGGTTTGTATCTGTATAAATTGTATAATTCAATTCGAAAGGTACAAAATTCGTTCATTAAGCCGTAGAAATTATTGTAAAAATGTATTTTTTCAGGTGTTTTTGGCATAGAGAGGCATTTCGTTATGTTTCTCTTATACTCCGCTGATAAAATTTGTCAGTGCTCCGAATGTATTCAATGTTATAAAAAAACTAATTCCGAATATTTTATCATTCACCCTATTGAAATGAAGATCTTTAACCAAAAATGTGTTCGTGTCGTCGTGGTGTCAACACGCAGGAAGTTTTGCTGCCGTTTGTTTAATTAATTAAACCACTAACAAGTACAAAAATGCCCTGCATTTGTTTAAAAACAGTCGATAGACATCTCGGTGATAGTAAAAAGGTGAAGTGTGGCATCTGCAATGAGTATTTTCATTGCACTTGCGTTAATTTGCAAAAAGCAGGCATTGAATATATACTAAAAAATAATCAAACTATTAAATATAAAAAATGTACTTCGGCCTGACGCGATCCGTTGCACTCACCGCCTAAATGTTGCTAAAATGCGTCTGTCAGCAACTTCTACCACTGAAGCAACAAATGACACTGAAGTGGCAGATCTCTTATTCTTCCAACACTTTTGTGATCGCTCTGCTGGTGACCAACAAACATATTCAAGCTCACCGATAGCACACGACATTGAGGAACAGAAAACTCAACGCAGCAGCCCAGGCGACCCCAACAGCAACAACATCAATAACAACAACAACAACAACAACAACAACAACAACAACAACAACAACAACAACAACAACAACAACAACAACAACAACAACAACAACAACAACAACAACAACAACAACAACAACAACAACAACAACAACAACAACAACAACAACAACAACAACAACAACAACAACAACAACAACAACAACAACAACAACAACAACAACAACAACAGCAGCAGCAGCAGCAGCAACAACAGCAACAACAACAACAACAACAAAACAACAACAGCAACAACAACAACAACAACATCACTAACAACATCAATAATAACAACAACAACAACAACAACAACAACAACAACAACAACAACAACAACAACAACAACAACAACAACAACAACAACAACAACAACAACAACAACAATAACAACAACAACAACAACAGCATTATCATCAACAGCAACAAAAACATCCACAAAGCTACGAGCCAAATATAACTCTGGAGCTGGTATACAATGAGATATTGTCTCTTAAATCAATGTATACAAATACTCTTACAACAACTCCGTCTCTTCAAGAGAAGAAAAAGTACTTGGTAGAGAAAATTGACAAACTCCAAGAAGAAGTCAACTATTTACAGCAGCATGAAAAAGAGAAGTGCATAGAGATTGTGGGTGCACCGAAAGTCAATAACAACAATGCTATCAATTCTGCTTTCAAAGTATTTTCTGAAGGGCTAAATATAAATGTTTTAGTGACACAGATCGACTAGTGTTATGTAAGATTGATTTATAAGGTTGTCGCAAGGGAGAGAGTGAGTACCCATAATTGTCAAAACGAAGTTGACAGCTCATAGAAAATCTGCAAGTACTCTCTATTATCATCCGTTTTTCTTTCGTAGTCATTCGCAAAATTGGCTGGTTTTGACAATTACGGGTACTGAGAAGAGAGTGCGATCAGCCCTGTGACAACCTTATAAATCAACCTTGGTGTTATGTAAAGAAAATTACCAACAAAAATAATACAGCACCTAATATGCTCTGAAATATTGAAATTTACTTCTCTTCACATTAAAAAAAATATTATGAAAAGAAATATACAAACAAATCTAAGCTGTGCTCAAAAATATTTTGTTGTGAAAAAACAATAAAATCTTCGTAAACGACGTTCTTTCCGAACTGACCAGATTTCTTTTAAAAAAGACATAAACTTCAAATTTGCTTGGATTTCCAATGGCAAGGTTTTACTACGAAAAAATTAAGGAGGGAATTGTGCTGTAATAAATTCACTTGAGGATCTTGAAAATCTTAAAAGTTCAAATAGCAAATCTTCTCTTGTTTACATTTTTTTTTTTTTTTTTTAAAACCCTTAAATTTTAATATATTTGCGGAAAACGAAGATACTCAGGCGAATTTATAAAATGTTCCCCTAATAAATTGCAAAAGTAATTTTTTATGATATAGATAATCCAAACAAATGTAGAAACTTCTTTATTGTTCAACAAAACTTAAAAATTTTGATAATTTTATTTTAAACTTAGATTCTTTCAAAAATAAACCCGATTTTTTATTTTTAACGGAGATATGGATTTATGATGAAGAAGTGTCTCTGTCTGATATCCCAGGATATAATTTTTTTGCTAAGTGTAATAATGAATACGCAGTGCCTGAAGTTGCGGTTTTTGTTAAGAAAGTTATAAGCTATGAATTCTCCGGTAAAAGTCTTCTTAGTTGTGATGTGATTAAAATAATGTGTTTAATAAATAATAAAAAGTTTACTTTTACTAGCGTTGACAGATTTCATGACAGTGATGTAAATGTTGTGTTTTTAAAGGAACTAGGTGAATTGGTAGAAAATAATAAAATCTAATGCTGTAGATAAATACTTGATGATGTTATCGTCTCATCGACTTGAATCTTGTATAAATCTACCCATTCGAATTACTGACTCTTCTGCTTCCTGCATTGATCATATTTTTTGCGACTTAAGCAATCTTGTGACATAACCATAAGTAGCTCTGTGTGCGACCTGCAGTTGTCAGATCACTGCTTAATATGTCTCTCTTTTGAGGAGTTCGCAAACTGTGATTTCGTAAATTTTATGACCAATCCTTGTGATAAAGTTTTCATGAAAATAGATTTTACTTTATTAAATAGTAAATTAAGATTTGAGTTTTGGGACGCAATTTATAATGAACCTGATCCATCAAAAGCTATATTTATGAAAACGCTATTACAACATTTTTATTGGTGCAGTTTCACTTCCAATCAAGGTTCCCGTTATGTGGGAAAAATCCCATTCGTGGTCATTTTTAATTGCCCTTTTTTTGTGGGAATTCCCATGGTATTTTTTTAATTCAGCGTGGAAGTTTATAGTTATCGTGGGAGTTCAGTGTGGTATTTTGTACTTGCCGTGGGAATTTGGGAATTTTTTTATCATATGATTTTTTTCACATTTATTAAGCAAAAAGTTCTTATGAAATCATTGCCATTATACGCTCTGTTTACACGACGGTTTTATGTCGTAAGTTACCTTTGTAAAATTCCTTAAATTTTTGTTGTTGCAAAATTCTTTTCTGTAAATATATCGCTTTTATCCTATGAACATCATAAATACGGCGTTCATTGAATACCACTATTATATCTTTGGTTTTTTAGTTGTAAAGGGTTAGAGTAAGCGAAGTGTTACGACCTTGTTCGTACATTTTCTATTTCTTATTACAAAATGCTTTCTGTATGTATTGTATTGTATTTTTTAATGCCTATGGGATTTTTTTTTTGGGATTTTTAAATTCATATGGGATTTTTGGTGTTATTTTTAAAAAGCGCGGTATTTTTGTGGTAATTTTTAATGATCGCGGGATTTTTTGTGGTATTTTTTGATTGCGGTGGAATTTTTTTGTTTATTTTGACCGTGGTAATTTTATTGGTATTTAATTGATGGTACTGTGGGAAAAAGGTAATTTCCGTGGGAATTGTTTCGAATTTTGACTGGCAACCTTGCTTCCAATGCTTAAAATTCAAATAGTAAAAGATTAAAACCCTGGACAAGCAATGAATTACTAGTAAGAATCAATTATAAAAATAAACTCTACAAAAAATTAACAAAACACCCCAAAAATTATAATTTAAAAAGTTTGTAAGGAAATTCTAAAAGATACCGATACTTCTAAGAATAAATTCTACAACAATGAGTTTAACAAAGTAAAGGGTGATATTAAGAAAGAATGGGAGTTAGTCAATAACTTACTAAACATGTCGAATAAAAGGAAGTAATATCGTGTCTAAAAGTAAATGGTGCAATTCTATCAGATGAAGCTGAAAAAGCCAACGCACTGAACAATTTCTTTACGAATGTTGTAAAGTGTGTTATTCGTAATAATACTACGAATGTGTTAATTAACTCTTTACAAGAGGATAAGGTTCTCCTAATGCAAAAAGTAGATAACTTGCAGTCGGAATTAATTGCCATAAAGCTTAAATTGGTCGAAAATGAAGCTGCTGCCACTCTCTCCACACTTGCTACTGAGGTCAATGAACTGCGTGGCACTATGCATGAAGCTTTCAATGTCAACTCTAATAATTTTCGTTCCGATCAAATTAAGCCCTTACTCAATTGCGGCGACCAAATATCAGCTGCTAAGCCACAGAATATAGTTGCTAATGTTTGCTCTTTTAATAAAGACAACGCAAATAGTACAAACAAAAACAATGCAATTCCTGTATCCGCTTCGAAAACCGGTTTTGAGACATCAAATGCATTATATTCTCGTACTCTCGATGCTGCGCCTCAAACTCTGCCCCCCTCGACAACTGCTGCCCGTGATTCCTCACCACCTGTCTCTTCACGCTCGCTGTCATATGCTGCTGCTGCTGCTGTTGCTGGTGATTCTTTCTCTTCTCCTTCTACTCTAAGGCCTCCTACAATTGAGTGGATTAATATGCGCTATAATAAAAAGAAATTGAACGACATAAATCATAACATTGGAATTGTTGGCAACAATGTTAATAATGAGCTCGATGTGGCTGCGCCTATGAAGTTTTTGCATCTCTCTTCTTTTAAGCCATCGGTCACCGCTGAGAATTGATTGTATTTCATCGCATACTGATATAAATAAGAGCAATATTAAATGTTTTCGCCTCGTGAAGAGAGGTGTGGATGAAACCACATTAAAAAGAGTAAATTTTAAATTAGAAATTTTAAGCGATGATTATGAAAAAGTATTTAACTCTGCTTTATGGCCCGCAAATCTACGTGTTCGGCAATTCTCTTCTTTTTTACCAAAAGAGGGAGTGAATGTCATGACTCATTAGCACACAAAGAAGTCACTTTACATAATTGCAGCACCGCTTCAACGAATTCGAATGCAATAAAAAGACCTATTACAACAACACCTTTGTTTAGCAAAACTGAAACTATCGGAAGAAACTTAGCTGCTGATAATGCACTTTTAGATAAATCTAATGCTATTAATATCTATTATCAGAATATGTCTGGTATTAGAACTAAAGCTAGCTTAATATTACAGCATAGTAGTCTAGCTGAATTTGATGTTGTTGTTCTCACAGAGACATGGCTAAATTCGCACTTCTTTGATGAGGAGTTTTTTGATTCAAATTTGTATAATACGTTTCGTAAAGATCGTGATTCGTTAAAAACTGGCTGTAGAAGAGGTGGTGGTGTGCTGATTGCTGTAAATCGTAGATTAAATGCTTCTGTCGTTGTGCTTCAAAATTCAGATTCTATGTTGGATCAGCTGTGTGTTAAACTCCAGTGTACTTCGGGATCGATGCTTATTTGCGTATCTTACATTCCTCCGAATTCCGCAGATACTCTTTATATGGCTCATGTTGACAACATCGTTGGATTATCATTAAATAATGAGGATTGCTGCTTTTGTGTATTAGGCGATTTCAACCTAAATAAATTGAGTTGGTCATATATTGATGACGAAATTATTCTTACTCCGTCTAATGTAAACAGTTGTAATGAAATCTATCTTGTTGACAACTTTTTAAGTTGTGATTTAGTCCAAATTAATAACGTTGCTAACATGCTTAATAGAATTCTAGATTTAGTTTTTATAAGCAATAATATCAATTTTAAGATCGCTGAAAATCCTTTTCCTATTACTGCTTCTGACATGCACCATGTTCCGTTGGCCATAGAACTCGAATTTTATGTATTTTTGCAAATGGATAAAGCTAATAATGTTAAATCTTTCAATTATAATCTATGTGATTTTAGTCTTTTAAATAATATTTTTAATAATTTTGATTGGGTCTCTATGTTCAACGGTGCTGATGTCTCAGAATGTTTTCTTCAATTTAAGGCCAATGTAAATGAGATTTGTAATAAGAACATTCCTCAGATTCAAGCCACGTCTTTTAAGCTTCCTTGGTTTACTAAGGGTCTTAAAAAACTAAAAAACCTAAGAAACAAGTTTTTTAAGAAATACAAGCGAAGCAATAATTCGGAATTTTATGATAAATACAAGCATTACATGAGGGAATTTAATTTTTTAAATAAATATTTGTATAACCAATACATACTGGGATTTGAAATTAATATAAAATCGAACCCTAAAGCTTTTTGGCGATTTGTTAAATCGAAAAAAAATAGTGCTAGTATACCATCAGCTGTCTTCTACAATGGCAAAATAGCAAATAATGCGAATGAAGCGGCAGATCTTTTTGCTGAATATTTTCAGTCGAACTTTGAAACTGCCTATGACGGTGATATTTGTGATGACTTCCTCATGAATATTCAGTCTATTTTCGATTTTGGTTCGTTGGCATTATCCTCCGATGATGTCATAAAAGGTATTCAAGGTTTAAAACCATCAATGAATACAGATATTGATGGTATATCTGCTTTTTTGTTAAAAAATTGTTTAGGATTAATGGAACCCATTAAAGCTATTCTTAATAAATCTCTAGCTTCAGGAATTTTTGTTGCTGACTGGAAAATTGCTTTAATAACACCAATTTTTAAAAACGGGAACAAAAATGATATACCTTATTATAGGCCTATTTCTAAATTATCTACTTTCTCGAAACTTTTTGAAGGCATCATTAAGGATAAGTTTTACCATGTAGCTAAACGCTTGATTTGTCCTAATCAGCATGGTTTTGTTACTGGACGTTCAACTGTATCTAATCTGGCTATTTTTTCTGAAGATTGTATTTCTGCCTTTCGGAGCGGATATCAAGTAGATACAATTTATACCGACTTCTCTAAGGCATTCGACAAAGTGTCGCACATTATTTTATTACTTAAGTTAGCCAAATTAGGCTTTCATTCACATCTATTACAATGGCTACGATCCTATTTAACAAATAGATCTTGTACTGTTGTTGTTGATAATGCTAAATCAGCCCCTTTCTATGCTTCATCGGGAGTTCCTCAAGGGAGTATTTTGGAACCACTGCTATTTATATTGTTCATTAACGATATACGTATAAGTTCTTGTTTTGCTAAAGCTAATTATCTTTTATACGCAGATGATCTTAAAATATACACAGCAGTAAAAAATCTTTCGGACTCTGATTTTCTTCAGGTTGAACTGTCTAATGTTTATGCCTGGTGCCACAAAAACCGCCTTTCGCTAAATATTAATAAATGCTTCCAATTAACGTTTTCTAAGTCACAAAATATTTTCAATACGTCTTATCACATCGGTACCTCTGTATTGAAGAAAGTGGATAGAATTTCAGACTTAGGTGTAATTTTTGATACCAAATTTACATTTTATAATCATTTTGATTTTATTCTCCCGAAAGCGTATGCCATGATGGCTTTTGTGCGACGAAATAGTACCGCCTTTTTGGACCCGTACACGCATAAAACTCTTTATACTTCTTTGGTCAGATCTAGACTTGAGTATGCCTCATTAATTTGGAACCCATATTATGCTGTCCATATTAATCGCTTGGAACGTTTACAAAAAATTTTTACTCGTTATGCTTTACGATCTTTATACCCTAGTGATCCTCTTCCCTCTTATAATGTTCGATGTTTACTTATAGATCTAAAAACATTGCAAAGTAGAAGAACAATACTTTCTCTAATGTTCATTTTTGATATAATTAGTAGTACTATTGATTGCCCCCGTCTTTTAGGGGCGATTAATTTTAATATTCCTATTAGAAATCTCAGGTTCTATGATTTATTTTACGTCGGAATGATAAAAACTAACTACGCAATAAACGCTCCTTTAAATCGTGCCTTAATTGAATTTAACAAGCTATCTAAAGAAATTGAAATTGATTTTTCGTGCTCAAAATTGGTTCTAAAAAATTTATTAAACAGCTGTTATCGTTGATATGTTTAAAACTGTTATGTATGTTTTAATTAATATTTTTATTTATATTTAATTAAATTTACACTTTTTTCTTTATGTTAATTGTAGTCAGTAAGGAAACTATTCCATTGATGAAATACAAATAAATAAATAAATAAATAAAAAAATAAATTGTTGTTGTTCCAGCTTCTACGACTGAAATCTATATAATTATAATGTCGTTGAAAAAGTCTAACTCAAAAAGAGAAAATTACTTTTCAAATGCATTCATAAAACAAATTGTGCACAATATTGTTGACGTACTTTGACATCTCTTTAATAAAAGTATTGGTGCTGGAGTTTTCCCAGAGGAATTAAAAAAGGCGGAAGCTATTCCTTTATTCAAGAAAGCAGCTACCAAATAATTATCGTCGTATCTCTATTGCGTCGTATCTGAAATTTTGCAATAATATTTGTAGCGGCCTTAACAATAAAAAACAATCAGCTGCACTTTTTATAGACATCACCAAGGCTTTTGACACATTTGTCCATAAAATTCTTTTCAATAAAATTTATAAATGTGGACTTAGAGGATCGGTTTACAAATGACTTTGCTTATATTTACAAACAACGTGTTTAGTTCCTTCGTCTCAGTTGACTCAGGTGTGCCGCAAAGCTCGGTTTTTGGACCTGTCCTTTTCTTACTTACTTACTTACTTAGGTGACCGTAACAACCCGTGTCCGGGTTTCGGCCGACATCATCAGCTCTTGCCAGGCGCCTCGGCTTTGAGCGCGCCTTCTCCAATCGGATACACCAAGTGCGGTTAGGGCTTCCTCAGTCTGGTCCATCCATCGGAGGCATGGTCTCCCTCCTGTCCTTTTCTTAATTTATATTAATTCACTTTTTAACCAAAATTTGAAAGCGATTCTGTAGCTTTCGAAGTTGATATGGCATGCACGTATTCGAGAAATTCTCTTCTCTATTTAACAGCAAGCATTAACCATGACCTTTGTATTCTCAGACATTGGTTTTCAATGCATAAGCTAGTCCTAAGTGACAAAACAAAAATAATGTATTTCAATGCAGTAGAGAGTTTCAGTGCAAAAAGTTTATATATCATCAGCCAAACTGCAATAAATTTATTTTCGATAAGAATATTTGTTCCACATCAAATAATTTGCAAACTTTCAACGACCATGAAGCTTGCTGACCTGAATGCTTCAATATTAACTGCGTTACAACTTTTAAATATGTATACGAATATACGAACAAACTATTGACTTGTGTTTATTATGGTATTTTACACTCAAGACTTGAATATAGACTGGCTTGTTGGGGCGGTACACATCGTTATAAAATCACCCCACAGCATATCGCTCAAAAGCACATCATTCGTATCATATGCAGTAAAAGTCGACTTGGAAATAGCTTTCCACTTCAAAAACCTTGAAATTCTTCCACTTAAGCATTAGTACTTTTACAAAGGCCATAAGGTATTTTTTTGTAACATTGATTTTCTAACGAACAGGATCAATCCAAACTACAATTTAAGAATTAACAGACTCAATGAAACCATAGTTCCATCGCATAATACACAGATTTTCCTAAACTCACATTCTTCTAAAGAAGAGCTCCGAGATTGTATAATAGTTTGATACAATCAGATACTATTCGTAGTACGAACAGATACTATTCGTTGCAAACGTGATAAACATTGCATCCTTAAAAAAGTAAAATTTGAGCTCTTTTTATTCAACTATGAGGAACTAGATTTCATACTTTGTCTGCAAATATGATTGCATTAGTTACACATGCTTCTTTTCTTATCTTTTCATAAATTTTCTTTATACTTTTGCTTATGGTTTATTTTTTTTTATGCTTTAATTTTTCTATTAATTTATTTTAAAATTAACAATCAATTACATTAAAAAATAACAAAAAATTATTTATTTAATTAAAAATGTATGTAATTTCAAGACCCCTTTAAGCGATATTGTGTATATATCAATCGCATATGTAAATATCCTGCATTCGCCACTAGCTTTCTAGCTACAGGATGCAGATTTATGAAATAGTGTTATATCCTAGAACAAAACACATGCTGTAATAAATGTTTATAAGATATTTTTCATAATAAAATCTATCAAATATTACTCAAATCAATTTTGTATTATCAAAGAATAGTTCCTATTTATCTTTGTTTATGCAATAGGTTGACTAAGTTCCCTTATCATCAGCACAATATGTTTTCTAACAAGCACTAAAGAAGTGATTTGATGTTGTGATAACTAGTCGTTATTTTAATAGATGAATAAAAGGTCAATAGTATAAAAATAATAAGTTAAACAAAACTAGAAAATTATTTAAATATAGGCTGGCTGGAAAAACAGAAACTGAAATAGGATATCATTTAATAATTCGACGAAATTATTGCGAAAAAAATATGTTGTGTTATTTATTTTTGTTTATAGTTTGCTTTATTTCATTGTGCTCTATTTCGTTATCGTTGTGTTTTTGAGAAAAATTTCATCAAATTTTTGTGTTTTAACTGTTCCGCTTGAGATTTCTTTCTTGCTATTTGACCCCTTATAACCCATGATCATATATTTTAAAATAAATAACATTTATAAACTTGCTTTTAAGTTTCATAAAACATGTATTTTTTAAGAAAATTAATTTTTTTATTATACCATGTATCTATTAATTACAGAATAAAGGGGTGAGCAGATTTGTGACATTGAGTTAATATTATATATTTTTTCTATGCTGAGTGTGGAAATCTAATATGTATTTTAGGTACTTACGCAGTGGTGTAACAGAAAACCGTGTCAAATACCACCGAGTTGTAGTGGTATTCGAACTTTCAAAATAAACTTTCAATAACATACTAGTAGCGCCATCTTTGGGTACGATGGTGTATTATTTCGTTAGAGCGGTATGTAGCAGTGATTTAACAATGAGTTAAAAGGGCTATCAATACGGTCCGTTTGGTATTGGGCTATAACGGGTAAATGCATTTATATTTATTTACAAGCTGAATACTCGGCGTTACTCGATGGATGATATAAATAATTTTTGTATTCATTTGTTAACTTGAAAAACTATTCAAAAAAATTGGAAGGAATGCATCTTTCAAACCACTTTCTTCGACGGAACTAGCAAAATTGTAGCTTCACTATCTGATGAGTATGAGAAAAAAATTCAAATTTTATATTTTATTCGAGAGAATTTGATGTTATTCATTTTATTCATTTTTGAAAAAATTTTGTAAAAATTAGACCAAAAAATCGGAACTTTTGGAAAGCATTTATTTAAATTTCTTTATACATAATTGCTCTTTTTTGACCTCGTGTCGTAATGTATCTGTTCAGGATACCAAATTTTTTCACAAGAATTTATATATTATTATTGTTGTCGAAAGCTTTGTTTGTTATTTTTAAGGTTTCACAATATTTATTATTATCGGATACTTTTTTAAATAAATCGACATAAATAAAAAAACCAAAAATTTATTATTTCTTAAAATAAGTATTTCTTAAGAACAAAATAATTAACTTACTTAAACCAAAAAAATAATTGAAAGAACGTATGGACACAAGTGTATCTCAAAAAAGTTGACGATGTTTTATTTTTATGTGATACCATCTTAATTTTTTCGTATGATGTTATGAAATCACACGAAATCTTAATTTTTGCTCATTTTGGCATGTGGCTTCTACGTGACTCGTATAAGCATATTTCGATGCATATCGGCACGAGTTGTTGTGCTCAAATGAGGAGAAATGTAGTTTTCGTGTATTTTAGGGACAAATCAATGAAATAAGAGCCTAGGCATTAAAAAATAGGAGCATTTTTCGACTTTTGAGGACTTTTTCGTAAAAATACCTAAATCTGACCTAAACAAAAAATGGAATAGAAAAACGGTTTTGAAACGGAATGGAATGGAACGGAAACACTGGAATTCAAAAACTTTTCGAATGAAAATCAGATATATGTTTTTAGAACTATTTAAGTTACTCCGAGTGAGAAATATATGCTTTTAGAATTTTTATAATCTTTTTTGTGATCAAAATTCTTGAAAAGAGCACCTTGAGTATTTTTGAAAAAAAAGTAAAGTTTCAACAGGTATAAATTTTTCCTTGAATTTCGGTTCTTTATTTTTTTGCAGAAAATAGCTCGGGACTATGTTTAAACCATCGAAAAGTTTTTTTCGAAAAGTATAAAATCACAACTCTGGTAGTTTTGTCCTATGTTTAAGTTTGATAACTTATTTTAAAGAAATATTAAATAGAAAACAAGCTGTGAACCAGCTTTTTGAAAGTGTACACCTATTCAAAAGTTATTTGGATTCTGTGAAAAAATGAGCACTTTTTCCCATATCGCCAAGTCTGACATGTACCGTTGCATATCGGCACGTGTTTCCGTTGGTCCTATGTACATCAAATTTTATTTAAATTTATTTCAATATCATACAAAGAAATTAAGAGTGAAAGCCATAGAAAAACAACTTTCATTTTTAAGGGACACTCAAATATATATATTATGTATTGTAATATTGATAGTAATATTAGGTTAGATGAAATAAATAAACATCAGGTTCCCCTCCCACAAAAGATGACGTCATTAAAATGGTTAATGTTTAAAAGTTTTAATATTTAGTCAAAAAATATTTGCTCAAGCAATACCTAACATTTAAAAAAATGTATCAATAAAAAATTTCCAAAAATTCGATATCTATCAATACTATTATATAAAATTGAAGTGGAAATTTTTGTTTATAGGTAAACTCCAAAATTGCTGGATCGATTTTTATGAAATAAGTTTTAAAATGTCATATTTGTGCTACTGCACAGCATAGGGTATGTTAATTCTGAAATTTTAATAATAAGTATGTTTTATTAAAGTGTTAAATTTTTAAAGAAATCATCCCCGATTCCTCGAGTTGCTTGATTCTTTTCTTTTCATGTGCTTGTGTTGCGAGAATTTCAATAAACTTCATGTTGTTCTCATCTCTTTTTCTGCTCAGCTAGCACAACACAACATAAATAACAGATGAGTAACGCGCAAGGTGAAAAGAGAGATACCTATAAATGCAAAAAAACAAAACAATAGAAAAAAAATGTTTTTTATTTCGTTTGACATACATTGCCTTAATGGCTGATGTCACAAGGTGATCATTTGAACGACGTTCAAAAGTTTTTCTTCGAATAAAAATAAAAACGTGTTAACGCTCTTTATTGACAAGAAACGTCCATGGCGAAGCCGCGGAACACTGTGGCCTGCTAATAGTTCTATACAAATACCATATTTCGGGACAAAAAACATCTAAGTTTTTAAGGTACTATTAAGCTTAGATTAATTAATTAATGCAGCAAATTTCAAACTTCACTGTGTGGGTGTGAACTTTGTTTTTTTTTGTACCTACTAAAAAATAGGTGCTACAACCTTAAGTATACTTATATTTTATTTTTTGCTTTAAGTTGCTCTTGATTTGGTCCACTTGACTTCATTTTTTTAACCTAGCGCCAATAAACACATCTTTGGTCACACATCCGAGGTGTGTCACATCCGAGGAAAAAAAAATACTGAAAATAAAAACTATGTGAACACAAGAAACTGTAGGGCAATTATTGAAATATTGAAAACAAATTTTATGCTTTGTATTTTATTAGAAGGCTAAGTATGGTAAATATATATACACAAATAAATATACACATGCATGTAAACAAAACAACAGAACAACGAAACAGGAAAACAGCGTAAGCATATAAAAGACTGAGCGCTAGCATAGAAAAATGAGTCTTGAACAGAACGCAGACGCGTGCACATTTGCCAAGACTTAGGACAGTTAAGCTCAGGTTTTTCACAGTAAAAACGCTTACACCCTTTAAGCTCAGATTTTTCATAGTAAAGGCACTTACACCCTTTAAGCTGAGGGTACTCACAGTAAAGGCGTTTACACGTTTTAAGCTAGGAGTACTCATAATAAAGGCGTTTACACCCTTTAAGCTCAGGATGTTCATAAGTGAAGGCGTGTACACCATTCAAGCTCAGGTTGTTTCTTAAATTTTATGTTTAATTTTTTTTAATGTAAACTTTAATGTTTAATTTTATTTTATAGAATAATATTAAACAATAATAATTACAGATATTATTAAATAATTACATTTAAAATAATCCTATTGGATTAATCCTATTTTATTTATAGTATCAAATATATAAAATAAGCGCACAATAAAAATTATTTGTAAATTTAAAACTAAAAACTACCGAGTTATAAATTTTTTGTAAAGAACCCTTTGCTTACTCATTGAGCCTACCCCAGCAACCACAAACGAACTGGAGGGTTTGTTACTACTATGTATAAAAAAAAATGTTTAATGTTTTGAATAAAATCAATAATATATTAATTTGAAAACAATTGCCCGCGATCGACTGGGCAAGTGCAGCTACATAAAATTCCGCGATATTAAGTCAACAAATGGGCATGGTAAGAATAGCTCGGGTGGTATACACCCATTTTGAATGACGACGGGATAAGTTAAAAATAAGAAATAAATGAGTAGTTGGTAATTGAAAAAAGATCCACAGTTTTATACAATAAAAATAGCACTTTTATAAGATTGCAAAAAACTGAGGGATGAACTTAAGCATTGTAGTTATTAAAAATAATTAAATGTTACTCATACTTTGCGGTATTCTTCCTTCAATAAGGTTTAGTAATATAATGTGAAGGACCGTTATATATCCACATGAAATTTTATGTTACTCTCTAACGTTGTGTTATTAAATTTTATTCAAGTTTAATACATGAAAACTTTGCTTGTTCCTCTTCCACTTCTTTTTATTCTTTTTAAAAGTTACCAACAAAGTTTGCCCAATGCCAACATAGATTTATAGATATAGCCAAATTGTTTTCAGTTTTACTTTAAATATGTTGGTTATGCGTGTTAATTTTGCTGTATGTGCTGTTGTTTTTGTTGTTGTTATTGTTGTTGTTGTTACTTTATACGTACAACATTGTGTACGAAACAACAATTGAATGAAAAGCTTCAATATTTTCCCCAACATAAGCCAAACTTTTGCTTGCTATTCTAAGGCACTGAATTTAAGCACACATACACTCACATTTTGCTGTTATTCTGAGAATGTGCATGTATTTGTGTGCATGTAAGTGAGTGAAGGGTATCATTTTTCGCTGTCATAAAGTACTGACTTCAATGTTCATACAGTTTATGTCACACATACTACAGTAAAAATTTTAACATTCCAAAAAAAACCCCAGTGCAAAAAGTAAAAAGGAAATAACATCGAAAATTTAAATTGTGAATAGTGTGGCACGTCAGCGTAAACGCGTAAAATAAGCTTCATCACTATAATGCAAAAATATTATATTATGCCCGAAAATTTAAATTTTTTTATATATTTTATGACGTTAAAAAATAACTTGTTGTATTGTTGTGTTTTTTTTACGATTATTTGAACTCATTTCTGCTTGAGTGTGTGTGTGCGTGCGTATATGTGTGTGTGTGTGAGCGTGTGTTAGAGTGTGTGCTGCCTTTGTGTTTGAAAATTGAGTTGAAAACTTCATCGCTTAGCTTTTTGGTATGTTGAGCTTTTATAAAAAGCCAGCAAAAAAAAAAATTAAACGTTGTGCATACATTCACACAGACATATTTACACAATTAAATTATGAAGCAAAATGCTTGTCTGGTTGTGTATTTATTACTGCCAGTACATTCCACATGTTTCTTTTACAAACCCCCTTTTTTAATGTTAAAAACATCCCAGTCGGAAAATTTATATATATAAAAGATAATTTCAAAAATAAAAAGTTAAGCCAAATTAATCAAAAAATTGTACAGCAATTAAAATTAAAGTGTCTTAATATATAAAAATAATCTTAAGATAAGTAAATATTTGCAGAATCTTTAAATTCTTAGCATATTAAATGTTCCCATTTAAGTTTCAATGTTCACACATGCTTCAGTGTTTGTTCGTGCGTTTTTAAATTTATTTACTTCTTACTTCATACAAAGTTTGTTTATAATGTTATTCTTGTTGTTTCTAAAGTTTATTTTATCGTTAATAATTGTCTTACATGAGTTTTGTTTCGTGTTGTTTCTTTATACGTACAAACTTTATGTACAATAATAATTAAAAGAAAAAAAAACAAATTGTGGTAAATATTTCAACATGCATTTTTAATGCTTAAAAGCCATGTTAATAAAATTTCAAGTAGACTCCCCAAGAGTTGAAAATTGTTTCTGTCTACTGTTATGTTGAAATGACATGGAAGGCATTACATTTGTGGAATTAAACTTAAGAAATTATAAATCCCTAGAACTTGTTTATAAAGTTGTTTAAGAATTTTTAAGCATATGTCTTTAAATGTCATTAAATATATATATACTATAGAAATAATTTTTACTATTTTTTTTTTGTTTTCCATTCACGAGTCTTTCAAAGTCAAATAGAGTCCCACATAAAATGTAATTTAAAAATACTATATTGTTGGTTTGCAGTATTTGATAATTATTAGTAAGAAGATTCAAATAAATAAACCCATTTTAGTTCGAAAAAATAAACTCCGTTCGTTTTATATAGTTAAAAATATGAATTAGTGCTTCACAACCGTTTTAATCTTAAGTCGAGTACATTTACCAATCTTCCCCTTGAATATAATCTTCTTATCGTCGAGGTAGAAATAATAAAATATAAGAACTTGAAAATTTTTGTATAAGATACTTGCAATTACTCACCGCTTCGTCAATGTTACTTCTATATCACAAGTCTTGCAAGTCCCTAGTGCGTAAGCTCTTAACATAGTATTGACATTTTAAATAAATTTTTTTAATGCAAAAATCTGATCGAGCAAGGTAAAGAATATTAGGTGTATTGTGTAAAGGCGAGGCCAAAATGTAAGCTGAATAAAAAAGTTATAAATAAAATACTAATTGCTGATTTGGCCTCAATATCATTTGAATGTTCTCCACTTATCTCTTATTTTATTATACACTTATTATTTGGCTTATACACTCATAATGAGTTCGCAATTAGTATGGTGCGAAATATGTATTCCATTCCCCCCTCATCCTTTTCACACCGCCCACCATTTAATTTCTTATCACCATATACCATATCCGATTACGCAAGATTACAGTCATCCCAAAAGTATTCTTTCACTCGTTCATTGTATGGATATCGCTGTATTTATATTAACTGTTTATTCAATTTAATAATCTAAATTAACAAAGTTCTCTGTTTTTTATCAAACAACCCGAATCTATCTTTTGGTGTGAAAACTCTTATACATCAACGTCTTCATTTCTCCACACAAATTAATTGACTTGGTAAGCATTAATATGAATATATCGCTCATTTCGTGCAAGACTGTCACAACTCAAAATATAGAATTTAAGAGTTGAGTATAAAGCAGTGGTGATCACAACATGTTTTCCCATAACACGCGGGTGTCGTGTGTTTTTGTGCTTTTGTGCACGATGTAGCAATTGTCTCACTGTGTTCGTACACTGCGTAAAAGTTTGGTTTTTCTGCAGTGCTTGTAATTTCAAGTCAGAATGCTTTGAGCGTTCATGCGATAAGGGTGTTGGCCGCTGTTTTATTTATGAATTAAATATTTTGCAATATTTATAAAGGAAAGTTGGTGTGTACAATTTTTATTTTTGGAAAATTTTTATTGTGAATCACAAACCAACGAACTTGGTTTGTGAAAAAAAAACATTAATACATTCTTGAACAATTAAATTTGGCATTTTTTTATTTCTATTTTTGTTTGTAGCAATTCTTAAAAAAATAAATTTTTAAGAACTACATATGTGAGCTTTATGCCAAGTAATTCCATGAAGCAACAGGTTCACATATCGTTAGCTTAATGTGTAAAAGTGCTAAGTCAAATTTTTGAGATTTTACAGTAGAGACAAAAAACTTAATAACTTTTGAAATAAACCTTTTTTTCAAAAACTGTTAATGTAGTTCCCATAATTGCATCACTGTTCAACATCAAGACTATGAAAAAACAATAAAAATTATGTATTCTCTTCGTTACAGTTGTTTTATGAGTTAGCACTTTTTCTGATGTTGAAAACAAATTTTTTTTCCGACTTAGCACTTTTTATTAAACATTTTTCCCCACAATAATAAGTACTCAGTTGAAGTTTTAAACAAAGATATAGATAGGATCTTGTTTATTGTTACAGAAATATATGTATTAACTACATAAATACAGTCTTACTTCGTTGCTGCTACTCAAACATAATATAAAAAAATTAAATTATCCAACATTTATCACAAAAAATAATTTCGCAGTATCTTCGGTGCTGCTAGTAAAAAATAATATAAAAATAATTAAATTATTCATGAGGTAAATCATCATAAAATTTATGATGGTCTCTTGTCAAAGTTAATTTTAAACATTGTAAGTCTTCGAATTTCCGGGCTGTAATTGATTTTCTTTTTTGGTACATTTGCTCTAAATTGCACCACTGTAAAGCAATTACTTTCTTATCTATTCTTTGTGGTAGAATTTCCCATATCTCAGTGAACCGTAATTTATAAAATATTTCTCGATTTGGTGTATATTGTATTGCGCGTATGTCTGTCACTTTGGCATCGCCTTTACCACGTCCAGGACGAATGCTTTTACAAAATTGAATTTTATCAAACTTTTTAAAAAAATCATGATATAAGTAAGTGACGTCGTAAGGTTCAGGCTTTTGTCGAGCGGCTTTGCAAATTCCAATATACTCAGAAGGAACATCAACATTTTTATTCCTCATAGCACGCTCTATGGTAGAGTGAACGCTATCTGCCTCCATTTGCGTATGACCAGTCTCCAGTATTTTTTGTTCTATGACAATTTTATGTTTAATAGCTGGATTAAGAAGTGCGTTACTCATTAAAAAATTGTGGTTTTGATATGTGCATCCATCACTATAAAATATTATTTAATAGGGTTATTACTGTCGCTAAGGCTTGGAAGGATTTTGTTTTCAATAAAGTAAACCCAAATACTTGCAAATTCTTCAGCATTAACCCCACCTTCAGCTTCATTCCATAGAAAGCAGTACCCTTTCTTGTTTATAAGGTTATAGAAAACTAAGTTGTGTACCTGCAGCTTAGTTCGATAATATAAGCTGCTAACCTGCGATTTCGGAGCCATTAGCACCGCTTGAAGATCTACAGTGAAGACGATGGATTCTTCATATCTGTCTTTGTTTTTCTCCATCCTTGCCTCTTCTTTTTTTCTTGATGACGAGAATAATCTTCCAGTGGAAGACTCCCGACAGTATAACGTGCACATATCTCACATTGGTCTTTCTTTGGCGCAAACAATCCCAGAATTCTGGCATCAAATGTCGAATAAAACAACGCAACCGAAAGTGGTCTGACGTTTTGAGTTGTACACCAATCTTTAGAGTAAGAGTCATAAAGCATTTTTTTTAGCGCCATTCGGGCAAAATATACTTTTTTTGAGTTACAGCACGACAGTAATGAGATTCCATTACTGGTAAAGTATCAAAAAATAAATGCATACCTTTTTTCTCTTTAGAATAGCTTTGCTTATCTCTATTTGTCGAATTATGGTGTACAACTGAAGACTTTTTCACCCAATTAAGCACAGAGCGTCTTCCTATGCCCAAAGTGTTCAAAAAAATAGGTCTACACACGCGTAAGAATTCATTATCCGATTTGAGGTGATATTTCAAAGTTTGAACTCGTCTGGATTCATTAGGATTTGTTCGATTTCGAGGCTGGGAAGGCTTAGATGTGTGAACTAATGTAGTCACATAAATTTTCTTTTGCATCCAGTCCATTTGCCAACATTTTTTAAATATATGTTGTCTTTGAGTATCAGTCACCCATGCGCATTTCACGGCAGCAATACCACTTTTTTGTGCACACTTACATCTCTCTTTCATGGCACGTGGTTCTTTAATTTCTCTATATTTCCAAACGTCACCTTCCTTTCGTCTTCCCCAATACCTTTTGCCACATTCTCTTTGCTTTTTATTTTTGGCCACAAACCAAGCATCTTTTTCCACCTGCACTCTCTTCTTTCGGTTTTTGGTTCTTACAGGTAATTCAAAGGAATTGTCAGAATCACTATTGAAACCATAGGGCACCAATCCAACAACACCATCATCAGATTCTATGCCAAAAGAGCCGCAATCGATATAGTCAAGTGATTGTGCAGCAGCGTTATTGATGTCACCGGAATCCATGGAAATATTCTAATAAATTTATTTTTATTTAATTATGTGCTAAAATGGAGTAATAATAGTCAGTTGTTACCTTTTATGCTTTAAATAGAAACAACAAACTTTGCACAAACCGCACGAAAAAATAAGCAGCGATAAAAATTAATATTGACTTTTTCAAAAGCGCCTACTAAATCACGTAACACTTGACTTAGCGCGCGCTTTTTTACAGGTGCGGACTTAGCACTTTTACACATCTTTGCCAAACAATTATAAAAACCGATATAAATGATTTTTTTTTTTTTAAACGATGTATTTTTGATTTATCTGTCGAACTGCATCAAAATCGATTTTTTTCATAAGAGGTTGACTTAGCACCTTTACATATTAAGCTAACGATATGTAATTCTTAAAAATTTATTTTTTTAAGAATTGCTACAAGCATTAATTTATTCTATTCATCACTTTTACCTTTTTTTGATTTTTTCTATGTCGAAAAAGCGAAAAGCAAACACAAAAATAAAAAAAACTTTATATTCAATATACAACACTCGACAATATTTCCTTGCAATAAATGTCTTGAGAGCTTTTAACTACTTCTTATTTCGGTGTAAAGCTGTGCACTCGGAAAGGTCTCTTTGTTGTTGTTTGAACAGTGCGTTCATCACCATTGGTATAAAGACATGTTGGTTCTGAGTAACACGGATACCAAAATCGAGGTAATACATTATATAAATATATTATCAAGCATTCTATTAACCATTTTTATTAATTGTTTGAGATATGAACGGTATTAAATGATCATATCGGAAAATTCATATTATGAGTTGTAACAGTCTTGCACGAAATGAGCTATAAATCATAACGGGAAATTGAAGATGTTTTAACTGAAAGGGATAAGTTTTTAAGCATAATTGAAATACATAGAATAAAACAGTTTTCTAAGTTAATAAATATGGTAAAACATATTTCTGACGAACACTTGACGCACCTGAAAGGAGCATTTAACATTCTGGTTGGGGACTGCATTCTTGTTAATACCGTATAAAAGGGTTGGGGAACTAGGGATGATAATGCCGAAAGCTTTTCTCGAAAAAAGTATGCGTGTCAGCTCCGACGCTTGACTAGAGCTTACTCCTCTAGATCGATTACCTGGGGATTTGAGATGTATATTAAATGTATATTCTTATATTGCTGAAAGGATTGTATACTTTTTAAATTTTAAAATATATTACTTATATATTATTAATTGTATATATATATATATATATCACATTAATTGATTATGAGGTAAATTGGTAAATTTCACTAAAAGTAACGTCATTACTAAACACTCTAACAATAGGTTTGTGGTTACTAAAATATAAAACGTGAACATCGGAAGTTACATGTTTTACGAATCGTGAAAACATCGCATCAATGATTGTACCATATCTAATCGTTCCCAGTGTTTTACCAGAAACAAAAAATAAATTATTCATCTGTATGGTAAAATAGTTCAATTCATTTGTCATTTGTGGACATATTTTGTATTAAATGTCCCGTTATGTTGTAGTAATAAAAAGATCTAGCTAATTCTAAGTCCAGCGAGTTTTATTTATTGAAATCGGTGGAATATATGTCGTGTTATGCAATTTGAAGTATTTTTACTTCACCACAAAATCACCCAAGTAACTAACATAGTTACTTGTTCTTACTTACGAAAAACTCGGTACAGGCAAAACAGCATGAAAAACAACGATTTGTACTGTTTTTAACAGAAGAATTATTGCTTAAAATTTAAAATTAAATAACTCGACGAATTTCCCACTGATTTCAATGAAATAAAATTAAAAAAAAAAAATTGGGGTGCAGTCGTCAGGACTACCAACGGAAGCGTTAGCTTCTTAGCATAAGCTGTTAAATTGTATAAAGTATTAATTAAAAGAAAGAACATGCACGCATTTTATAGTTTATATTTTTTTTGTTTTCAAGTTTATTAATGAAATTGATTAAGACCTTATTAATTGTACCATGACTTTGACAAACATAGCCGACGTCACAACAATGGCTGACATGAGCAAGGCTATCGAATAATTAGGTTACGAACATGGTGATTTATTACTGAGCCGAGCCGAAAAATACATTGCAGTAATAAAGAAACCAAGCCATGCATCACTTTTGCTCCAATATGTTTTTCCGCTCGTCTCAGCAATAAGCATTCACTATGGCCGCAACCATAGGTTAGATGCTGAGAGCCGACTACTAGATATAAATAACATCGCTAAAGTTCTAGTCCACCAGAACATACACATTCAAAATCAATTCTTCGCGACCGCACACAGTAGCGATGCTGTCTACGTCGAGTGTGGGTTGTTTTTTATCGCTTTTATATGCATTTGTTGTTGTGGAAGCGGGTTTTAAAATGTGCTGGCCTTCAAGAACGTTTTGTGTTGTTGCTGTTTGTAGGTGTTTTTGTTTTTATTCTAAGCGTAAATGCAACGTTTGTAGAAAAAAAAAATCGCAACTGACGCTTTTGTAAAGTTCTTAGCCCACTCCCTTTAATACTTCGCTAAGGAAGCTAACGTTTGAATAACGCTTCCAAAATCAAGCTTTATATTATTTTTAGTTATAATAAAAAGGTATTTTAATACAAGTATGAGCAACGGTTTATGTAACTTTTCATTGAAATGGTTTTTTACGTAGTGGGCTTCAAACCCGACGCACAACCTATTTAAGGCTAAGTAACCCCCTGCTCCAATTAACCGTCAATCTTATGGATGCCAGTTTGCCGTTGCCCAGGCAACACCACGTGGAGCTTTGAGTCGGCTTTGGATGATTTCGACATGGATAATGCTGGCCTCGCCAGGTTGAGGCAGTCAGGCACGTTGCCATGTGAAGGTTCACCCTCTGTTCCCCAATAAGGAATCACCTATACTCCACCTTGTCTGAATTTGGTATGCCTGCAAAATTAATCCGTCTATGCAGGATAACACTGAGCAACACCAGCAGCGGAGTTAACATCGGGAGGGACCTATCCCACCCATTTGTTACCAAACGAGGTTTCAGACAAGGTGATTCCTTATCGTGCGACTTTTTTAATCTAATTATGGAGAAGATCATTCGAGCTGCCGATCTGAGACAAAGCGGAACCATATTCTACAAGAGTATTATGCTGCTAGCGTATGTTGATGATATTGATATCATCGGCCATAACACACGCGAAGTCAGTGACTTGCAGTAAACGCAGATAAAACGAAATATCTGGTGACAACAAACAAACAGTCCCATCGTATTGGAACCCACGTCACTGTTGACAACACCTTCTTCGAAGTTGTGAAGGACTTCATCTTGTTCGGTTCCAGCATCAACTCCACCAACGATATCAGTAGAGAGAAAAAACGAAGGATAACTCTTGCCAAGAGGTGTTACTTTTGGCTCAGTAAGCAATTGAGAAGCAGAGCCCTCTCTTGACGAACAAAAATTACGCTCTAAGTCACTAATCATACCCGTCCTGTTATATGCAGCACAAACCTGGACGTTAAGCGGCTCTGACGAAAACATTTTGGGAGCGTTCAAGAGAAAGATCTTTCGTAAAATCTACGGAACAATCTGCGCCAATGGCGAGTACCGAATACGATGGAACGATGTTCCATGAGTTATGTATGAGTTATACGCCGACACTGAAATAATAAAGCGCATAAAAATCGAGCGGCTTCGCTGGCAAGGTCATGTTGCCGCTCAACATGACGACGACGCTCTAGCGAAGAAAATATTCGATCAGGTACCCAGCGGCGGTCAACGCAGAAGAGGACGACTGCATGTCCGTTGAAAGGACCAAGTAGAGGAAAACCTGGCAAACTTGGAGCTCCTAACTAGCGCCAGCAAGCGCAAAACAGAAATGGCTGGCCCAATTTCTTACATCAGGCGGAAACTGACTTACGGTTGTAGGCGCCACCAATGTAAGTATGAACAACGGCTACGATGCGAATGCGTTCATATTCAAACACACAAAAATATCAAAATTTTTTTGTTGTGCTGTACTAACTGAGCATATAAAGAAAAGAGTAGAGAGCAACATGGGGCTTATTGAAACTCTCTCAACACAACGCATGAAAAGAAAACGATCAAGAATGCATCGAGCAGGCATCGAGATGATTTCATAAAAAACTTTACGGTTAAGGGGGGGAGGGTAAGATTTTTCACTTTCCTTTTTACCATGTATTTTTATTAAGTACTATACTATGCTATACTATACTATACTATACTATACTATACTATACTATACTATACTATACTATACTAAACTATACACCACTGCCTCCCCGTGGTGACACCTGGGCGCTGTGCTACCAACCGGCAGCGTGGGGGCGGATGAGAGAGGTGAAACACAGAAACACAGAAACACAAAAACACAAAAACACAAAAGCGTCTGACCCATAGTGGGCGGCTTACTGGTCTGTGTCTGTACCGTAGCGGTCTGCAGTATTCACACCTGTCTGCTGGTATAAACGGATAGCGGAAGGTCACCCGAAAATAAACCTTTTACCAGAAATGTCGTCTAATAACGGAACTACTCCAGGAGGTCTCAAACAACATTTCTGGCCCAAAAACTGCTGCAGCGGTGGCCCACTCGGCCGCTGTACCAGTCCGAGCTACGAGTGAAAGCGACCCGAAGGAAAACCGATTTAAGATGAGTTCCAAGGTCCAGCGATCGCCTTCCAAAGGTACATCCGGAGAAATGCAGATGCAGCCACAGTTGAGAGAGTCGGTGAAAGCATTTGCAAGCACTGTTGTAAATGACCCCATCACCGCAAGGATGTGTAAGCATGCATATACATCGATGGTGTAGCAGAGTATGTCAAGAGCAGGTCCAATGTTCATCACGAAATTAAGAGGCTTATTACCTTCTCTAATCTTGCGTATGCAGACCTCGAAAGAGAATTCCATTCATCAGTTGGAGCAAAAGAGCGGAAGTCACATTCAAAGGGTATCCAAATCATACAGCGATGCTCCCCGTTCCCATAAGAACTGACAGACGGATCCGATATTTTCGAAAACTCTGATGGCAACAGATGCTTACGACAAACGCCACCAAAGAGAGCTAGAGTGCAACGGCCGGTTGTTCAAGAATGCACACCCAAGCCTTGCCTTCCTAAAGGAGCAATGCCCTCCCCGCAGCAACAATCATCCCAGATGAAGTGCAACGATCAAAGGCCATGGACAAAGGTCATCCGCAAGGCTATAAAACGTAAAAAAACACCGCGAAAATTAGCGAAACTGGACGCAATTGTGGTCGCAAAAGTTGGCGAGCTTTCAGACAGTGACATCATCATAAAGATGAAGCAGGAAAAGTCTCTCGAAGGGTTCGGAGAGAATGTCTCTAGAATCAGGCTCACAGAAAAGGGAGAAGTGCTGATCCAGCTGAAGCGTTCAAGTACCCGAACGACCCAACAATTGAAAGAGAAGTTCGATACGGTATTTAAAGGTCATACTGAGACGAAAACGCTTACAGAAGACACCCTGGTTGAGATTAAGGATCTAGACGCAGCACTACCATGACCTTGAACCATCACCAAAAAAATTTAAACCTTAACAGGCGTCAGTAGCGATAGAAATTGTCTGTTATTTATTCGGTTAAAATGATATTTTTTCCTATTTTGCTAAATTTCATATACTGCGAAATAAATTTTATGGTGAAAACATCCTGAAAAAATAGCCCTTTTTCCCATATTTTTCAATTTTCATGCACTGGATGCAATTTTTTTGGGTCGGTCTATTTTAGACTTTTTTGCTCTGGCTTAGATCTACAACTTTGCCGAAGACAAAAACACAAAATTCCGAACGGTTTATGAAATATGGACTCCGTAAAAATGGTCCTTTTTGTCAAAAAATCGTGTTATGGTGGAAATATTGGAGTATCCATAAAAAAATTTTTCGATGTGATGGGGCCAAGTCCTTTGGGGATTTTTTTAATTTCGGTATATACTTTAAAAATAGTCGGGTACGAAGGTGGAACCAATTTATGTGTTGCACTGTGTACTATACTATACTATACTATACTATACTATACTACACTATACTATACTATACTATACTATACTATACTATACTATACTATACTATACTATACTATACTATACTATACTATACTATACTATACTATACTAAACTACTGTTATAAAATTTCTAAGCTCACAAGAATCAATTCTTGCTACATTCATCAAACCCCAGTTGAAACACATTCGTTGCTTAAAAAGTATAGTATATAACATAGCGATTTTTTGGATCGCTTAAAAAGCTAAATGAAGGAAGACTTTATAACGTTTGCCATACGAGATTTGTACGAGTGAAATTTTCTCATAACTTTATCTTTAAAGATAAAAATAAATTTAATGACTTTAATATTTGTTTAGGTTCCTTATATCTCTGGCTTACATATTCTAAAAATCGCACTATATGAAAACCAACGTAGCCGTTTTCGAGACTATTACGAATTTATTTAGTATCCGAGGTTTCTTAAGAAAGTATCTCAACTGGGTGGCTCTAGTAATTGATTGAAATTCGTACCGCAAATTTTTTGTACCAAAATTTTAATGAGACATTTTAGTTAAATTCCTTCTAAAAACTCATTTCAAGTCTGACTTTTTTAAAATTTTATCTAAATGGGTAAATAAAATGTTCTCTCTATTGAAATATTATAAAAATCTTCTTTCAGAATATTTCGTCACGCACACATAAACCACGATTTCCTTATCATTTTTCTTATAAATTTTTCAGTCCAATTTTTATGAAATGTAAAGATTTTCATAACTTTCTACCTTAAAAAAAAGTGCAGACAAATTGATTAATAAAATAGAATGAAACTGAATCTGTAATTATCTCTAAAACAGGTCCGTAATTTTCAAATGGTTTAATTTTTTTAAATTAGTGGACTAAAATAATAAAAAACACAGCGTCGTTGGACACACGAGAAAAGCGAAGCTTTTTCGCACTTACATGGATTTGATTGCTAATTAGTTGTTTCTTTATAATAAATTAACTTTTGAATTCAAAAATTTAAAATAACATTATATAAATTAAAAACACTTCAATATTCACACCAGTAAATTTAATTAAATTTCGTTTTTCCGAAACTGTTTTCTTATAAAAAAATTTATGTTTTTTTTTTATTTGCGTCCATCACAAAAAAAAAATGTATATAAAATTATTAAAAAACGATTCTTCACTCGCAGTGGAGATCCGTACCCACTGATTAAGAGTTCATTACACTATCCACCAATCCAAAAAGCCTTTGTTACGCAGGGCTGTTGATTCAATATTAAGTAAGATAGAAGCTATGTTGCTGCATAGCAGATACCGAACGAAAAAGTTTGTGATCCCTTTTATCTGTGTTAACTTCAACTTATTTACATAAAACTTATTACATACACAAGCAAGAGTAGAATGCGAGAGAGTGGCAGACACTTCCAAAGGGCTGTGCATCATTATTGTTGTTGGTGCTTTCTCTTAATTTTTCTCTCAATAAATTAAATTTGCCACCGCATCGGCGTCAAAAAAATGGTTAAACTGCTGTTTGTTTCATTTAACATATGCAAAGACATGTATAAATTTTCATATCAACAAAAAATAAACGACACCGATGCTGGTGACAAATTGTGGCAAATTTCAAACTTCTGATGTTCTGAAGCCAACCTTCAAAAAAAAAAAAAAAAAAAAAACGAAATGGCAATTTCAGCCCTTGAAAGGTTTTTAACCGAGCTTCTTATGATCAATTGTGTTGTGTGTGTTGTGAAATGTTTGAACACAAATGATCGAGAACCGAACCTACCAGCTTTATGCCGACTCTGAACGGCTTATGTTTTCAAGAAGCTTTTCATGGCAGTTTTTTACTCTCTGAGGTTTGCCATTGTCTGCAGAGAGGTGACGGTCGAAAATTAATTCAATTGAAAAAACTTTCCGTGTCAGATGGGGAATTCGAGCCTGGGTTCTCTTGCGTATGAGCCACACCCTCTACCCACTACGCCATGGCCACCACACCTCAGAAATACTTTTCTTCGACTTCTGCCACCATTTTAATGTAACACTGTCAGCACTGTCCAGATTACGTGAGTATTAAATAACTGCACAAGTTTTTTGTCTCCTTATTTCTGAATTGAATTTCAATCGACCTATCCGTGATTTCACAATACAAATAATTTAGGTTCAAGTACAACTTGCTGGCTCACTTTGATGCTTGGAGTTAAATTAAATTAAATTAATTAAATTAAATTAAATTGATGCTTGGAGTTAAATTGCTGAAATCAAGCCCCAAATTACTTGAAGAAATTGCTAACAAAGATAGATAAAGCATCAAAAAAAGAAATAAGACCTATGCCAATCCTGGTGCTAGTACTTTTTTTTCAATTGTGGACTTGTCAAACGTCGTAAGTGATTAATTTTAATGTTCAATGTGTACTTGCAAATAGCTTCGTTCTTTTAAACTATATAACAACCACAGAAGTTGACAAATTGACAGAAAAAATACTGAAATTCCGAAATTTCGATCCAGATTCCGGGATCCATTTCAAAATTTCACCAAAAGTAGTTGGTCACATTAAGTATAGTCAATACACAGTCCTCTATCTATTAATAGACTGCGGCAATCTATTGCAGCATAGCTTCTGTTATGCTCAACATTAAATAAACAATTCTACCTAACAAAGCTTTGTGGCCTGGTAGATACTGTAAATAACTCTTAATCAGAAGGTTCAAGTTCAATCCTCGGGGCTGGCGAAAAAAAATTTTAAAAACTTTTTTAAAAAAAAACAACCGACTACAAAATCACTACAAAGTAAACAATAATTTTAAAAATACTTTTTCTTTTAACATCTTGGTCATATTTGATAATTTATTTAAACATATTATTATATATGAAATCTTATTATTTGAATTTTTTTTTATTTGTTTTATTATCATAAATACAATTATTTCTTTATGATTACAAAAGCTTTGAAGTTGGCACTTCTAGTCTCAAAACTATTCAAGATGCACTGTTTTTCTAATTTTTCATCGCACATTTGTCGAATAACGCCCATTTTCTTGCCGGTAATTTTTAATAATTGTGCCAACCCCTACACTAAATTGCAGTAACCTAGTTTTAATATTATTCGAGACACAGTAGTTTCTAGTATTGCGAGACCTAGTATTGCCACGCCCAGTTCTCTAATACCACCCACTTTTTTACGGGCACCTCCATGTTTATGATATCTATCTGTTCCCCAAAAATTATGGCAATCAGGCACATGGTTTAGGAGTTATCAATGTACATACATTTAAAAAAAAAAAAAAAAAAAAAAAAAAACAGAGAAACCGACGAACTCGAAAACCTTCTCCTTTTTGAAGTCGGTTAAATATATAAATAATTTCTAAATGTTCTTGTTGTAATAAGAGCAAGCAAGAAAGAAACCATCAATTTCTAAGAAAAAATCTGTCGAAAGTTTTTTTAGATATCACTCAAGCAAATCTCAGAACGAGGCGTATTAAGGTTCGCTTCAAAAAGTAGTCAAGTATTTTAAAGTAGAATAGTGACAGCAGTGTAACTTAAAAAAAAAACAGTTTTGCAAATAACCCGAAAATGATAAAGTAAAAAACCCAGCAAAATAATACTTAACAGATTTGTTCAATACTAACACTGTGCATGCATCGGGTACTTGTTTTGCAAACAAGCTTGCGACATAACATTTCAGCATAATTCAGGAACTCTAAATTTAATGTCTTTAACCGTTTTTTTTAATCCTTCGCCCAATTTTCGAGAAATTTTAATTTCAAGGTCAAGAAAATGTTAATGCAGTTTTTGTTTAAAAACCATTCTTTATTAACTTAAGCAGCTTAATGCCTTCAGATGAAACACTAAAAATTACCTGGGAAAAAATTTCTTTCAACAAATTAACCCTCAAAACCAAACTCAAGGGTCCAAATTGACCCCATAGTTCAAAAAACCTGTTTTTTTTAACAGCTTTGCTTATACAAAAAATTAAGCTTTTTTACGCAATAATATTCCCATAATATGAGTCAAAGTTACCAATTTTATGGGTCTCAAAAATTACCCCAATAGGAAGATACTTAATTTTAGTACTTTTTGGGTGATTTTGGGGACCCATAAAATTGATTACTTTGGGTAAATTTGAGGAATTATATTTTGAGGAATAATATTGCTTAAAAAAGCCTGCTTTGGGGGTCAACTTGGACCCTAAAGGTTTGGTTTTGATGGTTAAGCTGTTCTAAGAAAATATTGCCCTAGTAATTGTTTATGTTACACTTCAAGACATGAAGCCGTTAAAGCCAATAAAAAAAGTTTTTCTAACAAAAACTGCATTAATATGTACTTGATCTTGAAACTCAAATTCTTCGAAAATGGGCCGAAGGATGCCCAAAAATTATGCTGATCCCAAAAAGTATACTATTCCCAAATTTATGCTGAAATGTTGTGTCCCAAGCTTGTTTTTATTTTGGACATGCACAATGCAATCTGAAACCGAGTTAGACAACATAAGAGTAGAGAGTCCACCGCTAATAACAAAAAAAAACAGCTTACTGGAAACGGGATCTCCCAATCTAATATCTTATGTCTAGAGAATCCTTAAGATATATTTTAATAGTTTCCTAAAAGTGATGTGCATTAAATCATAACAACAAAGGATCTAGTTATCTACAAATCATTAAAGAGCAAGAACTTTAAGTATAATATTAAACAGCAAATGTTTATAAGAAATAAAACTAGAGCAAAAACAAACATATAACTAATTTAATTACTAAAAAATGTCTCGGTTAATTAGTAACAAAAACATTAAATAAACAAGAATCATTTTGAAAGAAAAATCAGCAAAATGCAGAGCAAACTGTAAAATTAAATGCAATGCACTGCAGGACAATAATTTAGCGTGGCTAATTCATTGCATACTTTTAAGCTGAACATTCTTAACGACGACGACTACGACGACGACAACAACAGCGAGTAACTGAAAAGAATGTGTTGGTAAAAATACCAGCCAAAGTGGATAAAACTAGCGACTAGCAAACATAACATAGCTTAAGGCACTACCTAGCTTAAGCAACAAAAGGGAGAAATAAGGACAAAAAATAAGTAAAACAGAAAAGTTTAATAATTGCGGATGACGTCGTCGTTATTAATGAATGGAACGGGAAATTAAATGAAAACAAAAACGACGTATCTGCTAAGGGTGAGGCAGATCAGTGACGGAATGAAAGAAGACAGTTTTGGTGTAATTGAAACAATAATAAAAAATGAAAAATACAAAAATAAAAATATTTGTTAATGGCAATAATTAAAAGGGAATTCGTTCCCACTACAAAAAGGATTGCAAACTAATTAAAAAAAAAAATCTAAGGTAATGGGGACATTTGAAATTGATTTAGAAAAAAGCTTTATATTGCGAGTGAATGCTAAAAATTCTAAGGCTCGAGAATAAGTTCAGAACATAAATCAGAAGTGAACTAAAACCATTATTAGTACTGCAATATCTAACCTAGGAAAAAACTATTACCTACCTAACTAACCGGACTAACATCTGAGTATTATTTAATATAGGTTTTAAATGTACACTAAACTCAGCAATTTATTAATATAAAGAATAAGAAAAGTTCTGAATATATGATTTTAAAAGAAGTATTTTTGCAAGGTAGTATAAGTGTTAATACGCTGATATTGAACCCAGGCAACGCACAGTGCGGCGTCCCATACAAGTTAGACGGCAGAAATTATTTATGATTTGAAACGATAGGGTATACAAAAACAAGCAAAAAATGTAGTGGTGCGCTATTTTGCGCCTGTGGGGAGTTATGGGTTATTTATAGCTTTCCGGTGGTTGTTTCACTCAAAACGCTCTTACAGCGAAAATTTTTGATGTAGAACTCTTTGGAAAACCGTTTTGGAAAGTTAAATATAAGACCTTTCCAACAATATCCAATATTACTAAAAATTTATGTTAAGAGAAAATTTTTTTTTCGATCAAATCACCAAGTTTTTAAAAAAATAATTGCTAAACTTACATTTTTTTGTTCATAATTATGATTCCTCTTAAAATTTCATATAAAAAATTAAAAAAAAAAAAAAACAACCGACTACAAAATCACTACAAAGTAAAAAATAATTTTAAAAATACTTTTCCTTTTAATTTCTTGGTCATATTTGATAATTTATTTAAACGTATTATTAAATATGAAATCTTATTATCTTAATTTTTTTTTTTTCTTATTTGGTTTATTATCATAAATATATTAATTTCTTGCTGAATACGAATGCTTTTAAGGTCGGCGCTAATATAATCAGACTGTTAATCAGAAGCGCCAACTTCAAAGCATTTGTATTCATCAATTCATCAATGATAATAAAACAAATAAGAAAAAAAATTAAGATAATAAGATTTCATATATAATAATATGCTTAAATAAAATATCAAATATGACCAAGAAATTAAAAGGAAAAGTATTTTTAAAATTATTTTTTAGTTTTTAGTGATTTTGTAGTCGGTTGTTTTTTTTTTTTAAAAATTTTTATTTCTTCCTTTTCAGAGAATATGATAAATTTTCGAAAAAAGAGTATAAACAACATTAGTACAATTGTTCCAAAAAAATTTGTTCTATTAAATTCTGAAAGTTTGTTGGTTATTTCAAATATCTGCCTCTTAAATTTAAATAAGATGTCACATGTTTTGAAAGTATTATACCCATTCTTGTAACGAGTTTTATAACCCTAGTGTCAATATTATTCGAGATATAGTGTTTTTCTAATATTTCCACGCCCCTTTGTTATATAAGCGCCCACTTTCTTGAGCATTATTTTCAATAATTGTGCCTACCCCTGTACTTTATTTCAGTACCCCAGCGTCAATATTAACTGCGATAGTGTCTATCTAGTATTGCCACGCCCATTTATCCAATAACGCACACTTTATTGACCATAATTTTTAATAATTCTGCCCACCCCTGTACTACAATAAATTTCAGTGCCCTAGTGTCAATATTATTCAAGATACACTGTTTTTCTAATATTGCCACGCCCAGTAGTCGAAAGCCGCCCACTTTCTTCACCGTAATTTTTACTAATAATGCCTACTCCTATACCAAATTGCAGTACCATAGTGTTAATATTATTCGAGATATACTCTTTTTCTAATATTCTCATTTCTCGCATTTCTCAAATAACGCCCATTTTCTTGACGGAAATTTGTAATAATTGTGCATACCACTACACTAAATTTCAGTACCCTAGTGTCCATATTATTCGAGATATAGTGTTTTTATAATATTGCCACGCCCATTTGTCGAATAACGCCCACTTTATTGGCCATATTTTTTAATAGTATTGCCTACCCTTATACTAAATTGCAGTAACATAGTATCAATATTATTCGAGATATACTCTTTTTCTAATATTGCCACGCCCATTTGCCAAATAACGCCCATTTTATTGCCCGTAATTTGTATTAACTGTGTCTACCCCTACACTAAATTTCAGTACCCTAGTGTCCATATTATTCGAGATACAGTGTTTTTATAATATTGACACGCCCATTTGTCGAATAACGCCCACTTTATTGACCATAATTTGTAATAATAATGCCTATCCCTATACTAAATTGCAGTATTTTAGTCTCAAAATTATTCAAGATATACTGTTTTTCTAATATTGCCACTCTTATTTGTCGAACTACGCCCATTTTCTTGCCCGTTATTTGTAATAATTGTGCCTACCCCTACACTAAATTGCAGTACCCTAGTGTCAATATTATTCGAGATACACTAGTATTTATTATTGCGAGATCTATTATTGCCACGCCCAGTTATCGAATACCGCCCACTTTTTTACGGGCACCTCCAAGCTTATCATATCTATCTGTTCCCCAAAAAGTATGGCAATCAGGTATATGGTTTAGGAGTTATCGATGTACATACACTTAAAAAAAAAAAAAAAAAAAAAAATTAAAAAACAGAGAAACCGACGAACTTGAGAACCTCCTCCTTTTTGAAGTCGGTTAAAAATGATTTATCTATTCTCTTCTTTGCTCCCATTCTTTATTGAAACGCAATCAAAATATAAGCATTTCAAATGAATATACAATATTAACAACTACAATGCAACAACTATAAGTCCAACGATTCTGAGTCATAATCTGAGGATATATCAGGAGATGAACTGCTTTCCTCTTGCTGCGTAGTAAATTTGTGCATCTCTGGGGTAAAAATATGTATGTTTTCTTAACGGCTTTTTGCAACAACGTACTTAAAAGATCTCTGTTTGAATGAACCCTATATTATTCCGCGTATTGCACGTGCGAAAACGTCCGCAATCTTGATTACGGGCTTGCTGAGCCTCTTCTGAAAGTTGCCCAATAGGCACAACACATTGCTTAATAATTTTTGAGCCATGGCAAAGAATTTTGTGGACTATAACTGGCATTCAATACCAGCCTTATAAATTTAAATATAATTTACGGGTTTCATCTAGAAAGGTCTGGAAGACTGGAAAATTTATATTATTTTCTAATGATTTACAGCAAAGTATAATATTAAAGTTCTTTATTAACGTTAAGTCAATACCCGTTATATCAGGTCCCATTATATTTGCTGTGATTTTTGAAAATGTTCTTACTGTATTGCCGGCCTATAGCCTATAGGTTTGCATACTTCAATTGATATACCCACTTCTTTTTTTAAAGGTGATTGGATTTTTTTTTTTTTTTTATAACCAATTTACCCGCAGGTGCTCTTGTTGCCCATTTTCTAACATTCAAACAATATGATGTGTGAAAGAGGCATCAAACGCTTTAATCCAGGCATGCAATGATAACAAGCCATAGCGATAACATTCAACTATTGGCACTTTTTACAGTGTCGCGTTATTCATCTCACTCGGCTTAGCTCCTCATATGTAGCACGATTGCGTTGACTTTGCAGAAGTCAAATAATTTGCAATTTTTCCGTCAATCATAGAAGGAAGTTTGTTTTTACCGTAACATTCTTTGAAGCCACTGATGAAGTTAGCGATTTGACTTTCATACCAGCGAATTGACTTTCTGAATCCTTAAATTTTTTACGGATAGGTCCTCAGTCTCTTTTGCTAAAATCAGTTTGAATGGACGACATAATTGAGTAGATGTAAGGCTTGGATTTTGCCAAACAATTTGTTTTGAGTCATTTTCTATATATAATTGTATCGCAACAAAACTTAAAATGAAAAGATATTCGTCAGTACTGGATTCATTTTGAAATCGTTGTTTATATCTGCTATACCCTGAGCTTCCATATCCACCCCATTTGCAAATGAGGGTTAATGTGATATCTTGCACTCTCACTGCAGCACTAATCTCATTTACAAAGATTGCACTCTCATCTGGAAAACACTCTTTTTTAGCTTTCTTCAGCAAATATGTTGAGTGATGTAAGGCATGACCAACTTTCAATGCATCTTTTCTAAGATGTTCATAAATACGCGTAGTTATTTTAGTATCTACGTAAGAAGCAAAAGTTTCTTCGGGTGTTAAAATACGTTTATTTTGCTTTTTTTGTACATACTGCCTGCATCTCTTTGACACTTCAGAAACCGTTTTTATGATGTCTGTTTTTAACCGATTACCAGCTGCGCGTTGAAACATTTAAGAGTATATAATTCTAACAGCTCTTGCACTTTGCAACGTTTTGTTCGGTCAGCACAGTTTTCAAAAGATTTCTCTGGTCTTCCTCTTTCGAAACATTTAGGTTGCTCATATAGAATCTGTTCATCATCAATAATAATATCATTCAGTTGAAACCAACTTTTTCAAGTTTTTATAAACTTGTAAAAAACATACATTACAGTTGATCATAATCAAAAATGAAAATAAGTAAATCATTTAAGTCATGCCTATCCCTACAATATCCGGCTTTATAAAATTTATCATTAAAAACAAACCCTTCTTCTTCTTCTTCTTCTTCTTCTTCTTCTTCTTCTTCTTCTTCTTCTTCTTCTTCTTCTTCTTAAAATATTAAAATATTGACCAAATATAAAATATATGCTGCACCAATTTATCCAATCTTTCACTTTTAGGAACAATCCAACACACTTAAAAAAACTCATATCGAGATTAAACCACTTTTTTAGTATTCATTTCATTCTTTTCTTTATTAGTAACCACTTAAATAATTCAATGTGTCTCCAAAATTCACATTCACACTTTGACTTCGACAGAAAAATAATCATAGACTAATTTGAGCTAATTACCAAAAACATTTGTTTAAATAACAACAACAATTAAGTAAACAGTTAATTTGCGAAAAATGTAAACATACGCAGAGTGCAATAACGGGCGCATTCAGCGTAGTCAACTGTTGTGAATTATTATGGTAGCGATACTTTAGTGAGCGATGTTTTTCTCTGAATGTGTTGTTACTCTAAGCGTCAGAAAAGTTGTCAAAGTTTAGAATTTAGAGTCAAAGTTTAACCCTAACTTTCCTTAAAAAGAAAAGATTATATTTATCTCATTATTTCACAATTCATTCTCTAACGCTCAGTACATTTCAAGCTTTTAGGTGAGTGCATGCTTTCGCATTGATCAGTCGTGTTGTTATTTAAGGCGTTTATTGAAAAAAACAAACTTGTAACTACATTTTTTGAGGTGTACCAGTTAAAGATTAAAGCACTCAACAGTTGAGTTCAGGTAGCATAGAATTTTTTCGATCGATTAAATGGCGTCCACTACCTGATCACTTTTAGTGAGCGCTCAAATAATTGTACCATTCAGCGAATTTTTACACAACTGTTGCCAACTGTTGACTTCGATGAATGCGCCCAACCTTATGCTTCTGAATGCATTTTTATTAAAAAAGCAACAACATAACAAAAACAATTGTAGTTAAACTAAGGCAATATTTACCTGCTAATGTTGTTTGTGCACTTATTGTTTCGTTCAGTACTTTTTAGTTAAATAATATTTTTGTTAAAATTAAAGAGAGGCAATCAACTATGGAAAAAGGTTTAAAAATATATGAACAGCAATTTTGTAGGAAGGGAGGGCAAGATGGGGGATGGATTTATATTTTCATTAAATTTAATTTGCACTACACTAAAATATTGAATTTTAGTGTGGTAGCTGTATTGAGCTTTAAGAAATTGGTAAAATGAGACTTTGGAAAGGCGTGTAACGTAGAAAAATTTTATAAAGAACTTGGCAAAAATTACCGTTTTCTTATATTCGAAAGTCTCCTCAGAAAAAAAATAAGTTATAGATAGAATATATTTTAGTGTACTGAGTGTGTTATAAGCATATTGTGGCATTTACAAAAGTTTACTATGGTCTCTGTACATCACTTGGCTCCGGAGTTGTGTCGTTTTAAAAAAGCCGAGAAATCGTGATGTAGGGAAGCAAAAAGGCAAATTTTCCCTTACAAAATTTTGTTATTTTGGCTTAGACGGACTATCTGGGGGAACTTTACGTGTAAGGAAGATATGCCCCTCAATAGCCTAAATCCAAAATTGCATTCCGTGCCCTCTTACCGAAGTTACAGATTTTCTACTGTCTAAATAGGCCAAACGCCGCACTGTGCGACGTGGAGTTTTCTGTTGAAGCTAAGATTTTAATGTGAGTGCGTGTGTAATTTTCTAATCAAATTTTCAATGGTCGTTCTAATCTGGAAAATGTTTATTTAATTGTAATTAATTTCGACCTTTTTGATTAGTTTTTTGTAATGTGCTTATAACTTTATTAGTTTTTCAGTTATTAAGACCTATATTTACTTTCCCCAATCATAACGAAGCTGAAATTATCAAAATAAAGATAATTAAAACAACGATGGAGATGACTTTTAAGTAAAAAAGAAAAACAAAAACTCTGGTCTTAATCAATTCAACAAGTTATTTCCAATAATATGGAAAATTTAACAAAATCAAAAATCTACATACAGGGAATTGTGATAAACTGTTTAAATCAAACTCGACAAAAAGAAGCGATACATTTAAATTTGTTTTGCTACTCCCTATAATACGGATTTTTAACTCATAATTAGTTGTTTTAACTTATAATAAGATTTGTTTTAATTGGTAGCACTCACATAATTGAACACCAAAACAAAAGTTTAGCTATCATGCGAAAATGTAGAAATTTCATAAAGAATCCTTTAACAGAATTGCAAATGTAGACTTATGTTCATTTAAATTGTTTGTATTATTATCAATTTCTTATTTAGTTGATTAAGATTTACGTTTTTCTTCAGTTTTTTTTTTACTTAAAAGGCATCTAAAAATAAACAGTTTACTTATTTTTTCATTACGATTCATAAGTTTTGCGGAAGTCAAAAATTCTGTGCTGTGTGTAGACTTTTGTCGTTCACTGTACATAGCGTAACCGAAATTCAAAAGTTTTTGCTATCAATTTCATTAATGTACTTTAAGAAAAAAAATTTTAGTTCAACAAACTTAAAAATGTGTGCATGTTAATTTTTTCAATTAATACTATATTTAACTTTACATCTAATTCAAAGAAGCTAACGTTTCCGACACCAGTCCTGTTGCGGGATTCTCAAACGCCTTAACAACGATTGTCGCTGTAGTTAACTAGTGAAAACTGACATTTACTATGAAACTTTTTGGAATCCTGCTACTAATCCAGTTTTCCTGACCCCAGTTTTTTTTGTAACTTTTTCCATTCTCTATATTATACTATTTTTGGCAAGCTATGTTTGCCCAACGAAATGTTACCAATACCTTGATAATTGTATCATGAGCGAACGCTTCAATAAAAACACAAAGAACATTCATTGCGTAAGAATTTCTAGTCCACCAACAAAATACACATGCAAAAACAATTCTTAGCGGTCGCACACACTAGCGATGCTATCAACATCAGCATCGTCGAGTAAGGGTTGTTTTTAGTTGCATTTGTCGTTGTTTAAGCGAGTTTAAAAATGTGCTGACCATCCTAAGCGGCTTGTGCTGCTGCTGCTGTGTAAGGTATTTGTAAATGTTATTGTTTTTGCATACGCGAAAATGCACAGTTGATTTCAAAAAATCGTAACTGACGCTTGTGTAAAGTTTTCATTTCACCAGATGGCGCTGTAGTATAAATCTCTTAAAAATCGCGAAAAACTTTTTAACCAATTTGTATGGAAATTTGTGTATACAGGATTTAGGGTGCGGTGAGTATTTTGGACTTATTTATTTTGCATTATCTCGGACTCTAGACTGCGCTGCAGTACAAAACTCTTCGAAAATAGCGGAAATCTTCGCCATCGCTTATTCGATTTGTATGCAAATTTGTACCAGATTGTTCAATAAGTTTCTAGAATCACACATAGACGGCGGTTGAACGTTCGTCATTTTATTTATTCTAAAAATGGTACTACTATCCTATAAGCCTGCGTAAAGTGTCTTGTAGATCTGAAACTGAGTTTCATAGACATATATTTACAGCTGTTCAAAGTATACGTGCCACAGTGTTTTTTTTTTATATAGAAAACATCAAGTATTGTTCAGTGATTGATTTTAAAAGGTGTATTTTTGAAAGGTGCACAACTTAAAGAAATTCATGAAAAATTATTTGAAGTGTATAAGAACTATTCACCTTCAAATGCAACAGTGTACAACTGGGTTGCTGAGTTTAAACGTGTTCGTACAAGACTTGAAGACGATCCACGTCAAGGACGTTCAAAAGTGCGTCAACACCAGAAATCATAGCAAAAATACAGTATATAGTTTTGGAAGATCGTTAAGTAAAGTCTTGGGTTCCAAAAAGGTGTGTGCACAATGTTTACCGCATTTGTTAGCAATAGAACAAAAATACATTCTAATGAGACTTTCACAGCAACATTTGGAGCGTTTAAAAAAGGGTAAATAGGATTTTGTACTTTGATTCATTACTATGCCATCACATCTTGAATCGAAACATGGAGCTAGGTTGTGTGATTAGATTAAATTAGGTAATGTAATTAGGTATATGCATGGTGAGTTGTTATGTCTGCGTTGTCCCTGAGCCCAACTCATTCATTGGTGGGTAAATTTTTCCCACAGTAACTTTTTTGGGGTCACTGGTATCCAGTACATTGATATTGTTCAATCATTTTGGGGGCGTGGCCTTGAATTGTTTAACGCTGAGGAAGTGCGAAAAAGCTGTAGTAGCTGAACTCTATTGTTATTGCATGTAAAGTAAAAAAGCTAAAGAGTGGTGTGAACCTGGTACTTCGGCACCTAAGCGAGTTCGTGTTCAAAAATCTGCAAAGAAGGTTATGGCATCAGGTTTTTGGGATGCAAAAGGGTTTGTGTTAGTGGAGTATATCCAAGCTGAATTCATTCATTCTTCATCAGGAAAACGCACCTGCACATAAAACTCAGAAAACTTCGCCAAAATCAGTGAATTAAAGTACAAATTGTTGGGAATTAGAGGACCATTGGAACAAGTGAATTGAGCTTGTGGGTAATATACTGCGCTTGAGCTAGTATACTGAATAACAAAAAGTATTTCAGCCGTGGCGTAGTGGGTAGAGTGTATGGCCCATACGTCAGAGAACCCTGGTTCAATTCTCACCTGACACAGAAAATTTTTTCAATTGAATTAACTTTTCTGTTCGACCGTCACCTCCCTGCAGACAATGGCAAACCTCAAATAGTAAAAACTGCAAGAAAAGCTTCTTGAAAACATAAGCCGTTCAGAGTCAGCATAAAACTTGTAGGTCCAGTTCTCGATGATTTGTGTTCAAACACTTCACAGCACGCACAACACAATTGATCATAAGAAGCTGAAATGGCCATTTTCGTACGTTCGTTCTTCGTCATTTTAAGCCATAAAACTATGTTTTTATTTCTATTCTAGAAATTTAGAAGGCACATTAACATTGTAGTATTTAAGGATTTTCGAGTACTGCAAGTTTTTTGGCGCTATTGGATTTTGCTCTATCTAACATACAAGAGGAAGGAACAGGGGAAGAACTTTTACATGGCAACGTGCCTGACTGCCTCAACCTGGCGAGGCCAGCATTATCCAGCATGTCGGCTGGATGACGACTCCAACCTCCTCGTGGTGTTCCCTGGGCAACGGCAAACTGGCATTCGTCAGTTTGACGGCTTATTTGGGCAGCGGGTTATATCTTGTGATATCTACAGCAGCCATGCAGAAAAGAACGAGTTTGGGTGCAGATTTGTAGTTAGCATGAGATTACGACATCACGTCCTGCGATTCACACCTGTGAATGAACGCCTTACCATAATCCACATCAACGCTAAATTATTTTATATAAGCCTAATATGTGTGCATGCTCCGACAGAGGACAAGGATGATGAGATCAAAGAATCTTTTTACGAGCGCCTTGAAGACGCTTCCGAGCGCTGCCCCATCACGACATAAGAATGGGCAAGGAAAACATCTTTGATCAAACAGTCGGAAAGTTCAGCCTCCTCGACAACACATCAGATAATGTAATGAGGCTGATTGACTTTGCCGCAGCTTGAAACATCGTCGTAAGTAGCACTAGATTCAAACATCTCCATATTCATAAGGCCACCTGACTGTCCCCTGACCAAAAAACGCACAACCAAATTGATCACGTTTCGATTGACGGCAGGAACTCTTCCAGTGTATTAGATGTACGCACGATCCGTGGTGCTAGCATAGACTCTGATCATTATCTTGCCGCAGCTCAGATCCGTACACGTCTGTGCGCAGCCAAAAATGCTCGCAACCCTACACAGAGAAAGCTAGACGTCGTCATGCTGCAATCAAAATGGACAGCTGATGCCTTCGCCACTCGACTCTCACTCCTGCTTCAAAAAAGCGCTCCTCCGATCGACGATATATTTGCGCGCAGTGGGCACACATTTTCCACTCTATGCGTGCGGCTGCTGAAGAGGTTATTGGCTACCATCGCCCTCGCCGAAACCAGTGGCACAACCAAGAGTGTCGCTACGCCACTGCAGAAAAAGACGCCGCCTTTAAAGCTACAGTCAGTTGTAACGCGTGATGCTAAGGAGTGATACAGAGAGAAGAGAAGGGACGAGAGACGTCTTTTCAGGCAGAAGAAAAGAAAGTCAGAAAAGCGCGAGTGTGAGAAGATTAAGATGTATGGCGATAGGAATGAGGCCAGAAAATTATTTGAAAAGATAAGACGCCAGGCCGATGAAACACTTCTCTAGTCTTCTGAATGGCGATGATGACAACAATCCCGCCAATAGAGATGATATCCCGGAAACCTCAATTTTGGATGACGGCGTTGAAGTTCCGCTGCCCGACTATAATGAAGTCTTGACAGCCATAACACGGCTTAAGAACAACAAAGCTGCGGGAGCCGATGGTTTACCCGTTGAGCTGTTTAAGAACGGAGGCGAAGCTCTGTTTAAATGCATTCCCAAGCTTCTATGCAGAATATGGTCAGAAGAATGCATACCAAACGATTAGAACCTCAGTGCACTCTGCTCAATCCACAAGAAGGCGATCCCACTATATGTGCCAATTACCATGGGGTAAGTCTTGTAAATATCGTATATAAGGTCCTGTCGAGCGTATTATGTGAAAGACTGAAGCCCATTGTAAAACAACTGATTTGGTCTTATCAATGTGGCTTCAGACCTAGAAAATCTACCACAAACCAGATATTCACGCTACGACAAATTTTGGAAAAGACCCTAGAGAATAAAATCAACACCCCCTATCTTTTTATCGATTACAAAGCCGCCTTCGCCAATCCAATAAGGAATCCCTATACTCCACCATGTCTCTCTACTCTTCTCTATTTATGCTCAGCTAGCACAGCACAGCTGTTTGAATATGTGCGCATTCGCATCGTAGCCGTTGCTCACACGTGTAGCTGACATTTAAGTGTGATTTTATTAAAATTGATAATAATATAAAAACTTCATTAATTATAAATCCAACAAGTTTTATTTCATTGAAATTAGTTAAAAATTTGTCGAGTTATTTAATTTTAAATTGTAAGCATTAATCTGTTAAAAACAGCACAAAATCGTTGTTTTGCATGATGTTTTGCCTGAACTGAGTTTTTCGCACGAAAAAACAAGCAAAACATAGTTCTTTTAGTAATTTTGTAGTGAAGTAGAAATACTTTAAATTTAATAACTCGACGAATTTTCAACCGATTTCAATTAAATAAAACTTGGTTGATTTAGAACTAGCTAGATTTTTTTATTTTTACGACATAACAGAATATTTAATACAAAATATGTCCACAAATTTTTCTCAAATAGAGAAAATATGAAAAACTAGCTTATACCCGGCGCGCTTCGCTGCGTTCCGTGCTTATCGCCTAAAAGAGGCCACGCTTTTATAGTAAGTTCCAAGTTTCATTGATGTGCCACTTATTTCGAAAACTATACCGAAAATTTGGGCTGGCAGAATACTGAATTCCGAGACTGTGAAACCTATAAATTTAAAACTGTTTTATATTAAAAAGTTGAGGTGTATTTAAGGTGCCACGCCCCCTTTTACGATCGGCACCATACTTCATAGGAACACTCTCAAGGCTTTAGTATGTAAATTGGCTTAGCGGTTTCGGAGTCTTTACGTGATATACACATATACACACATACGTATATACATTAAGGCGCCTCACGCTCCATGGAAAAAAAATGTTGTTCGGTTCGGTTCCTCAAAATAAACCAGTGCTTATATTATGATGATTCCCAAAATATTTCGACTGAAAATATTGGCTGGTATGGTAGTTCCAAAAAACAAACAAGTAATGAAATAGTGCTTCTGTATGATAAAATCTTATATTTTGCAGTCGGACCAAAGATAAGGCGGATTATTATGGATTGTTTGAAGTTTTTCCATAATACTTTTAGCCAAATAAATTGTAAGATATAAAAAATATGTAGATTATTTTGTAGTTTCATTCAATTTAATTCTTCAATTTACACTTTATTTTTTCAACAACTGACAATTTATTTGACTAAAAGTAACATGGCAAAAAAAAAATTCAATTTGAATTTTATCTGCAAAAATTTTTTGACTGCAAAAATTTTAAATTCATTGCTGCATATTGTAAGAACTTTTTCACTACTATTATTTCTGACCGTTTGTTTTGTTTAACTACCACACCAGCTAATATTTTTACAAAGAACTAGAAAAACTAGAAAAAACTAGATATTTTTACAAAAATCTAGAGGATATTTCAAACAATTCCGTGGCATACTAGTTGAAGTGCTTGGCTTGTATGCAATAGAACCCAGGTCCGAATCTCATCTGACACAGAATGTTTTTTCAATTACATTAATTTTTCTGTTCAGCCGTCACCTCTCTATAGACAATGGCAAACCTCAGATAGTACAAATTGCCATGAAAAGCTTCTTGAGACCATAAGCCGTTCGGAGTCAGAATGCGACTTGTAGGAGCAGTTCTCGATCATTTGTGTTCAAACACTTCACACCATGCATAACACAATTTATCATAAGAAGCTCAGTCAAAGTCCATTCAAGGGCTGAAATGGCCATATCGTTTTTGTTTTTTTTTTTTTACTTCAAAGCATTCCAGCTCACGAATGGCTATAGCTAGAGTCGAAGAAATATTTGGAGAATCATCATAACATGAACCAAGCATTATTTTGAGCCTTAGTATACTCACATATATTTTTTACAGATAGATAGATGAGCATAAAAGGTAGGCGTGGCAACATTTAAATATATTTATATAGTGACCGCCACTTGGTCCCATTTCACCTACATACCAAGTTTCACTATCAAAACATGTGCAGCTCATAAATTGTAATGATTTCTGAAAAGTAGGCGTAGATAAAGTGGGACACGATAATTTTTTAACGGTTCCTGGCAGTAACCATGTAAACCAAATTGCCAAATTTTAGTCTTATACTGTAAAAACTGTCTGATATATAACTTTTTACGGATACGGAGGCGGTAAAAGTAGGCGCGGCAACATTTACAAATAAAGTGACCTCCACTTGGACCCATAGCACCTACATACCAAGTTTGGCTATCAAAACGTTCACATCTCAGGAACTAAAATTATTTTTAAAAAGTGGGCACCAGTTGCCGACAGTAACCATATGAACTACATTACCAAATCTAAGTCTTCTACGGTAAAAGCTGTCTGATATAAAGCATTTTTATTGATTTGTGGGCGGTAAAAGTGGGCGTGACAACATTTATATGTACAAGTGGCTGTCACTTGGACCTATACCACCTGCATACCAAGAATCACTATCAAAACGCTTACATACTCAGGAATAAGCATGATTTCGATAAAGTGTGTGTAGATATAGTGTGACCACGCCCTTTTTTAGTACAGTCGCCGACAGTAACTATTTGAGCAAAATTACCAAATTTTAGTTTTAAACCATTAAAGGCCGTCTGATAAAAAGCATTTTTATTGATTTGTGGGCGGTAAAAGTGGGCATGAACACATTTTTATTCACGAAGTGACTGCCACTTGGACCCATAGAACCTACATACCAAGATTTACTATCAGAACGTGAACATCTCAGGAATTAAAATAATTTCTGAATAGTGGGCGTAGATGTAGTGCGTCTACGCCCATTTTTTGTACAGTCGCCGACAGTGACTATCTGAACAAAATTACCAAATTTTAGTTTTATACGATTAAAACCGTCCGATATAAAGCATTTTTTTTAGTTTGTGGGCGATAGAGCCAATTTGGGTTGTATGGGAGGTGAACTTCATACAACTTGGTTTGTATGAACTTCACAGGAACACTCTCACAATGTTGCTTCAGTCTCCCTGAAAATTTCATAAAGATTGGTTCGGCGGTTTTGGAGTCTATACGTGATATACACACATACAAACATACCCACATACCCGCATATATACATCCATTTTTATATATATAGATAGATAGATTAAGGAAATTTTTAATTGTTTCATCATACAGATGAAGGATTGCGCTTAATGCAATTTTTTAAAGAAGAGTTAATTTAGATTTAGTTTCTGTCAGAACACTAGGACGACCAGATATGGTACAACCATTGATGCGATGCTTTCTCGATTACCACAAACCTAATATTACAGTATTTAATAATGACGTTACTATAAATGAAATTCATCAATTCTATGATAGCAATAAATTTTAAAATTTTAATAGTATACTATCCTTTTAGTAATATAAGAGATGCATGTATTCACCCCCTATTCACCTTTTATATACATCTCAAATTCCAAGGTAATCGATCTAGAGGAGTAAACTCCAGTTGCGCATTGGAGCTGACACGCACACTTCTTTTTTTTCAATTGAATTAATTTTTCTGTTCTGCAGACAGTTGCAAACCTCAGAGTGTAAAAACTGCCATGAAAAGCTTCTTGAGAACATAAGCCGTTCGGAGTCGGCATAAATCTTGTAGATCCAGTCCTCGATCAGTTGTATTCAAACATTTCACAAACACACAGAACACAACTGATCATAAGAAGCTCGGTCAAAGTCCTTTCAAGGGCTGAAATGGCTATTTTCGTTTTTTCGTCGTGAGGATGGTTTGACAAACATTGTTTTTAAACAAATTTCATTTTAGCAATCTCATTATCTAATTTTTTGGTAAGCTCGTAAATGTCATTTCTACCGTGGGTGGCGGCCACACACATACATATTTCTTTTATGTCTTTTTATGTTCATTTCTTTACGTTTGTTTGTGACCATCCGCTTCGAAGTAAATAGAATTAAAATAGGTTTTATCTGCACTGAGAAAAATAACATACTTTAAAATTAAAGAAAAAATTTTAAAATATAAATTTAACGCGTTTGTGTTTCTACAGAACAAAATTGAAAACAAGCGTTTTTAATTTCTTTTTTTTTTATAATTCTCATTTCATATTCTCACTTTTTTGTTTTAATTTTCTCTTATTAACCCTCCGATGAGTGAGAAGGTCCCTAGGGACCTTTTTGCCTTTTCAAACTGAAATTACTCCTACTTCGGCCACTACAACCCCCTCCACCCCAAAGTCTGTACTCTGTATTCCAAGAGTATTTTGTTGCGCATCTTTTGGAAAAAAAAGCAAGCCGATCGGATCATTACTTTAGGAGTTATTGAGGTTTTAGTGAGAATAGTACGCGGACGTGTGAATAGGTCCGTATGGACCTTGTACTGAATTTCACTAATAAATGCATGTTTTTGGGCATTATTATAATTTTTTTATTGTTTCGACACATAATTTACTTGTTCTGAACACAAAGACCTAAACTCAAAGACATTAGGGATGATGGTAAAAACAAAAAATTCTAAGAAAAATTCGAAGACATGAACTTTATTGCTTTCAAGGAAAAGCACAATATTCTAATTTTATACTACTAGCAATAAACCAGTTCTTAGCATTTTTTGTTCTTAGTATTTTTGTTCTTAGAATTTTTTCTTAGAATTTTTTGTTTTTACCATCATCCCTAATGTCTTTGAGTTTAGGTAGACGTACGAAAGAGTATAAAAGAAGTTGTAGTTTCGTAAACCAAATCAGTCAAAGTTTAGACAGCGAAGAGTTAAATCGTGTGTGATAGAAACAAAAATATAAATATGGCAGATGCAAGTAGTTTGGACGTTGCTGAAATTGTTGTAAGCCGTAGTACACGTTACCAGCAAATGACTGCGGATGAAAGGCGTGCAGCTGATAGTAGATTTGCTGATTTTATGGACGAAGACATGGATGAAGAAATTGATATTGCTGCAATTGATAATTATGAAGTTGAGGATGATGAAGATCGCACATACCAACCTGCTGAAGAGTCAGATGCCGAAACTGAAGGATACGTCGAGCTAAATGAAGATACTGATGACGACGATGATGAAGAGGAAGAAAATGATGGACAGGAAACGAATGAAAGTTACTATATTGGTAAAGATGGCACCCAATGGAGTAAAAAAGCACCACCAACATCACGCACTCGTAATCATAACGTGGTCGACTTCACAAGAAAGAAACCAGGACCAACAGGAAATATACACGACCCCTATACAATAATGTGTTCAATCATGGCAGAGGAAATAATACACTTAGTGCTACGTGAAACAAATCGTAAAGGCAGGGAGGTTACAGCTGCATGGAATTTGGCGAATCCCACGAAGAAAAAGGAGTGGAAGCCAGTGGCAGTGAAAGAGATTGACGCCTTTGTAGCTATTCTTTTGTATGCTGGACTCACAAGATCAAACCATGAACCAGCTATGGAATTATGGGGCGCGACGCGTTGACAATATACAAAGCTGCGTTGTCGTACGATCGCTTCATGTGTATAAAGCAATTTATTCGATTCGACAATGGAAATACTCGACAACAGCGACTCATCAACAGCAAAACTGCGGCTTTTGACGATATTTGGCAAATGTTGCAACATAACTTGGCAGCAGCTTACATACACTCCTCATGAAGCACTAACAGTTGATGAGCAGTTGTTCCCTTACAGAGGCCGCACCCGCTTCACACAATATATTCCGTCAAAGCCAGCTAAGTATGGTTTGAAAGTATGGTGGTTATGCGACTCACAGAGTTATTATCCTGAAGGGAATGGTATATTCTGGAAAACTGCCAAACCAACAACGGGAGATAAACCAAGGGCAGAACGTAGTGCTGGATCTTGTGGAAAAATATTTAGATGCTGGCCGTACTATATACGCGGATAATTTCTTTACCACTCTTGACTTGGCGCGTATTTTGTTGAGGAGGAAGACCGCATATGTTGGTACAGTGCGCTACAACAAAACATTCATTCCACAGGAGTTCAAGAAGAACCCGAAGCGCACCATCAATAGTACATTATTTGGGTTCAACGAAGGGGATATAGCGTTATGCTCATACGTGCCGAAAAAAAATAAAGTGGTGAACGTGCTCTCCACAATGCACTACACCTGCCTCGTTGACGAGCAAACTGAGAAGCGGAAGCCCTATGCCATATTAGATTACAACGCCAACAAATGCGGCGTTGATACCATGGATCAAATGCTAGGCACTTACAGCTGCAAAAGAGCAACACAACGATGGCCGTTGGCCATGTTTTATAATATGCTGGACGTCGCTGCATTTGCTGCTTTTACGATTTACAACGAAATGAAGCCTATAAAAAGGAGTGACAGACGGCGGTCGTTCTTGTTACTGCTAACGAAACAATTGGCCACACCAAATATCGAAGAACGTGCCCTGAACAACCATATAACCTCATATCCAAGGATACGTAATGCGATGGAAGCATTCGATGTCAGGGTAAGAAAAACATCTTCAAATTCAAGAATAGAATATATATTTATTTGTTTTTTATTTTTCTTTTCATTTCAGGTATTACCAAGACCGATGGAAGGCAATGCACCGTCGTTTGCGGCTAGGTCAAGTAGACCGTCATGTCGCCTTTGCCGTTCTGAGTACGGGCGGCAGCGGAAAACGCGGGCACACTGCTTCGGCTGCGGCAACGCTGTTTGCGGAGAACATAGCACACTTTTACATCGCTGCAACACTTGCGCACAGGGCGGGGGACAAGAAGTACACGCTCAACAACAATAATTTTTAAACTTTTTTATAATAATCTTAAGAAAATTCAAGCAAAAAAAAAAAAAAAAAAATATTAAAAAAATTGAAAAAATTATTTTTGTATGTAGAATTTAGTTATAAACAATAAAAACAAAAAAAATTTAAAAAAAAAAAATTTTTTATATGAAAAAAACATGATTTACATAAAAGGTCCGTAGGGACCTTTTCACACGGCCGTGAAGTTCAGAACTGTCACTCATCGGAGGGTTAATTCTTTATTAATTCTTATTAATTCTTTATAACAAAAAATTCGTCACTATCTGAGATTGAATTAAAAAATTATGTGTAGTAGAGTCATTGAGCAGACAATTGAGACTAATCTGAGAAAAACCATTTGATTGAAAATATTTTTTAATTGGACTTACAAAATTTAAGGGTAAGATAAAATAAAAACTAATTAATTATTTTAATAAATAACATTTTTTAATATTTCAAGCCGCAATAAAACAAACGTCATCGAATGGAGTTTATATTCAGTATTCGAGGGGTCCCAGGGGTCGCTGTTCACGAATCTAACGTCAAAAACGCGAAAAAATTAAAAAAATGGCATCGAAAAATGAGGGACTAAAATATTTGTTTTTGATATAAAAACTTTTGTTTTAAATTTTAATTTTAAACAAATGTTTTTAAACTGAAAATATTTACATTAAAAGTATATTAAAAAACATAGTTTTGAAAACAAAAGCTTTTGTTTTAAATTTTACTTAACAAACATTTGTGTTTAGCTTAAATGAAATTGCTTAAAGCTCTATTTCAAAAACATATTCGTTTAATATAAACACAATTTCATTTAATTTTAACACATATTTCCCTCAGTGTGCCTTATTTTATAGATGAAATCTGAATTGAAGTCATGATAAGAATGACCATTTAACTATTTTTTCATGTAGAATTTCACTTTTACTAAGCGTGTAGTGCATGCCACACACACATATTTTTCACGTTTAAGTATTTTACTAAATTTTTTTTGTTTCAATATTTTCAATCTTATTGACTAACCATTCGGCTGACTGTTAAACAATTATGTTACCCTTTTACCAAAACATTAGGGTTTATTTACACTGTGAAAACTTCATTTTGGTACAAAAAAACCACTAACAAAATTTATTTAAACTTATACCAAAGTGGTCAACAATTTTGTGAACATTTGCAAACTATTTCCAAAATGCATGACAGCATGACGGAAACCGCCATAAAAGAGCTTAGAAATATCCACTATTTACAAACATATGCATTTGAAACAGAACAAGCATAACTTTATTTCATATATTTGAAGATTTACACATGCTCATGGGTCTGCATAATTCTGGAAATATGCATAACTATAAAATGGAGACTGCGAATTCAGTCGACGTAAATGTTTGATGATGATGATGAAAAGTGCCATTGCAGAAAAGTAAGAAGCAACCTTATTTGCAAGGATTAAATTAATTGCTTTACAAACTCAAATCACTTAAAAACTATGCATGTTGGTTTGAGATGTTGGTCTAGTGGTTGAGCAGACGAGAACAATCTCTCATATATGAACATTCTTCTTTATAGCTCATATATAGATATTTTTCAGTGTATGGATAAGATAGCAAGAGAAGTTATCTACATTCCGACAACTTTTTTTTCATCATGAAAAGCAAACTAAAAACTAATCGTGTCCACTTTTCACTCTACATTTGCCTTACTTTCCATTCCAACATCAAGAGTCCACAAAACCAATCAAATATTTTAACAAATCAATTAGCAACACTTTAACTGCAGTTTCGAAACTATCGATGCAATAGTTTCCAAAATCAACCACCTGCAGCAGCATCACCACCACCAGCGTAACCATCACCATCGCCAACACCAACTCTGGCCAACCGCAGCGCTGTTCCATTAAAAACTTGTTATAAAACTTTTCCAAATTTATTGAAATTATAATAAATGAAAATTTGAATCAAACATTCGAGTTGATTCAACCCTTGAGCTTGAATAAATTTTGAAATTTCTTCTTCAGTTGCCACTTTGACAGGATTTAATGATTCGTGTCCTGGTGGAGTTGTACGAGACGAGAGTACCCGGCGAAATAAACTTGCTGCAGCAGCCATGCTTGCTACTCACCAACCAATTTTGCCCACCCTGTCCGCTCTTTACAGCCTCCCAAGAAAACTTTTGCCATGGCTTGAGCTTAGTTTCGATTGTTATTTCTTCGATTTAAAAAAAATCATAAAATATCCAAAAAAAAAAACGTACTGCTTTAATATCATTGTTGTTGTTATTTGTTGTTATTCTTATTGACAATATACCAGAAAACTTGTAAGTACCATACTTACTAAGGTTTAAGGCATACTTAAGCCGCAAATTGTTGATCCAAAAAATGTTTGTCGAAAACTTACAAAAGTTTTTCATAATTCTGGAATATACTTGGAAAGTAAAGATTTGTAGTTTAAGTTTAAGTACATATAAGTTATTGAAACTTAATAGAAAAAAATCGAACTTCTGTTACAAACTCCTTGTACATAATTAATAAATTACTATTTCATAGCATAGCGTGGCAGATATTATTAATTCTGGAATAAGATGTGTCTACTTGTTAAATATGATATTAAAGATTTTATTAGTAAAAATAAAAACTATATTTTTTTTAAGTATAATAGAAAACCAAGAAACTTCACTTAAGCTATATAATATCGCGAATGCGGGTAATTTGAAAATTTTTAGAATCTATGTCTAGAAACTAATTGATTTGTACTAATTCCAGAAATGTTGTAGTAACACCTGAGTATTGAAATTTTACAGATTTCAAGACGGTTATATTTTTTCAATTCAAATAAGCTGCATTATTATTTAACTGAGGGGAATGATGAAGTTCCTTGAACATTTTTTCTGAACATGCTTTCACCGGTAAAACATTTTGTTTTCACTTAGATTTGCCTTAACTTAAGATTACAAACATTACAATTGACAAATTGTTGCACTTGACAACATTGGGTTTGTTCACTTAAAAACAAATGCTACAAATATTTAAAAGTTTTAACTAGTAAGCGTTCACGTACACGAAAAACTTGCAACGAGAGAGTAAAAAACGAAAGCGTAAAAAAGTGAGGGAGAAAAAATAGTTAAAAATTTCTGCAAGTAAAATTTTTACTTGCAAGAATTAACAGCTCACAAAAAAATTGTTTGTCAAAATTGAAATATGACATTTTTCGAAGACAATTGCTCAGCTGAAAAAAATTGTTCCACATTGATCCTTACGGGAAAATTTATGAGAATTTATATTTATTATTTCGAAAAATTTGAAAAATGTCGAAGCTTGAAAAGTTTTATTTTTAACTATTTTAAGATTGTTGCTTTTTTATACTGTAAATCGATTAAATCGTTTACGAGAAAAGTAATATTTAAGCTTTTACGATATTACGAAACCCGAACCAGGTTTCGCACAGGAACAGAAACATAAAATAGAGGTGTATGAAGCTGAAAAAAATCCCAAGGTTGACTTATAAAGTTGTCACAGGGCTGATCGCACTCTTTTCTCAGTACCCATAATTGTCAAAACCAGCCAATTTTGCGAATGACTACGAAAGAAAAACGGATGGTAATAGAGAGCATTTGCAGATTTTCTATGAGCATTCAACTTCGATTTGACAATTATGGGTACTCGCTCTCTTTCCTGCGACAATGTTATAAATCAACCTTGAAAAAACCAAATCCAAAGACTATAATTTTTCTAATATTATATTTTTTCATGCCCCATAAATGTATATTCTTGACTCAAAACTTATTTATAACTTTAAACTAAAACAATTTCACAAAGACTTAACTAAACAGCTTTTTATAAGGTTAAAAACTTTAAGTATTTATTTAAAAAAAAACTAAGTTTTCCATTACCCTTTTTTTAACTATTTCTGCTTTAAATTTACATATATTTACAATTACACTTTGTTTTAATTTTCATGATTATATTATTAAAAAGACAATTTTATTTAAGAATTTTTATTTTCTATTCCATAAACCTCAGGTAAAAAATATTAAATAAACTGATCCATAAATTTTTCGTAGATAAAAACTAAAAAATCTATATTTTTAGAAAATTTTTGGATCTTTTAACAACTTTGAAGTATGAAGGCATGCTCAAGTCCCAGCTGTTATTTTTGCTGGGTGACTTGAAAATTAAAGAAGTAGTGCGTGGCACCTTTAGTTTTTGAGTTTGTCTCAGAAAATATCTATCTTCTACTTCTACTTTCTATCTTCTATATTTATAAAAATAATTTTATGTTTGTTTGTTTGTTTGTTTGTTTGTTTATTTGATTGTTTGATTGTTTGTTTGTTTGTTTGACTTTTATACAAATCTAAACGGCTGAACGGATTTCGCTCAAACATAAAATGTGTACTACTTGCGCCCTAGATTAGGTAATTGCATACTTCGTTTTAACCACCGCCCACAAATCAATAAAAATGCAATATTTCCGACTGTTTCAATTGTATACGATGTTAAATTTGGTAATTTAGTTTGTATGGTTTCTTTCGGTAATTGTACCAAAAATGAGTTTCCACGAACTCTTTTACCGCCCGCAAATCAATGAAAATACTATATTTTAGACGGTTTTGGCTGTATAAGACTAAAATTAAGTTTGTATGTTTATCGTTGGCAACTATACTAAAAATGGGCGTGGTAGCACTATATATCGCCCACTTTTAAGAAAACATTAAGACTTCAAAACTTTCTGGCCGATTGCGGTGAAATTTTGGCAGAAGATTTTTTTCGAGCTCGAGATGGTTTACGGGGAAAAATGTTTAACAAACCCCCTTTCACCGCCCACAAGTAAGAAAGTATTGTAGCTTGAACGTCCGTGGCGAAGCCGTGGACCTACTAGTTTCTTATAAATTACAAATTTTCCTAAGTCATCTTAAGGGCCTTCGGGAGTTTTTAAAAAAAAAAAAAAGAGAAGGCACTTTTTAATTTTTTTTTTTTAAGCTGTATTTTATCTTAGGCAATAATTTCTTTCTTAATAGTAAAGTATAATTATTCAAAATTTATCCCTGATATTTTGTGTCAAAACAATATTCGTCGATAAGGTAGAAAAATGCAATGCCGCGAAAGACCTTAAATTTTGCGGTGAGACTGATTCATCTGAAAAAAGAAACCAAAATCTTTTTTCGGCTTATTAAAGAGTTCTTGGGCGGTTAATCATTGGATATTTTTTTTTTTATACATATTTTTTGATTTATTACATAAAATTACCTCAATTTTGTGAATAAAAACTGAAAATTTTCTTTTTATGCTTCCCATTTTGCCAAAAACTAATATTTTTCAAAACCCAACGATTAAACGCGCAAGAACTCTTGACTAAACCGAAAAAAAAAATTTTTTATTTTTTCAGATGAACCAGTCTCCAAATACCTTACTCACCGCAAATTTAAGGTCTTTTTCGGCATTGCACTTTTGTCCCTTATCGGCGAATATTTTTGGGCCAAGATGTCAGGGATAAATCTTGAATAGTTGTACTTTAATAATGTAAAAAATTGTTGGTCTAAAATGAAATACTGCTTAAAAAAAGTTTTTATAAAGTGTTTATTTTTCTAAGAAAAACTCCCGGAGGCCCTCAAGTTATTTTACTTCAACTAATGTTCCTAAGGACTTGGAAAAATATATCTCATAATGGTCACTTTTCATTTGAGTTACGGTTACAAGCAACAACCAATAATATGTAAGAAATGTTAAGGATATGTATGTTAGAGGACAAAATTAAAAAAAAAAGTTGTTCAATTCTAATAATTTTTTGATATATCATATACAATTCCTCCATTATTACGAATATGAATATAAAAATAAACAAAAACCAACAGGTTTGGTATAAACGGCGAGCAAACTTGCTCAATTTTTTAAACTATAAAATTATTTTAATAATAGATATTTGAACCGTGATTTAAGTAGCAGGCGTAATTAAATATATAGTTTTTTAAAATTTTAAAAGTGCAGGCATTAAATATGATAACAAGTCGTAATTTCATTACATTTAATTATTTCAGTCGTTATTTCATTATTATTTCATTTCTTGTTTTTATGTTATTTGTTTTGTCAGAAATTCAGACTTAAAAATGTTAATATGTTTCTTTTTTAAATAATTATTATTCAAATTAAAGAGACTAAAACTAATAGGGGCCAGTATTACCCATTCTTTATATAACGTTTATCGTCAAAATGGATGTTTATAATTTCTAAATACATTAAAATTTGCATGCGCACACTTGCGCACACATAAAATTTTAAGCTTTTTCTAAAATGCCTTTTCTTCTAAAAATCAAACTCATATTAGTCATTGTAAACAAATTTCTTTAGGCATTATAAATAAAATGGCAAAGCCTCTTATTATTCTATGTGCGAATCAGAAGATATTCGGATCCGAAGTTAACCAAAAGTGGTCATACGTCTATATACCAGCACTTGTTTGTCGAACAGTAAATACGTTTAGATAAAAATTGTAGCCCAGATAATTGTAGCCCAATAAGTTGATAGAAAGATCAACCGTTTTTATGCAATGATAGTAAATATATGTGAAAAGCGCATAGTAGGAAATTCATACCAGTTTCGTGATTAATCCGTATTTATTTCGCGACTGGAAACTATTAACTCAAAATTTACAATAAATATCGACAAATTCGATCAGCACAGAAAAATTACCAGGCAATTGTACATTACAGAAATATTATAGTATCCAATGCCAGTAAGTGTCCATAAAATAATCTACCCTATGAAAATATCATGTCGTCTTGTATTCCTCCAATAGAACAACTCTCGGAGGAAACTAAAGATGCAAGAAATAAGGACAGTAGAAGATACCGAGAATTATTTACGTGGAAGACATAGACTGTTAATTTCGTCAGATCCACTAATTGTAAGTTTAAGAGCCCCTCCAAAAACAAAAAAGAGCAAAATTGCACAAGAAGTATTAGATTTATTGAAGCTGTTTCCGAAATCGAGGAGAAAGTTTCCATAGCAATTTAAATATTAGTAGTGATTCAGATTGATATAAGTATGCGTAATTATATAATATATAATTATAATTATTAATTTAATTTGTTATATCAAATAATATTATTTTGCTTAATTGGCTTGTAACTCTAATTGATATTTTATGCTCTAATATATTCATAAAAAAATTTGCCTTATATTCATATATATATATATATATATACATATATTCATTAAGCAGCCTTAATGTTATTTTCTTCCATTACAAAAAAATTTTATATTGATTCAAGTTTTTATCACAAAGAAATTGAAAATAATTATTAAAAAAATATTTTCCCTCAAAATTGCTCAAAGATATATAGCATTTTTTAATTATGCCACGCCCCTTTGTCGTATCCCATCATACTACTTACAAAATATCCTACCTACCCTTACACCAAATTTCAGGAAATTTGTCCCACGATGATAATAAAATTATACAGGAGTGCAGAAAACCGCTTTCGATTAACCTATTGAATGAATTTTCAACTAAACTAAAAACATTTATTGGAATAATATACTTGCTTTGTTCTGAAATCAGCATATACTGGAAAATCCGCCATTTATTATTTAAATAAAATTGAATTAAAATCAAAATTTCAATTTTCCCTTTTTGCGATATACGCGGTTTTGCACTACCAACGCTGATATGTATAACTATTTTACAATCAATTGCTTCCAACCCGTTGCGTAAATATGAAGAGCCATAAAAACCATTACCAAATATCTCAAAGTTCGAGTCCATTGTATATCTATTGCAAAAATTTTTCTTTTTCTCAAGAAAGTTCTCAAAATTTGATTTAGTTCAGTAACATGTATAGTATAAATAAATAAAAAAATAATAGTATAAATAATAATAAATCTTATCTAAGTCAGATTTTCTACTAAAATCCAAAAGTGTTTCTTAAAGGTGGTGGTAAGAGAATAAAGAATCGCGAAACTTCAGTTCAATATCTCAAAATCTAAGACCGCTGAAAGCAAAAACCGTTACTTTATGTTATTGTTTTTTAGAGTCTCACGTTTAATTATATAAAGGATATTAAAAATCAGTTTAAATCAGCTTGGTCAACCATTTCCTTGCAACAAAAAATTAAGCCCTACCAGCCTACAACTAAAAAACAACATTAAGGGTTAATACATAATACAATAAAAAATTTTATGAATTATTACCAATAATTAAAATTTTTTACTGATCCAAACTGGTTTTTTTACACAAAACTCATCCGATTGCAGATTATTTTTTTTTTAATTGTTTTTAATTGTTTTTTTAACTTAAATAAAATTTACTTAACCCCAATTTATTCTCGTTTTGCTAAATCATCTGTGTCTACTTCGATGGATGCGATGAGAACAAAAATTGCAAAAAAAAATGGGACTTTGCATAGCGCTAAAAACTGAAGAGTTAAGTTTTTGCAAATTCTAATGATAGTAGCATTCGATTCATCGGTGAACTTTACATATTAAATGGTTGACCAAGTTGATTAAAAACTAATTTCAATATCCTTTAAATAATCAAATATGAGACTATAAAAAAATTCCCGCAAAATGGCAGTTGTTGCTTTGATCTGTATCAGTTTTTGAGATATTTAACTGAAATTTCGTAATGACAAGACAACACAGAACTAGATCGCGGATTTTTTTTTTACTTTCGGGGTTATTAAGAGAGACCAACTTATTTTTATTTGATGATTTAACTAGTACCCACCCAGCAGAAAACTCGTTCAGGCCTCTAATAGTCAGACTGGAATTCATGACTGAATTTCTAAACATAATCATGCCTCCATTTTTTTGTTCAGATTTCAAGGCTGAAATTTATACATAATTCAGGCTTTATTTTTACAGACCTGTATTCTAAAGTGAAATTAAGCAATGAATCAATCCTTTTTTATTTCAGGCCGGATTTCATATCTGGATTTGAAATAAAAATTGATATTCAGACTAGAAATCATAAATAAAAATTTTAAAAAGTTATACCAAATTTCAGGTCTGAGAGGCAGACATTTGTAAGAAAAATCAGGGGTGTTTTCAGGGAAGGGTAAGGCCTCGGTCATGCCTGTTAGGCTTAAACTCGAAGTTTTACTTTTAAAAGTTTTATATATAAGCTACAGTTTTTTAGATAAATTTTGTTGTTATATTAAAATTTTGGATAACAAATATTCAACCATATAGCAGAAATTCGTAGTTTAGTAACAGGCTTGCTACACAGGCTAGTATACTGGCCCTGTAGTTTGAAAAACTCAATACATTCACACGTTTTTACAAATACACTCACACTGGATTCACTTTCACGGCACTTTCATCGCTACTAGCAACGAAATTTCAGAGCCAGTGGATTTTGACAGCAGCGGCTAGTGTATGTCAAAAAGGGGGATATCAGTGTTGTATTTAATTACTTTTGGTGGATTCATTTCGAGTTTTCCCTTGAATCGTACTTTATTTCGGGTTTTCCTCGATTTCGTTCAGGAAGCAACACTGATAACTTGTTTACATTTACGAAGCAAATGAAACAAATGTGAAAAGTTGCAAATAAAAATGAATGAAAGTCAAAAATATACCATTTTATATACAATAAATATACAAAAAAAAAATATACAATGAAAGAAAATTAACTCAAAAACAAATCATTAAATTAAATTGATTCAATAGCAGCGAGAACCTTCGCATACAATGAAATTTTTTTAATGAACTTTCACTAGCATGTGTAGCACCTATTGCATGAAAGCATGAAAGTTCGAAATTCTTCGAATCATTCGAACAGTACACGTATTCTTTCGCACTTTCCCTGTCACTGGCCGGTGTAACCGGCCTGTAAGGTACCTTAAATATGCGGTGGACACGATTTTTCACAGCTTGTTCATCTAAAAAAGAAAAAACGAATGATTGAGGTTCTGCTAAAGCTTTTTGAGCTTTTGACCAAAATGGCAGCTATAAAACTGATTTTTGACAAAAAAAGTCACTGTTTTTAGGTTATAAAAAAAGAAGTATTTCTCTAAAAAAAAAATCGAACTAACAAAAGCAACGATCATATTTGCTTAATAAGTTAAATAAATTTGGTAGCGATCCTTGACATAGTTTTCGAGTAATGCTGTCCACCGGTTTCAAACAGCCTTTTCAAGAAAAACGAGTTTAAAGTTTAAGAAGTAGTTTATTTAGGTGTACATGAATTTTTTTCCTTTTGTATTTAAATTTAAAAATTTTGGCGCAAAAGAAATGAGGTTTGGTGCCTGGTGTATTTTTTTTTACTTTTTGTTTAATTTCGGTGACACCAAATGTATTTCAGCTTAAAAAAATACACTTGAGTGTATGAGTTCATTGAGGCAAGTACATTGTATTCTCTTCAGGACGATTGTGCTTATAACTACAACAATTTTTATTTAATTTACTCAAAACTTTCTGAAAATATTTTTAAGATGTTATACACTAGAAAAATGGAAGAAAAAAATTTGAGTTTTGGTCGCCGAAAAACTTTAGTAGGCCCTTAAAGCAAACAAAATATTTGATTTGAAAAAATGCATTTAAGCCATTTCCTCAAAAGAGCACTTATCACTTTTATGTACTTAACCATCGATACATATGTAAATATAAATGTATGTTTGACATGCCATAACGCCTTCTTTCATACTTTTTCGACGTTTAAACAAAGTTGGGCCGTGAAACTGACATTCAGCGTCATAAAACATCCTGGTACTGAGATATTCAAAAGAACATTTTTTGAAGATAATTATTTTTTTACGAACCCGCCCCAGAACCTTCCCCCCAGAACCAAAAGCTATCTACGCCACTGCTTCAAATGATCTTTCACATTTTGAACAACTAAAATTGTAAATGTTTAATAAAAGCATACCATTATTTTTTGAACTCATTTAAGTTGATTTGATTTTCGATAATAACTTTTTTATATTTGGAAATGTTTCGACTATGTGGTATATATCTCAATAACTTACACTAAAAATGACTAAATTTAATAATTATGTTAAAATTTAAATTTCAGAACTGAAATGCTGAAAATAATATCATCTAAAAAAAAAAAATGTTAATTGCAAAGATCTCTGCTCTGTAGGAAGTTGAACCCACTCAATGGCTCATATATTGCGCCACTATCAAAGAACACATTATTTGTTAAGAACAAATTAAGTTGAACATATTTTCAAGGAGATATTCACAGTTATGTTCGACAAGTTAAAACACAGACACAAATTAAAGGCGACATCCTATTGTGATGCGGAAATACTGACATACCGCAGTATCCTAATTCAAGACTTAGCACAGAAGTTTGACGATGTGGTCCCTATGGCAAAGAAGCGAACAAACAAGCATGAAAACGGATGGACCTTCAGAGGGGCGAACGCACGAACAAATAAATGTACCGACAAACAATTAAGTTCTCTATCAATGAATAATAGCAAGCCAGACAAGAATTATTTGAACTTTTGCACTGCAATAATTCGATATCTTGTGGATGAGCCCCCTAATCCCGTTCTCTCCTCTCATCAGCAGTCCAAGTCACAACGAGGGCAGAGTTGATAGAGTTATTTGAGTAGATAGCCTGGCGACCACAAGAGACAGATAACGAGTGGATGATTTAAGTGCAGTTCAGCCTTTATTAAAGCATAAATTCAAAGTAATTTGAAAACTGTCCGAAGAAGTCACAACTCTGTCTCTGCTGAACTGTGCTGTTGCTGCTGCTGCTACTTCTTCTAGTTCACAGCCGTCATTTCCGTTTCAATTGAAAATGAATTTAATTATGTTGCGTTTCCAGCTAAGATTGAGCTTACATTGTTTTTGTAGTTTTTGTTGCTGTTGTTGAGTTAATTTGAGTTGATATTTTTTTTGTTCTGTTGTTCTTTGAAGGCCTTTTGAACTTGTCTGCAATTGACATAATTCAATGAATTTCACTTGATATTTCCGTCTAATGTTCATTCCTTTGTTGTTGTTGTTATTGTTACCGCTTTTGTCCTTTAATTTGGCAAAATTTAAGACACTTCCGCAACAATAGCTTCAATCCTGTAATGACGTAAATTCTTTATGAAATACGCCAGAGTTGCGCATAATTAATGCGGAACTATTTAGTCAAACTTATTCTATGCAACACGGTGGTGGGCAGCAGGCGAAACAAATGTTTCATAAAATTATATTGATTGTTTAACTGAAATGAATTTAATTGCACTCATGGGCGTACAAAGGATTTTCTGTAGGGTGAAAAATATAGGTCTATATAAAAAGATCACGTAATTGAGAATAGTGAGTTCAATTTGATGGGAAGTTTTATTTCGCTTTTATAGTACACACTGATTCGACCCTTGAATACTAATCTTGCCAAAATTATTTTCCGAAAATTTGTTCAGCTGCATAATTTTTTAACATAATTTAAAGTAGAAACTAGAAAAAATATATAAATTACCAATACTTTAAATAATATAAGTTTTTTTTTTTTGCTGAAGTCTAAGGGGGCAAGTGTCGTTTACTTTCTTTCCCCCCTGCGGACACCCTTGATTGCATTAATAATAAATGTAATTAACTCGGTGTTGCTATGCAATATATGCACATTAAAAAATAATTTACCCTACATAATGTAAATCCTACAAATCAACGGCTTAAATTTTGCATTCAACGCTAACGCTGCCCAGAGTGATTAACACAGTTGGCCTCGGACAAACAAACATATTTGACTGACGAACGATAATAAAGCAAAGCCGTTACTGCAGATTTATTAATTACTTACATTAAACATGCTGTATTTGTTATTCAATGCTTACGAAATGTTTGGCAATTTATTAACGGAAGTTTAATTTGTATGCATTGAATTACAGAAAAAAAAAAATAACAGTTCAAGAAAAAAAGTTTCTTTACATTAACATTAATGGATACATTTTCATATCAAAGAAAGGAATTGAATATTCTAGTCAGATTTGTAAATGAAACTCGTATAGTTACGATACTAACATGCAAGCCAAACATGTGTTGATGGAAAATTTTTGAGTGCTAACATGCCTGATTTGATTTTTGTACAGATTTCAAGGCCCTACAGTTGAGCAATATATCTTACTATGCCGATGATACAGCTCTGATCACATCAAGTAAGCTAACAAGTGCTATTTTGAAAAAAAATGGAAATAAATTTTGAGTCCTGTACCGTATATTTTACAGAATCGAAGATAGAAATAAATCACAAGCTATTTATTATATTTCTACATTATAAATCAGCAGCATGGGCAATCTACCCATGCCCCAACTCGCTTAAAAACAAAGTTATAAATACCCAAATCTAAGTAAAGTAACATATAGGGGCACACTGCTAAAAAGCAGTAAAATCATTTAGAGCATTGTAGCCTCTATAGACGCTCAATTCTCAAAACAAAAATATATTGTTCAAAGACCGATTCTTTCGTATGCTCTCCCGTATGGCAAATCAGCAAAATCCCACCTAACAAAAATGCAAATCATACAAAACAAATGCTTAAAAATTATAATTAACAGATACTGGAGGTATTCAACACGAGCGCTGCGTAATAAAAAGGGATAGGAATTGCTTACAGATTTTATCCGAAGACAAAGTTGTAATTATTTTATCAAAATTTAGAAACTCTTCTGGAACCATATTAAGGGATTAATAAGAAACATCATAAATGTTTACTATGTACACACAAAATTTACCAAAAATTATAAATTCTTGTTATATAGTTCAGCGGTTCCCTACAAGTCGGTTGCGAAAAGGTTAGAGGTAGGTTGAGACTCGAACTTAAAACTATCAGAAACCATCGAATAAGCCATCACAAAATAAAAGAAAACAATAGACAAATTGAATATATATTGAAAAATTGAGTATACACATTTGTTTGCACGAAAAAAAGAGCTAGTATCTCATACACTTTTTTATGTATTATTACTCTTTTACGAATATTTTAAGTAAAAGTTTGTAAATATAGGAAATTGTGGGAAGCATCACTATCGTAAACGATCCCACGATGACAAAGTTACCACCATAGAAAGTGAAAAGCATATGGTTCTACAAGTCGTAGACGCACATCAAAAACTTTTTCCTTACAGAGCAACGAAAAAGAACTTCATTGCAAATCTGCAGAAACCAAAATAAAAATGTCCAATATCTGACTTTTACCATGCAATAACAATAGAGTTCAGCTACTATAGCTTTATCGCACTTCCTCAGAATTAGCCCATCTAAAGCCACTACCCAGTAATCATTGAAAAAAAAAATATCAATGTTATGGATACCCGTGACCACAAACAAGTTAATGTGGGAAAATTTACCCACCAAAAAATGGGTTGGGCTCAGGGACAACACAAGACATAACAACTAACCATGCGTATACATAGATCTAATTATACAACTTATTTTAATCTACTTTTGAGTTGACCTTTTGACAAATTAACATCAAAAACGCTACAATTGTTAACAAAGGAACTCAGGAATTGTTAAAAAGGAGCAGTAGCCATATAATTTGTTCTAATAAATAGCAAATAAATTAAGTTGTTAGCGTTTCTACTGCTTCTACGGTTAGTGTTAAAATTTATGTGAGAAAGAAGTTCTGGAGAATCGAATACACCTGTAATGAGCTGGTGTAAATATACGATATCTGCCGATTTCCTTCGATCACCTAAAGACTGCATTTTTAATAGTTTTAAACGATCCTCATAAGGAGGAAGGTCTAATATGTCAGTTCCACTTAAGCCCCTTAGAGCAAACTGAACAAAACGTTTTTGGATTCTTTCTATTCGATCAACATGCACATTGTAACTTGGGGACCAAACTTGACTTGCATACTCTAAGTGAGGACGCACGATTGCATAATACAACGTTGTAGTTGTAATCATGCTATTAAATTCTTTGGCCCAGCGTTTTATAAAACCAAGCATTGAAGACGCTTTTTTACAAATATTATCAATATGACTGTTAAACGACAGCTTAGAATCCATGCATATACCTAGGTCTTTGACGGTGTCTACACGACTCAAGACAGTATCTTTAATCTTATAATCAAAAATAAAATTATTCCTTTTTCGCGAAAAGGTCATAGTTTGGCATTTATCTGGATTTAAAAACATATTATTTTTAGAGCACCAAACTTCAAAGGATTTTAGATCAGACTGGAGTAGATCTGAATTATCTCTAGAATTAATCGTTCTGTATATTTTCATATCATCGGCATAAATAAGCAGATGAGAGTGTTCAATGACGTGAGTTACATCATTGATAGCTAAAATAAACAGAAGAGGACCAAGGTGACTACCCTGAGGAACACCTGATCCAGCAATAAATTCAGAAGACAATGCGCCTCGGAAACGTATTTTATAAGATCGCTCCACCAAATACGATTTAATCCAGTTCACAAAATATTGTGGAAATCCCATTAACTCAAGTTTAAATAAGATTAGATTGTGTGGTAGCTTATCAAATGCCTTACTAAAGTCAGTGTAAACACAATCGACCTGGTTACCAGAATCAATAGAATTTAAGCAGAATGTTGTAAAATCGAGAAGATTAGACACAGTGGATCTGCCATTCACAAAACCATGCTGACGAGTTGTTATGACTTCCCCACAGTGAATTTTCACCCGATCATACACCATCCGCTCAAAAAGTTTTGGAATCGATGAGAGCTTAGCGATAGGCCTATAGTTACTGACATCGTTCCTGCAACCCTTTTTAAAAAATAGGAGTTATAAATGTTTTTTTCCAAAAAAGTGGAAAATAACTTTCGTTAATAGACCAGACTTTCGTCGTGGTTGACTCAAAACGGAACCGCATTGTGTTAACACTGCGGCAGGAACACCGTCAGGTCCAGCACCAAACTCCTCATCGATCGATCTAGTATACATTAATATATCCTCTGGAGTGAGCCTAAGCTACAGACGTATTTCTTCCATGCCCTATTCCTGTTGTTGCGAAGAGTCTTTAAATCCTTTGTGTACCAAGGGTACGCAGAATTCCTCGCAAATTTGAGACTATAAGGTACGGATTGAGAAAACACAGCAAAGAGATCCATATAAAAAAAATGTATGGAGTCATCAAGGCAATTTCCATTTATACGTATATATTCTAAAATTGCATTAAGTTTACCATGAAGCAACTGATTCAACTTCAAAAAGTCAGCTTTTTTAAAATTGAATTCATAAAGCTTATCAGCTGAATTAGAATTTACTATATTTGCTCTGTTGGACTTGTACCAAATACTCAATGGTGGATGATATTTATCAACAGTAGTTAGAACATGAAAGGCCCTCTTAACAACAACATTTTTACTGTCTGTAGTTAAGACCAGGTCAAGAAGTCTTTCAAGACTATTATAAACTCACTTGTTGTAAGTCTGAACATATATTATCAACAAATATATGTTCTTGGCGAGTCTTCGAATTAGATGCACAATAGTACGTATCATCGTCAGAAGAATGCCATTTTAAATCAGGTAGACTAAAATCGCCCAATAATAAAATGTCGTCATTAACGTCAAGTAAATCAATTATGTAATCTATGCACTCCGCAAGGCTTGCATAGACCTCTACTCTTAGGAGGAACATACGCAATTAATATACATTAGAGTTACAATGTATAACTTTATCGCAAATAAGTTCAATATTAGAAGAGCAGGGAATGTCAACAATAAAACTGACAAAGAAATATTGTCAGTGTATCTGTCTTTTCAAAAAACTTGGAAACTATTGTCAAACAATTCCAAATCAGTGATGCTTCCGTTCAGCCACGTTTCTGTTAACGCGATAATATCCTCAGAGCAATTTCGAGTTGATAGAAATAAGCTCTGCGTCTTAGAACGTAGTCCCCTTACATTTTGATAGTAAAGGGACAGCCTATTTAGTTTTTTTGAGTCTGGCGGGCGGCTTGAGTCACCCTTTCAGACTAATTTTTTGGCTTGAACTCAGCAACAAATATTATCGGCCCACAAATTAGATTTAAGAACAGTTGTAAAATCTTCTGCTGCAACTGTTAGAATAAAAGAAGCATGGGAAGGCTTATTACCAATTTTTTTGTATGAACAGAATGCATTTGAGTTCACTAACTTGGATTGCCTGACAAACGTCAATATATTTTCTATTGATGTGTCGGGCTGAAGACGTGAACTGAAAACATTTCTGGTCCTCGAAACTGCTCTTAAAGCCAAATGACTGTTAGGCGTAGTTGAAATCGTATTTGGACTACTAGTCAATGCAGGAATAGAAGATGGTGTATAAGAAATCACCGTATTATTATTTTCTGATATCATTGCTGAGGGCTGCTCTGCCTTGGAAGGTCTGGAGGACGCCTTCCGACGATTATTTTTGTTTTGGTTTTTCCTCTGTCTATTAGAGCTTTTAAGGTATTTTTCTGATGAAACTGACAAAATTCCGGAAGAAGCAGTCATGTACGAAGGAACCGAAATGTTATCCTGAACAGTAATTTCATCAGAAACGCTGGTAGTGGGTGCGGCACTAACTTCGCTAAAAAATGAAAACAATTTCTCTGAAGTTATTATTTAATAAGTTAAGGCTTTCCCCAAAAAGCTTTAGTTCATCCGGGGAAAGGATCCTGCACAAAGCACAATGCCAGCGAAGACCAGATCGGACTGACATTAAATCGTCAAGGCACGATTTAGAAATACCAGCACAAGAAGCATGGAACATTCGCTCACATTGGCCAGCACAGTTGAACATAGGGTACAGAATATTCTGGCTTTTGCATTGCTCGTTCAGAGAACAAGCAGCAATATTATCAATGGAAAAATAATCCATTAAAAAAAAAAAAAATTTTAATTACTTTGTGACCATTTTTAAATGTAAAATGTGCTTTCAGGGTTGGCACAGTAAAATGCAGAGTACACAAAGTGTTAAGCACAATAACAACACTAGAGACTCTCACTGCACAACAGATAAACAAACACCGCACAAAGAGGAATAGAAACAAAAAAATTATTTCTTGTCCATATAGAAGTGACGAACATGGAGAAAGATTTTACCAGCAGATGAAGGCAATTGAGAAACGGTATCAAGGATTTTGAAACAAAGGAATTATGGGCAACTATTGTTGGTTTCTCATCACAGAAACCGATCCCGAATTGAATAATCGACAAAACTAGAATCATAATAATTGTGAACACAATTTAAGGAATGCAAAAAAGAATGTATGTATGAATGATACCGGATATCCGGTGGCCGGATAGTAGGTCCATTGCCTCGTCACTAAATTAAATATATTTCTTACTCCACAGGCTGCAATATACGGATTGATTGCTGCTATTTTTTTATGGCAAATAAATTTCAAAACACCTTTTACACAATTAAAATAATTGCTAAAATAATAAAAATTCTGCTCCAGTATTTTAAATTTTTATTCCAATTTACCAGTTTTTTAGGTTTTAGTCCGAGAAGCGTTCGCGTACTCGAAAAAATGGTAAAAGAGAGTGCAATCGAAATAGTAAAAAATTTCCCTCCCTGTAAAAAGTTGCAAATTTAATAGCCTCATTTTGCATTCCTAACGAAGCATTCAACGAACGATGGCTATGCGAACGATGTTGAATTCAAGCTGAAATATGTATTTCGAACGAAGCTTATCGTTAGCTCATTCGACAAGCTTTTGCTTAATATGTCCACTCAAACTGTAATACACAAACAGTTGTCAAATGTGGAGCTGCCATATCAAACCCTAGGGAAGTTTTCTGTATTTTGTCTACTTACTTCAAAGACTTTTTAAATATGTTGCTTTGTTTCTTATATGTTGGCAGTGCTTTTTGCTTTTGTTCGGTTTGTGTATTCAATAAATAGACTTTGAGCAATTAAGTGGTTTGCGGATTTGTTTTTCATTATTATTGTTGTCAGTGATTGAGTGATTGCTTTTGACATATCAAAATAAAATGTGTGCAGCTATTGCAGTTTTTATTTTTATTTTATGTATTTCAAGTGCTTCACAGCCTTTAGACACTGTATATATTTATATATTTCATAATTTATTTACCTTTAGGTTCAGAATTTTTTCTTTTTTAACCATTCTATTAACGACTGCAATCACAACGATAGCATAAAAGTGTTCATTTGATTTTGACGTTCGGATTCGTGGATTCAGTACTCGTTAGAAATACATATTGCAAAAATGTAACTGTACTACGGCATCGTTCGCTGATTGATCAGTTGTCATCTTTGTTTGATTCTGTTCGAATTACAAATTTCAAAAACACGAACAAACACTGTTTTGAACGAAACGATTGATCGGATAGGAATACAAAATGAAGCTATAAGTCTAAGAAATTTCTTCTGGCAAAAATGGTAAAAGTGTCATATTGCTTAAAAAAAGCTCTTTGAAATAAATAAAAGCTATTGGAATAGAGACCAAAAATATGGGAAATTGTGTTAAAACTGAATATAAATGTTAATTTGAGAATTTATTTCAATATTGTTAAAAATCTTTAATCATCAAGGAGGTGAATCAAGCAAATCTGTTTTTACAAACGACTTTATTTGACAGTTTACACAATTTTAATCAGAAAAGCGTTCCCTTACTTTTTTGTGTGTTTTGCTATATTTTTGACAGTTTTACCATTTTTAGTCCAAAAAGTACGATAACAGACCTAAAATCGAAATAACTTTTACTCCTTTTTGTTCAATGTTAATTCTCTTCTTAAAAAGGTTTCAAACCATGACGCAATCATAAGGTAGGCTTATTTTAAAATAGCTGCTCAACAGACAAGTTTTCCAACAACAAAGCTGCGAAAGCCGTAAACGTCAAGTGTTAATGGCAATAGTAACTTTGACATCTAGCTCCCTTTTTACTAGTTTATCTACAAGCTGAGCCCACCTTATTATTGTTTCATGGTTCCCAGAGCTGGTTGTCATGATTACTTTTGGAATTAATTCCGTCTCAATTCTAATTCCTTGGAATTAGAAAATGGTAATTGGTCATTTCAATTCCTTAGGAATGGAATTAGAAAATATGGTCGGTTCTATTACAGAAATTGTAATTAATAATTGAAAGTTTCAATTCCTAAGGAATGGAATTGAAAAAAGGGTTCAATTCCTTTACAGGAATTGTAATTTGTAATTGATCATTTCAATGCCTCAGGAATAGAATTGATAAAAATGGTCAATTCCATTACAGAAATTGTAATTGGTAATTGGACCTTTTAATTCCTCAGGAATTTGTAATTGAGCATCTAGATTCCTCAGGAATTTAACTTTTCAATTCCCTTACAGGAATTGTGTTTGTAGGCTACAATAATTGTAATAAGATTACAGTAACCTCAATTACAATTGTAATTGGATTACAGTAACCTCCAATTACAAATCCTGCAATGGAATTGAAAATTTCAATTCCAGACGAATTAATATGTTCAATTATCAATTCCTGAGGAATTGAAACATTCAATCACTAATTACAATTCCTGTAATGGAATTGACCAATTTTTTCCAATTCCATTCCTGAGGAATTGAGATGACCAATTACCAATTCCTAATTGCAAGGAATTGGAATAGAACTGCAATGAAAATTTTTCGACCCAGCTCTGATGGCTCCAAACTTTGACAGAGTTAATTAAGATTTTGTAAAAGTTAATTCATACATAAAATAAAAAAAACAAAAAAAAACTCGTCAATAAAAAAATCTCCTATTGCCTTTGAACGCTGAAAATTCGTTTTTATTTACCACAATATACCTCTTCCTAACTTTGATTATTAATTTTTCCAAGTTTTTTTGGAAGACAACTTTTAAATTTTTTGTTACTTTTTCACCCTTAAATAAAAGTCGCCATAACTAGCATCTCTTTTATTGTTATTTACTTAACAAAGATTTATTTAAATAAAATAATTTTACGAAACTATCCGGCCGAATAGTAAATTTAGGCCGGATATCCGGCAAACTAGAAAGCTGCCGGATATTCGTTGCGTCTCTAATGTAGATGATTAAAAAAACATTAAAAATTACCATAAGAAAATAATTTGGAAACACCTTTTAATTCTTAAGTATTTATATGACAATAAAATAAGTCGAAATGCATAAATAGACAATCACACAACTTGGGTGCTTTCGTTTAATTCAACTGAAATTTTCCATTTCTGAATAGATTTTCTTCAGTAATAGTTTTTTTATTTAAAAAACCACAAGCTTTTAGTAAAAATTGTCAAAATTAACCGAATATTTTGATTTCTTAGCAAAATTTGCAATTAGTTTTCTTTTGAAAATTTTTCTGAAAATCACGGAAAATTCTTGAAAATTGAATTTATTCAACCGAAACTAACAGCACAATAGCTAATAGCTTTAATATTATAAATACTTTGTTTGATTATTGTTGTTGGTTCTAAAGATATATGCTATTAAACCAACTTTTTTCTTGAAGAAAAAACAAGAATATATCGAAAACAGTGTGACAAAAAAAAAACTATGGTAAAAAAAATATTTGAAAAATTTGGTTCAAATCGGACAAATGGTATAGAGGAAACTTGATTAAAATTAAATTGACACGCCCCTTGTCCAATCCCACCCACTTTTGTAGGCTTAATGCTTCTCATTATACTAAAGAAAATATATCCGAAATTTGGTTGAAATTGGAGGAACGGTGTTACTTACTTACTTAGGTGGTCGTAACAACCCGTGTCCGGGTTTCGGCCGACCTCATCAGCTCTCGCCAGGCGCCTCTGCTTTGCGCGCGCCTTCTCCAATCGGATACACCAAGTGCGGTTAGGGCTTCTTGAGCCTGGTCCATCCATCGGAGGCATGGTCTCCCTCGTCGTCGTTGACCAGCGACCCTCGCCTCGAGCACCTTTTTCGCTGTAGCTTCGTCGTCCATAAGATGGACATGACCCAGCCAGCGTAGTCGCTGCACAGTTATACGCCAAAATACGTCAATGTCATCGTAGAGCTCATACAGCTCGTGGTTAATTCGGATGCGATAGTCATCGCCGACTCGAACAGGACCGAAGATTATGCGAAGAACTTTTCTCTCGAACACCCCCAGAGCGGCTGCGTCAGTTTGCGAAACTACCCATGCCTCAGCGCCATAAAGCAGCACAGGTAGAACGAGCGTCTTGTATAGTGTTAGTTTTGACGATCGAGAGGGCTCTGGAACTTAGTTGCTTACTGAGCCCGTTGTAGCACCTATTAGCAATTATTGTTCTTCGCTTTATCTCCAGGCTGATTTCGTTTTTGGTATTAATGGCGGTGCCAAGGTTAACGAACTCCTTGACTACTTCAAAGTTATAGCTGCCGGATGAAACGTGGGAGTCTAAACGCCGCGCTCCCTTGTTTGTAGACAGCATATACTTTGTTTTACCCTCATTTATCGGTAAGCCCGCTTTGGCTGATTCCTTTTTTATAGCGGCAAAAGCAGCGGTAACATCTCTCTTTGTTCTGCTGACAATATCAATATCATCAGCGTACGCAAGAAGCTGGACGCCTTTGTAGAAAATGGTGCCATTACGATGCACACCGGCCTTTCGTACGATCCCCTCCATGATGATGTTAAAGAGATCGCAAGACAGTGGATCGCCTTGCCTGAAACCTCTTTCGGTATTGAAGGTTTCGGAGAGATCATTTCCTACCTTGACGGAGCTGGGTATGTTGCTCAACGTCATTCTGCAAAGTCTAATGAACTTTGCAGGAATACCGCACTCAGACATTGTTGCGTATAGGCAATCCCTTCTCGGGCTATCGAACGCAGCTTTAAAATCGACAAAGATGGTGTGTGTCAATTTGATTTTCGTGGGTTTTCTCCAGGATTTGTCGTAGCGTGAAAATCTGGTCTATGGTGACTTACCAGGTCGAAAGCCACACTGATAAGGTCCAATCAGTGTTTTTGTAATCGGCTATAATCTTTCACACAGTACGCTTGAGAGAACCTTATATGCGATGGAAATAAGACTGATAAGAAACAGTGTTGATGAAAAATAATAAAAAATAAAGCGCCACGCCCGCTGTCTAGTACCGCCCACTTTTATAAACTAACGACTGATCCTTATACCAAATATAGTGTGTGCAAGATTTGGTTGAAGTCGTACAAACGGTGTAGAGGGAGTTCGATTAGAATTAAATAGGAACGCCCCTAGTCCAATCCCACCCACTTTTGTAGGCTTAAAACTTCTCATTGTACTAAAGAATATATTTACGAAATTTTGTTGATATCGGGCAAATGGTATATATGGAGCTAGTTTAAGAATAAAGTGCCACTCCCCTTGTCTTGTAATACCAAATTTTATAAACTTAAGACTACTCAAATTGCCAAGGACTATTTGTGCAAAATTTGATTGAAGTCAGACGCACGGTGTACCAGCAGATCGATTAAAAGCAAAATGCCACACCCATTTTTCTAGTCTAAAGAATCCACATTATACTAAAGAATATATGTTTGGGTTGGATAAACGATGTGGATGCAATTTGGATACATACAGACCCTAGTCATTCAGTTTTATATATTTACGAAACATTTTCAATTTAGATGACGTCACTTTGTATGGGAGGTAGGAGTGGTTTTCATTCGATTTTGCCAAATATCATAGAGATGTTTCATGTTATATATCAAAGCTGTTGTGCAAAATTTTAAGAAATTTTATAGTGTTTGTAGATTTTTAAGAGATTTTACGCTTAAAATAAAGCCACTTTGTATGGGAAGTAGGCTTGGTTTTCATTTGATTTTGCCAAATATCATAGAGATGGTTTATGTTTCCGTTAATCTCGTCTCGCAGTCAGTGTCGGTAGTGTCTTTCTCTGTGCTAGTGAACGTTTTTTTGTTTAATGTTTTCTTAAGCGATTTTAATGTTGGTGCTAATTCGTAAGTTTGTGTTTTTTATTTCTATTATAGCTTTATTTACTTTATTTTTTATATTATGTTATTTATAAATATATTATTAATTTTTTATATCATATTTTTTATATTATATTTTAAATGTTTAAACATTTGTTTTAATGTGTAAAAGTTTTGTTTAATATAGTAAAAAAAACATTTATTGTTGTAGTTCTTTTTATTTTATTCTTCTTTGTGCGGTGTTTTGTTTGTTTCTTGCGTAGTAATCGTTGTTATTGTTTTTCACTGCGTTTAGAGTTTATAGATTTAAGCCCTGGGAGCACACTTAAGTTATTTAATAACTTGCTCTAATTAAGAATTATAAGACATAGACTATTTTTCTGCAGAAAATGTTGCTGCTTGTTCGTTGAACGAGCTATGTAAAAGCAAAAACATTTTGAACCCTATGTTCAGTTGTTCTGACCCATGCGAGCAGATGTTCCATACATCCTGTGCCGGTATTTCTAAGTCGTGCCTTGACGATTTAATGTCTGTAAGATCTGGTCTCCGCTGGTATTGTGCTTCGTGCAGAGCTCTTTCCCCAGAGGAACTCTATTTAAAAATTAAGCTTTTTGGGGAAAGTCTCAACTCGCTAAATAATAATTGTAGCAGAAATTGTTACCTTTTTTTGCGAGGTTAGAGCTGCACCTAGTACTAACGTTTCTGACAAAATTTATTTAACGGAAAATATTTCGCTTTCATTATCTGAGACTACTTCTACCGGCACTCAAACAGAATGACCAGGGATGTTATAAAATAAAGAGGAAAAATAAGAATAAGAAAAATAAACGTCGCAATGCGTATTCAAGCTCTTCTCAGGCTAAGCAGCCCTTTGCTGTTATTTCAATTTCAATTTATTAAGCAGAATACGTTAGCATATAAGAATAATATTTCTTTTGCATGCTGCACAAAAAAGTTGAATAACAATAAAATTATTAAGAGATATTAAACATTAAATTAAACATGAAATTACAACATTAAATTATTAACTTATAAAACTGAGATGACTTCTTATTTAAGAAAGAATTAAGGTTAAAATAATATACAACAATTGTAAGGAAAAATTAATTCATTGCAACTTAGAGATAACAATACAAAAAATTTTAAATTTAATATTAAAAGATAAAAGCAATCTCACAAAATCATACCATAATTTAACAATATGCACATAATAAAGAAAAGAAGTAGTAGAAATGGAGAAAAGAAGAGAACTATGAGAAATATTCGAAGATTAAACGCTTAAAGGCTCTTTGGTTGGAAGTGACCTTTATGTTGTTTGGCAAAGAATTCCACAGTCTAATAGCGCTGACAAAAAAGAGCCTGCTAGAATTTTTATAGTAGTAGCTCGGAATCAAGAGGTTCATACTTCTATGCGATCTACAGAACTGAAGTTTTTCATACAGGTAGTGAGGACAACGTGAGTAGATTACTTTGTGTAAAAATATGCAAATTCTTGCTTCAAGATAACGAAATAGGCATCGTCGAAGTAGCTTAGTGCGAAAGAACGATACATGGTCGTATTTCCTCAAGGCATATACATAACGGGAAGCATTATTCAGAGCAACTAGCAATTTGTGGGATGATCGCGAATCAAGATTACAATAAACGACTTCCGAATAAGTGATAATTCCGAATAAGTGATAATTGGCAACAGTTGTAAGACAAGTTTACGTCTCGTTTCAATGGGAACAAACGCTGCAGTCATTCTCAGATTTCTTAGAACATAGTAGATTTTGCTGACGCAGGAATTGATGTGGTCCTCACAGGACAGGGAACTATTTATTTGGAACCCAAGATTGGATGCCTTACTAACAACTTTTAAGTCGACGCCGTTGAGTAGAATTGGCGGAAAGTGCAGCTTTGTGAAGGGTGTTTTAGAGATTGGTAAAACGTAAGATTTAATGGGGTTTAGTTTAAGTTTATTTTCTCTAGCCCAATCTGTTATAATATCTAAATCTTCATTAATTCTAGCACACAGATCTTCAATGAGTCCAATAGGTCTTGACAAATATAATTGCAGGTCATCAGCGTACGCATGCATTGTAACATTATTGCATTTATCGAAAATGTCATTGATGAACATGGAAAACAGAAGAGGGCCTAAAACCGAGCCTTGCGGTACTCCAGTAGTAGGGTTCTTAAATGTAGAAAAAATATTTCCTATTTTCACTCTCTGCGTCCTTCCACCTAAATAAGAATTTAAAAGACGAACTGAAGTATCAGAGAAACCAAAATTGAACTTGAGTTTATTGCACAAAATTTCATGGTTCACTGTGTCGAAGGCTTTGGAAAAGTCCAGTAGGCAGAGTAACGTCAAGTGTCCCATATCAAAGGGTATTCTTATATCATCCATGACTTTAACGATAGCGGAGGAGCAGCTATGTCCGCGGCGGAACCCAGATTGAAGATCCGACATTAGACCGAGAGTATAAATGTGGTTTGAAATCTGTTCAGCCATAAGAGATTCACAGACCTTTGAAATTGAAGACAACACACTAATAGGTCGAAAGTCGCAAGGATCACGCGCGTTAATTTTTTTTGCAATTGGAATAACAGTTGCCACCTTCCAGATAGTGGGATAGCACGAGGTTGTGAAGATGTGATTGATAATGTGCGCAAGCGGACTGAGCACATAGGGCAGTATAAGTTTAACAAACTTCAGGGAGATCCCATCTTCACCGGAGGCATTTGACTTGATTTTAGTTATGCAGCGAGAGATATCCACTTCGTTTATAGCGTTAAAATCAAACTGTGTAGGAAAGTCGTGGGCAAAATTGCTATGATTTAAGGGTTCTAGAGATTCTTCTGTTATCGAGCTTGCAGTGAAAAAATTATTGAGTAGATTCGGATCAATTGGACAAGATTCGATCTTATTATTGCGAATTCCAATACTTTTTAAATTATTCCACAACTTTTTAGATGGTAACGTGGGACTGAGCTTGGATAGATAGAATTGTTTTTTGGACAACTTAACGGCTGAGGAAGCTTCATTCCTTGATATTTTGAATGCTTCCCAGTTGAAATCAGTTGGGTTACGTTTCCACCTGCTATAGGTTTTGCTGCGCTTTTTTAGAGCCATTTTGACAGAAGAAGTAAACCAGGGGCAAGACGTATTTGTGACTCGACGTGTACAAAGTGGCACATGAGCTTCGAAAAGATCAGATATCTTTTCAATAAAAAAGTTTATTTTTTCATCAACTGAGCTCAGAAACCAACAGTCAGTCGAATTAATAAGAGACAAGCTATCAAACAGTGTTCCATAATCAATATGCTTAAAATTTCGAAAAGTAAAAGTGGTATCAGTAACAGATGAAGAAAGATCAATATCCAGAGTGCAAAATATTAAGTCGTGATCCGAAATAAATGACAATTGGTCAAAAAGCAATACTGACGTCAGATCAGAAACAACAAAAATATCCAATAAACTTGGAGAAACATTGTTAGCAAACCTTGTTGGAGAAGTTGAATTGACTATACTGAGTCCCACTTGTGCAAAATTATCCATTAAATTTAAACCGATATTGTCGGTTGAAAGAATGTTTACATTGAAATCACCACACAAAATGAAGTGCTGATAGTCTATGACGTAGCAAGAGATGTCTTTAAGAAGAGGTTCTAAGCTACAGTTACGATTAGGGTTGTACACGCACGAGAGAAAGACTTTAGTTCTATTATTAAAAATTTCAACATTCAGATATTCAATACCTAAACCACTTGATTTATTGAGCACATGTTATCATTATTGATAACATTCAAAGATTTCTTACAATATATTGCAACACCACCGTCTTTTTTGTTTAACCTGTTATGTCGAAACAAATTAAAATTATTTATATGTAAAAAAGAGTTGTCAACGTCATCGTGAAACCAGGTTTCAGACACGCAAATTACATCCACGGAAGAATTTTCGAATACATATTTAGTGCAGTCCATCTTAAATTCATTAAGACTTCTTGCGTTAAACCAAACAAAAAAAAAAAAACAATTCTGTTATATCTTCACCACAATCTACTATTCTTCAAATGTTAAATACTCGCACACCAATTCCGATTTCAACTAAGCCCTCTAAGCGATTCAATTTAAGGGGAGAAGAAATAATATTTTTATTTTACGTCTTCAGCCCGACACAACAATTGAAAATGTATTGACGTCTGTTCATGCAAAAAAAATTGGTAATATACCTTCCCACGCCTCCGTTATTCTCTCAGTTGCAGATGATGAGTTTGCAACTGTTATTTACTCTAATTTGTGGGCCAATAATATTATCGTTGCTGAGTTTAAGCCTAAGAATAGTCCCGAAAGACGACTCAACCCGCCTTTCAGGCCCAAGAAAACTAAATAGGCTTTCCCTTTACTATCAAAATGTAAGGGGATTACGTTCAAAGACGAGAGACATATTTTTGTCAACTCAGAACTTCTCTGAGGATATTATCGCGTTAACTGGCAGAGGTCTATGAAAACCTTGCTGATTGCATAGAATATATTATAAATATATTTGATGTAAATGACGACATTTTTTTGTTGGGCGATCTAATTTGAAGACACACCAAGAGCATATATTTGTTGACAATATATGTTCTGACTTGCAACAAATGAGTGGTATTTATTTATAATGATCTTGAAGACTTAGTGACCTGGTCTTAACTACAGACAGTAACAATGTTGTTGTTAAGAGGGCTTTTCATGCTCTAACTACTGTTGATGAGTTCCATCCACCATTGAGTATTTGGTGCAAGTCCGATAGAGAAAATATAGTAAATTCGAATTCAGTTGATAAGCTTCATGAATTCAATTTTAAAAAGGCTGTCTTTTTGAAGTTGAATCATTTAATTCATAGTAAGGTCAAGGTGGGACAAGACATTCGCGGCAGAGTAACAGACCTTTTTTTAAAAATTTGTAACTCAGTCAAAAACAAACATTTTTCCAAAATTTACAAGAAAAAAAATTTTTAAAAATATATTTTTCACTCCAACATGGTTTTATAGAGCTCCAAACTGGCGGCAGAGAAAAAAACGGAGCCTCGTGGTTGCAGCGATGGGACTTGCAAAAATGGTCCGATCTGGAAAAAAAAAGACTTCTTTAAATCTTAAAAAAATTGGTTATCGTATGACACGAGCTTTTTTTTAATTTTTTTTTTCAATTTTTGGTGATGTTCCAAATTTGAAAGTGTGTTTTTCGAAAAAAATATTGACTTTAAAAATTCATAAAAAATCGAAAAAAAATTTAAAAAAAAAGCTCGTGTCATACGATAGCGAATCAAGTTTAAAAAAATACAAAAAAAAAAAAAAATTCGTCAAAAAATGAACCCGCTAGTGCCGCAACCAGTACGAAAAACATGGTTTCGACATAAACGCGTTCAAAGTTTGTGAACAAAGAAAAAAAAGGTTACCTTCAATCTGCCATGCCTGCTTCGTACTGTATGCCTTCGTTATCTTGTGTTGTGTTGTTTCTTATAGTTTTTTGCAATCGTTTAGCAAATCGGGCTTCTTTTGAAGCTTCATATGCCTTCACTCTGGCGCATTTCAAACGATTTGCATCATTTCCTTTTGAAAAATTCAGTGCTGTAGCTCCTATGGTGATACCAAGTAGTTGAAACATATGCAAATAACTATACTATAAGGTACGAAATAACAACCACCAAAAGTCAGGTAGCAAGTAAAACAAATATATACCAGCTGCCGTACGTAGGTAGCGAAAAAATTAAAAAAGCGCTCTCACTAATCCGGCTGTAACTTTTGAACCCGTAAGAATTTTTCCATGAAATTAGAATCTTAGAATCTTAAGAATATTTACTAAAATACAAAATTATTAAAAAAAATCGATTCTAAAAACTGCCAATGTCATGTCCCCCCTTAATGTAATTTTAGATACTTAAATGAAAATAGTCTTGATAATTCTATTAGTCATTTACTTGAAATTTTTTCTATGTTTTCTCAATCTGTACCATATAGCCACAAATTTGCGAAAAATTCTGCGTACCCCTGGTAAACAAAGGATTAAAATCTCTTCGCAACAACAGGAATAGGGCGTGGAAGAAATACGTCTGTAGCCTAGACTCAAATGACCTAGAGACTTTCAAGTGTTTGTTTCTGGAATTTGAAAATCGGTCAGCTATTTATCACGAATATTTAAATCATGTTAAGCTGAGAATATTGTCTGATCCAAGAAAATTTTGTGGATTCATAAACACAAAGTAGAAATCCGATGGATTTCCTTCTTCGTTCAGAACTCTTAATGGATTTACTGATGATGCCGTCGTAATTTGTGGCCTATTTGCCAACCTTTTTAGAGAATCATTCTGTTCAGATTCTTTTAATCCTGATGGAAAGTACTTTGAATATATGAGTTCCGTACCAAGGGTTTCTTTGGAATCTATATCTTTCACTTTGGAGGATACCTTAAAGTATATTGGATCGATTGAGGAAGACTTTGGCGCTGTACCCAACGGAATTCCTGCCGCAGTGTTAGAAAAATGCGGTCCTATTCTGAGTCAACCACTTTCTATATTATTCAATAAATCAATTAACGAAAGTTATTTTCCACCTTTTTGGAAAAACTCATTTATAAGTCCTATTTATAAAAAAGGTTGCAGGAATGATGTCAGTAACTATAGGCCTATCGCTAAATTCTCATTGATTCCTAAACTTTTTGAGCGGATCGTGTACGATCGGGTAAAAATTCATTGTGATGAAGTCATAACAACTCGTCAGCATGGTTTTGTTAAAGGCAGATCTACTGTGTCTAATTTTCTCGATTTTACTATATTCTGCTTAAATCGATTGACTCTGGTAACCAGGTCGACTGTGTTTACACTGACTTTAGTAAAGCTTTCGATAAGTTACCATACAACCTAATTTTATTTAAACTCAAGTTAATGGGATTTCCGCAATATTTTGTGAACTGGACTAAATCGTATTTGGTGGAGCGATCTTATCAAATACGTTTTCGAGGCGAATCAGGTGTTCTTCAGGGTAGCCACCTTGGTACACTTCTGTTTATTTTTGCAAACAATGATGTAACTCACATTATATGTTATTATATATGTAACTCTCATCTGCATATCTTTGCGCATGATATGAAAATATACAGAACGGTAAATTTTAAGGACAATTCAGATCTACCCCAGTCTGATCTGAAATCTTTTGAAGTTTGGTGTTCTAAAAATAATATGTTTCTAAATCAAGATAAATGCCAAGCTATGACCTTTCGCGTGAAAGGAATAATTTAATTTTTGATTATAACCGTTTTTGATTAGTACCGTAAAAAACCTTGGTGTATGCATGGATTCTAAGTTATCGTTTAGCATTCACATTGATTATATTTGTAAAAAAGCATCTTCAATGCTTGAATTTATAAAACGCTGGGCCAAAAAATTGAATAGCGTGATTACAGCTTCAACGTTGTATTATGCAATCGTGCGTCCTCACTTAGAGCATGCAAGTTAAGTTTGGTCCCCTAGTTACAATGTGCTTGTTGATCGAATAGAAAGAATCCAAAAACGTTTTCTTCGGTTTGCTCTAAGGGGCTTAAGTGGAACTGACATATTAGACCTTCCTTCTTTTGAGGATTGTTTGAAACTGTTAAAAAATGCATTCCTCCAGTGACCAAAGGAAATCTGCAGATATCGTCTATGTACACCAACTCATAGTAGGTGTATTCGATTCTCCAGAACTTCTTTCTCACATAAATTTTAACACTAACCGTACATTGGTGGGTAAATTGTTCCCACATTAAATTGTTTGGGGTCACTAGTATCCATAACATTGATATTTTTCAATAATTTCTGGGTCGTGGCTTTAAATGGGTTAATGCTGAGGAATTGCGAAGAAGCTGTAGTAGCTGAACTCAATTGTTATTGCATGTATCTGTAAAAGATTAAAGCTTATGTGCAAAATTTCAAGACATTTCTTTAATTTTTGCAGACATCTTTTAAGAGATTTTACTTTTTAAATATATCCAATTTCTATAGGAGGTAGGCGTGGTTTTCCTATGATTTTGTCAAATATCACAGTAATGGTCGATATCATATATCCAGGCCTATGTGCAAAATTCCAAGATACTTTTTTTGCAGAATTTGAACAGATTTTTAAGAGATTTAACGGTTAATATAAAGTCACTTTGTATGTGAGGTAAGCGTGGTTTTCATCCGATTTGGCTCATTCTCGAACTTGGTCTCCATTTTTTAAGAAGCTTATATTTTGAATTTTATCGCGATAGCTTTAAAATTACTACTGTAATCGTGTCCACAGACGGACAGACGGATAGACAGACGGACACACGGAAATCGACTCAGGTGGTGATGTTGATAAAAAATATATATATACTTTTTTTTATACCTGCCATGCCTCTTTATTGGCGTTACAAACGGAATGACAAAGTTAATATACCCTTTACGCAGTACACGTTGGGGTATAAAAATTATACTTTCAGAACTAGCCACCAATTTCACATTAGAAATGAATAGTGGCTTTCATTGTACATTTTGGCTGTAAGCCAGTGATTTATCTGTGAAAGCACTGTTGCCAATTTATAAAAATCGCCATAAAAAGAAGAATCTTTAAAAGTAAGTCATACCATATTTCTCAGAACTCTGAAGTCATATGAAAATGCCAAAATGGAATCAGGAAAGCTTCCAAAATTAAGATGTGTTCTAAGGTGGGCAAGTGTGTGAAAAGATTCATGTCAGGTCATTGGTGATAGATAATATCCGATCAGTGTTCCTTTATTATAAGTAATAAAATGGTACTGAAAAAATATTATGATAAAATTAAGAGATAATGAAACCACAAACACAAAAAACCTTCCTGTCAAAGTGTCGCGCAACCATCTTTTTTTTATACACTCTATATTTTCTTTTTTAACTGATTGGATGGCAATCGAACGAACTCATTAGCAAGATATGAATTCAAATCGAATTTTGTTTATATCATGAACTTGACAATAAGCCATAAAAAAATTCACAAAAAATACAACAATAAAAGCAATAAAAAGCGCACAAAACATTAGACAATCGATATGTGTGCATTATTTATGTATTAATTACACATTAAGTATTTGATGTTGTAGGAAGAGGATGTGTTTCATAATGATATTATCTGAATGCTTTGTTAATGTGCGCACGTTGTTATTTTTGTTGTTTTTTTTTTTTTATTTTTAACAGTCAAGTGAGCGTTTTGATTTCGAAAAACAATCCTCAAATAAATATATGTGATCAAAACTAATGATTATTTTTTTTATTATCCATACATACATATGTACATCTAGATGTGCTTAAAAAAACTCAATAGCATACCCTGTAATTTTGAATAGTATTTAGATTTTTTCGCAAAAGTAATATTTATATATTTTCAATTTTTCTATACACTGGAAATAGAACTCATTACTGTCAGCGTAAAAAAGAACGTTTAGTAAAATTATTACTTTTTGTTAGTTACTAGAGACAACAAAATTTGGGCTTTTCCAATTCCAGGATTTTTGGGATTTAAAAATGGAGTCCAAGGATCCCGGAATTAGTCCCAAAATTTTGCTTTTCTTCAATTAATATTGTAAGATTACAATATGCAAATTTGGCATCATACAGTATGAGATGCCCCAAATGTACTCCAATTATGAATAGATCAAACAAGAAATAAAATTTCTAACGAATTTATTTTGAGGCAAATTGGTAAAAATCCAAAAAAAAAATATTTTAAAGTGAATTCTTTTTGCCTAGATATATAAACGACTTAAGACGCTGTGATTATATCTCTGTAAGAAGCAAGGACATTTTCGGATATAGCACAATAGGCTACTTAAAGGCAAGAAACTACATCATTTTGCACAATTTGATAGGACGCCATTATATATTTTTGGAAAACTACGTTTCAGTATCTTCAATAGAACGTACATATAATTTAATAGTACCTAGAATTCTCTTCCTTTAAATATTAAGACATTAGTCAGTACGAACAAATTTTAATTTTCAGTTATCTCCTTTTTCTGTAACTTATAATTTTAATCTCCTTTCTTTTGTATGTCTTTTTTTCCCTTTATTTGCATTTTTTTTTTTTATTTATATACTTCTCTCTTTATCCTCTATTTTTTCTGTAATTAAGATAATTTTGTAAGTTACATTAAATTGTGAATTTCTTTTTTTAATTATTTATTTTGAATTGCTCTACAATTATTAGCTTTAGGTTTTTTATCGTTTGTTTTTGACAATTCCCTTATAGCTATTGTACGTTAAGAGTTCTGCACTAACTTTTTAATTTAAATAAATACAAAATAGAAATTCTTTTGGTTTTTAAAATACATTGTGTCACATAAAATAAACTTAATAATTCATGTATCTGTTTTTTTTTTCTAAAAAAAAACACATTTTTTACCTTGAGGTTTATTTTTTTTATTTTACCGCAAATATTTCTTATTCGAAAGAAAAATTAAATCAACTGCTTCTGATAAACAAACCATCAAACTATGTACTTGCATAGTTGCATATTCCGACAGTTTTGCCGTTGAACATTAATACCTTTTTTAAACTTAAAAAGGGTGATGATTAGGTTTATTTTGTAAGAAACTTTCTATTTCACATGTTTTGAAAGAAAAAATTGTTAATTAATCTCGTCGACTAATTTCGTGATCTTCGAGACTTAAAAAAGTCCGGTATACCAGGATTGCCATTCCACAAGTTAGTTACTTATTATATATTATTTTACTTTTAACGTTACTCTTTTCAATGAATCAATAAAATCTTAAAAGACGAAAACCTCAATTTGAAGGATAACGAAGAAACCGAACTGAAAATGTGCTGAGAAAATGCAAAAACATAAATGAATCGCATCAGTGCCCAAACATTACAAGTGTGTTTTCAAAATAAAACACAAAGTTGCCTTTTGAGCTCTAACTTGTTCACGTGTTCCGAACTACACGTGAATGTTAAACACATTCTACACGTAAAATTGCTAAAGCACGTGTTCACTTGTAATTCTTTTGAAGATTTTGGAACCACTTCTGAAGAAGACTAAGGAAAACATTTCTTCCAATGACGTGCATATGTTAAAAGAATGCCTACTAGGTATGAAAGAGTTCAATTCAAGACTTTCTTTCCATTTCACCTTCTTTTAGAAGTACTTTTTTTTGCTTGGAGTTAGGAGGACTACGACAATGCTTCAATAGTGAGTTTAAGTTTATTCGATAGTTTGAACATAAAAGGAACTGAATTTTGAATTTTGAAAAAAAAGTTTTTTCTTCTACTAATTTCAGGTAGTTCTCCAATTCTGTGTATTTTGCATTGTATCAGCGATCTCGAAAAACTTGATATAACTCAAAATAAAATAGCTTATGTATGAAATTTAGCTTAACCCTTCGGAGGTCGCGCTCTGAAAAATTGCACGGTAGGTCGCGCCGAGGAAAACTAGCCGCAAGGTGATTTTATAATATCGACTGCAATTTTTCTTAGTTATAGCAAAAATTCATTAAAATAAAACAAGCGATTGGTTTCTTGTGTATGGGAATTTATTGTAAGCATTTAGTTTTTAATGTTTATTCTTTATCGTTAACAGAGAAATTAATGCATTTCACTCATTCTGAAATTTGCTTATAATGTTTTTTGCAGACATTTTTATTACAACTAATGCAACATCTGATATGTTCTCGGAGCACAAGTGGCGTAAGTCCATTTTTTAAGGAAATTGAGTTAAGTACATAGAAGTGAAAAGGGATATTTAACCTATTTATGACTCCGGGTTAAAAACTTCTAACTTACGTAATCTCTGAATAAAATGCAACACTTAGTTATTGTTCTGACAAATTATATAATTTTGTCAGAGGACAAGTGGCGTAAGTCCATTCATTTTATATCTCCCTTAATAAAGAAGATAATCCCTAGGTAAAAGTTTTGTTCGACTTCTGGAACTAACTCATTCCTCATCAAAATATTCTTAAAAATATCTCATATTAGATTTCTACAGCGGAATTAAAAAATTAAAAAAAAAAGTTCAGTTTAGTATGCAAAAATTCTTCATAATTTCTTTGTGTTATTAAGTTAATTTCTTGCGATATGAATAGCTCCTTTTATTCTCTTGACCTAGCTTGTAAGCAAAACTGAGTTCATTATACATAGAATTTGTAGAAAGAATTTTTCTAAATATTCCATTTTCTCAAAACTAATAAAAGTGGGCTTACGCCACTTGTGTCCTGAGCAGTTCCTATAGCAAAGCTTATGTGCATAATTTCAAGATATTTCTTTTACGTTTAGAATAAAGTCACTTTGTATGGGAAGTAGGCGTGATTTTCATCCGATTTTGTCAAATAGCATCGAGATGGTTTATATTATATATCAAAGCCTATGTACAAAATTTCAAGGCATTTCATTAGTTTTTGTGGATTTTTAAGAGATTTTACTGGTTAAGGGAGTATTCCTGGTTGGAAGGCTGTTTTTTGACCCTTTTTGAAAAACTTCTCATTTGAAAACGCAAAGAGTTATTTAAATTCAATTTATTTTTTTGTATTAAGAACATATTAAATTAAAAAAAAAATGTATTTTTCCTTTGTACGAGGGCTGTTCGAAAAGTTGTCGGCCTTCAAAGATGGGCGTCGAAAAAAAAAGTTATACTGCTTGCGGCCCGGATAACTCGACTTCGGATCATCTAAAATGAAAAACATAAACAGCGTTAGATTTAATACAGATGTAGTTCTGGTCCCTATCTTAATCATAATTTTGCGATTGTGTTTTTACAAAATGGCGGGTATTAAAAAATTAGAAACCAATTTTGGGTCTTTTTTTTTGTAGTTTAGTGTAAAAAAAATAGTAAACAATTGCTTAAAATTGTGATTGAGATAGGGACTAGAACGGTGATAATTTTACGTCGATTGCATTTCGTTTCATCAAAATCTGTTCAGAACTACGGGCGCAATCTGGGCCACAAGCTCGAAAAACGTGGTTTCGAGATAAACGCGTTTAAGTTTGAAGTTATTTTTGTGCATCAAGCAATAAAACATTTTTTTTTGTGAAATACTTACATATATCAATCTGCAATGCCAGCCTCATAAAGAACTCCTTCCTCTTCTTCAAAAAATGAGAACTCAGCGCCTCTTTGTGCTCTTCCGGCAGTTCTACCTTCTTTCGATGCGGCCAGAGCTCTGGCTTCGGACCTTTTCGAATGTTCTTCGTTCCGAGACATGGCGAAATCATATGTGACGTTGCCAATCGGGATGCCCATTAGGTTCATTATTTGAAGTATTGGCAAAAAAACCTTCGTTAAATATGACAGTTGCAATATAATTGGCAATTTCAATAGTGCGTGCGCCGGTGTGCATATGCTTCGGTGCGAATGACCACAGCACTGCGTTGATTTCTATTACTTTTTCTATCCATTGTCTTTAGCACAAACAAAAATTTTTATCAAAACTGTACTTTTCAAAACTGTATGCGCGAGCGCGTCCGGTTTATAACACAATTCAAAGTGAACTAAACGCTGCCAACATTCGAATATCTAAGCTCTAAAATGTGTATTCATTTATTTTTAAAATGCGTATACAAACAAGTTATTACCTACTAAAGAACGCGTTGAACGAAATTCGGTGGTTGCTTCAAACCGTTGCATTCAAAAAGTAGCAAAATTAAGCAAATCGCATTTTGGCGAAAACATTGCTGGACAAAAAAAGCCATAAATCCTAAAGTATTTCGAATTTCAAAAAACCCTTTTAGGACGATATTTTCAAATATCCAAGCTATAAAAATATGCAAAAAAAAAAAATTAAAAAATTTTTTGCCAACCAGGAATACTCCCTTAAATAAAGTCACTTTGTATAGGAGGTAGGCGTGCTTTTATCCGATTTGGCTCATTCTGGAACTTATTCTTGAACGTGGATTTTTAAGAGATTTTACGTTTAGAATAAAGCCACTTCGTATGGGAAGTAGGCTTGGTTTCATCCGATTTTGCCAAATAGCATCGACATGGCTTATATTATATATCGAAGCCTATGTGCAAAATTTCAAGGCATTTCATTAGATTTTTTTTGAATTTTTAAGAGATTTTGCTATTAAAATAAAGTCACTTTGCATGGGAGATAGATTGAATTTTATCGCGATAACTTCAAAATTACGGCTGTAATCGTAATCACACATAGACAGACGGACAGACGAACGGACACTCGAAAATCGACTCAGGAAGTGATGCTGATCAAAAATATATAAACTTTTCTATACCTGCCACGCCTCCTTATTGGCGTTACAAACGGAATGACAAAGTTAAAATACCCCTTACGCAGTATGCGTTGCGGTATAAAATAAATAGTGCAATATACAGGCAAATGACAACCTACGTTCGCGGTTTGTGTGAATATAGCCTGTTATCACTACCACCTTGTTAGTTGCTTCATGATTCTATTCAACAAACAACACGATGTTGCTTTCGAGATATCGGCACGAACTAAAGCAACAAGCATAACAACGTCAGCAGCAACTGAATTATCAATGCATTTTCCTCATACAAAAATGTGAATTTTTCTTCTTTTCTTTTGCTATCTTTTGTGCCTTTATTAAAGAAGTGGCCAAATCCAAAGTTAAATATTCGTTTTATGAACAAAATAACTGATATCTTGGCATAAATTTTATCTTTGTACGATGAATATTAAAAGCTGTATGCATACCTAAAGTGCCCACAAAAAACGTTAGCATCACCTTGAAACAATTTATGAAAATACCCCCATAAAAACAGCGCTGTAAGACGTAATTCTACGTCAAATCAATAAGTAACTGTTAACTTCCATTATGAAGTAAGTAATATGTAACACAATCACATTACATTCAGGAGTTGATAATATGTCAAATTATGTCACAACAATGATCATGAATGTATGCGTGCTTATTTAAACTACTTATTATTGAGAGGCAGAAATATTAAACATTTGATTATGTCAAATTTAATAGACTTACCTTTATTAAGCGTTGAAATGCTAAAAAGAAAAGAAAAAACAAGAACTTATTAATATATATATTTTCAATAAATGGCAGTAAAATACTTATTAATTCTATTTGGGTACACTTCAATCTATAATGATAATAGCAGAGTCGCCAGATGAAATTACCACCAAAATTCTCTTTTTCTCACACTTAATTCTCATAAATTACCAAACTCGCAAAATACCTCAAAATACCACAAAACTACCACAAAATACCACAATACCTCAAAATACCTCATATTACCACAATATCTCAAACCACCACAAAATCCCTCAAATTAGCGAAAAATAATAAAATGCAATAAAATAATAAATGTGGCGGCCGTGGCGCAGTTGGATTGAATTAATTTGTCTGTTCGGCCGTCACATCTTCGCAGACAATGGCAAGCCTCAGAGAGTAAAAACTGCCATGAAAAAGCTCCTGCCATGAAAGGTCCAGTTCTCGAGCATTTGTGTTCAAACATTTCACAACACAATTGATCATAAGAAGCTCGGTCAAAGTCCTTTCAAGGGCTGAAAATGGCCATTTCGTTTTTTTTAATTAAATACAGTGATTACCATAGCAAATTTGATTCTGACAGCATCGCAACATAATTACCAAGATTTTACCATATTCAATAAAAACCAATAATAAAAAACATAATAAGCATATTAATTCAGTTATTTTTCTTAAATATTAATTAAAAAAAAATATATACACATAATACACTAGGTAAAATTGATATATACAGAGCTGAATTAAACTAATTTTTATACATTACGCTAGAATAAAGTTTATACTTACCGCCATATAGAAACATAAAAACCACCCCAAACAAGTGCATTCAGTCATTTCAACAATTCAATTAACGCATCGTTCTCTTAATTCGTATTTCTACCACGCGTGTTAAAAATGTCGTGGTATTTTGTGATAATTTGAGGTATTTTGTGATATTTTGAGTTATTTTTTTTCTACGCGTTTCACATGCGTAAATATCGCACATGTGGTATTTTTTCCCCACGCGAGAGATTTTTACCACAAAATACCATCGGAATTGCCACATCCCACAATCGTTGAAAGATACCATAAACACTTTTTATAGTGCTTTTCTGGCAACATTCAATAGTAATTGTGTTGGAAAACATAACTTTTAAAAGGTAGACACATTTTGAAAGTATAGATATTGTTTAAGTTGTGTAAGCACCACAAATTTTATTAATACGAAACGGTTAAATAAGTACTTTTAAATAGTTATAATTTTAATGAAATTGAATTGCACACACTATTGACCTTTTGCTAATTATTGTTTGTAGAATATTTAATTATGCGGATTGTGCGAAGTTTTTCAAATTTTTTGCTTTTACCTTTAACAAAAAAAGTAAAATTAAAACTCGCTTCGCTGTTCGTAGAGTTCGTACAAATTTAATTGAATTACTTCTAAGCAATTTAAAACTTTTTCCAACAAAGTTCACTTAAGTGCTTCTCATTTGTGTGCACACTCGACAAAGAGCAAGAAGTGAACACTCATGCACACACAAACACACAGACACTTAAACCGACACATAGAAAGTAACTCGCCCAGTTTACTAGCTTATACAAAAGGTGGTAAACATTTACATATTCATGTGAGGGTAGAAAATTGAATGGAAAATCACCTCAAACACAAATGCACAAATAATTGAGTTGAAAACTGAGCCGACTCACACTCGCACGCACACTCACTCTAATACATGCTTATGCAAGCACTCACACACTCATGTAGCTCATTTAAATTCTGCACTAAAATTAACAATTGCAAATAAAACTTTGATTGTGTAGAGAAAAGCTTTTGTAAAACGGAAGTAAAAAGTTTATTTGAAAAATTAAAAGAAGGAAGTTAGTTATTTGCATATAAATATATACAAATACTAAAAAAAAAGCAAAAAAAAGGTATGAAAAAATTTAACAAATACTTTCAGAGCTATTACAACCCTATAGCAACAAACTAGCTTGTTTTTAAAAACAACTAATTAAAAAAGTAATTTAAAATAAACCACTATATGAACTACTCTGAATTATATTAAGGCGGCATCCACTTCAATTCTAAATAATTTTTATTGCATTATATATGAAGTAATTGAAATACTACTAAAAAACAAGTGATTGATAAAATGCTTTGAATTATATTAATGCGGCAACTACTCTGATTTTGACATTATATTACAAGTGTATATATATTTAACCATGTTATTTCATCAAAAATTAGTGGTATTCAATGAACGACGTATTTGTGATGTAAGCTGCGTATGTGTGGTATGTTGTATGAACTTACGGCACATACGCTATTAACACCACAAATACGGCGTTAATTGAATACCACTTTTATTAACTTTAGGCCATCAGTAATAGTTATCAATTGGTTATTTTAAAGTAATAAAAAAAATTATTTAAATATAACTAATTTAACAAGTAGTTGAAAATATATGCAGACGAAAGTCAATTGACTTATTTAGCGGACATCACCATACAAAATATGTTAGTTCGTTCTATAGAAAAAAGGCAGAATTTCAACTAGTTGTGGTTGACAAAAAACTACTTTATCAACTACTTTTAAATTAGTTGATTTTCCTACAGGGAAGTGTGCGGCATACACAAACAACATAGTGACTAGAGCAATGAGTGTATTTCCTGTATTTGAAATGTGTGTGCATAGTTTTAGTTTGCATTCGAAATAAAATATAATAAAATGCAATCATTTTAAAATACGAAATATTTGATCTGTTATGCAAAATGCATGCACTAAAATGCTGACGCTTAGCTAACGGTTGAGAGAATTATTTAAACTGACTATCGTTCTCACACAAAACTCTTCGTGTTACATTAATATTTAAATAAACCACATTATGTGTGTTGCAAACAGGTTGTACGGAGAACTTTGATTTAAGAAGAGGTCAGCTAAAGCTAAAGTCAAAGTGCATGTTTATGCATGTTGAGTTCGATTATGAAAAAAACTTTCATATGTTCAACATGACCATGGCAATACAGAAAGGCAAATTTGTGAATGTAGATTTGTAGCTGCCAAAAGACTTTCCATAATTCGCTTCAAGGGCTAAATTCGTCCACATTACCCTAATATGTTCTCACACTCCGGTCAAAGACATGATGGTGTGACCAAATAAAGTTACTATAAGCTCATTTAAGACACATACGAGCGCTACCACCATTCTGAGTTCGACGCCAAGATGTGCAAGAAAAGCATAAAGGCATTTCCATGGTGGCGCACATAACGTTCTACGCCTTTCATAATACTAAAAATTAAGAAAATCAAAGAAAAATGTTAACTTATTTTTGTCTTGTTTTGATTTTTGGATAACACTTAAATATAAAGGGTGGTTAAATTTTAAGGGCCGATGTTGAATGTACACCACACCTAAACGTCAAGTTTTTTCTACACTTGATGTTATGTTTCTTAGAGTCTCACGTTTAATTATATTTATTTAATTATATAGCGATAAAAAAAGAAACATTATCAAGAGTTCATAAGTAATACATAAAATAAAAAATATGTATGAATTCTTACCCATAATTAAAATTTTTTACTGATTCAAACTGGATTTTTACCCAAAACTCATCCGATTGTCAATATTTTTTTTTTTTAATTGTCTACATAAAATTTACTTAACACTAATTTAATCCCGTTTTTCTATATCATCTGTGTCTACTTCGTTGGATGCGGTGAAAACAAAATCGGAAAAAAAAAATTGTGACTTCGCATAGCGGTGAAAACTGAAGAGTTCAGTTTTCGCAAATTCTAATGATAGTAGCATTCGATTCACCGGTAAATTTTACATGTGAAATCATTGACTAAGTTGATTAAGAATCAATTTCAATATCCTTTAAATAATCAAACATGAGCCTATAAAAAATTCCAACAAAATGACAGTTGTCGCTTGGAGCTGTCTCAGATTTTTAGTATTAAACTGAAATTTCGTGATTTTTCATTCTTTTACCTCCACCTTTCATAATTTCTAAAGTATTATTAACAAGGCAATACAGAACTAGATCGCGAATTTTTTTAACTTTCTTAATTGGTTATAAAGAGGCCAAATTTTTTTTATGATTTAACTAGTGTGATGATTTTGACCCACATAACAAAAAATTCGCTCAGGCCTCTAATAGTCAGAATGATATTTAGGACTGAATTCTAAACTTTATAATGCCTCCATTATTCAGTTTAGATTTTAAGGCTGAAATTGAAATTTTCATATCTGAATTTGAAATAAACATTGACATTCAGACTAGATCATAAAAATTTAAAGAAAGTTATATCAAATTTCAGGTCTGAAGAGGCGGACACTTGCGCGAAATAATCAGGGGTGTTTTCAAGGAAAGGTCAGGCCTCGGTCATACCTGTCAGGCTTAAATTCCAGCCTGATCAGGCAGTACATTTTCTGCTGGGCATTTTCAATCCCCACAGCACTGACGGCAGACCGTGCTGTTTTATTTTTTTGTTATTTATATTCTATGTCAGTTTTATGACGACATAAAACACAATCAATTAAAATATCACCCAAATAAAATTATTCTATATCTTTTGTGTAGCTCAATTCGATAATAGAAATGTTTTTAATTTTTCTCCATTGTCAAACATAGAAAAAATGCCAACATGATTACATATATGTAGCTAGCTACATTTATGTAGCTAGGCAAGTGTCTGTGATGTTTCTGTATTCAGAATAGGTGGTTTGGGTCTGCCTATATGAACTGTAGCTTCAGAGCTTTTTTTAAAAATTGTAGAGAATTTTGGTGTTTTTTCTTTCACCAACGAATTCATAAAAATAAAACAAAAATTAAATGGCAACTCTATGAAAAAAAATTACAGACCCATTTTTACCTAGTTTTTTACAGAAAAAAAATTACAGACCCATTTTTACCAAAAAGAATTAGCTGGCATCCCTATGGTAGGAGAACTACATCGTTTTAAGGCTCACATAACGGGCTCGGACTCAGCGAGTAATTTTTAACTAGTGTTTTAGATGGCAACTATATGGAAAAAAATAACGTTACTTTAAAATTCTGACGACGGATACGGATTCAGTAACTCATTTTTAGCTTATGTTCGCCCAGCACCGAATTCGTAAAAATTTTAAAATTTAGGTGGCAACACTTTGGTAAAAAATTACATAATTTTTGATATTCTGACAACGGATTCGGATTCAGTGACCCATTTTAGCTTATGTTGAGCCCAGCACCAAATTCGTAGAAATAAAAAAATCTAGGTCCTTTCATCATAATTATCTTCATTTTAAAGAAATCAACTAAATTGGCTGAAAACTACGGGAAGCAGAGGGAAACAAACGCTTTTTTTCACTTTGTTTAATATACATATATGGGCATTTCCACAAAAATGTCAATAAAAAAAAAAAAATTTAATGTATTTCGAAATTCTATTTTTTATTTAGTAAAATACTGATATATATGAACATCGCACTCTGAAAATTTCAATATCCTAACTCCCTCGTCTACTGAAGATATAGGACATTATACCTAGTAAGCTTGGACCATGGCCGAACTAAGATGTAAGGTACTCTTCTTAAGCTCTTTTCTCTCTTCTTTGATTACACATTTTTTTAACGGAAAATTTGTCGCGTGGGTTCTGTCGCGTGAGTTACGGCAAATATTTTTTGGAAACTCAATATATTTTTAAATAAACAAAGTTCATCGGTGAAGTGAGTTTATTATGAAACTTCACTCTTTTCTCAATATTTAAAAATTAAAAAACAAAAACGGGTTATATGGTAAAATTCGCTGAATTTTTACAATTTAAACGTGCTTGTAAAATACAGTTCCTTATTTTGTCGCGTGAGTTACGCCCATATTTACCACTGTTATTCTTAATTAGTTCCAGGAACGACAATTTTGGTATATCATACCATTACTATTTCTTCTAAGGCATATGCAAATACGAAATTTTTTTACATTAATAACAAACTTCCGAGAAAACGAAGCTTTAAGTCGTACGCATGTCGCGTGAGTTACGATGGAAATGCCCATATAGATTTACAAATATTTAAAAGAAGAAATTGTCAAAAAACTTGTTAGGAATCAATTGAATTTTCTTGCTTCGTGCCTCTCTTGTTTTAAAGCAAACGAAATATAAACAAAGCCGAAAGCAGTTGTTATATTCATACTTAACTTAGCATATGAAGAAACTTGTCGCTTTTTTCAACTCTACCCGAAATCAATGGTTCAACTCACAAAAGTGATTAGAGACTTTAGTAACGCTGATTTTGTTTTGGAATTTCAAAAATTTCAGTACAAAACAATTATTTTGGCTTTGTGCTGATCATTCAATGAGATTTCACTTAATATAATTTAACACAATATAGATTACAGCATGATGAGTTGGAAAATGCAGTTAACCCATTTGTAAATTTGTCAAATGTAAATATAAGTACATATTTGACAAGCCATAGCATCTTCTTTCATACTTTTTCGACGTTTAAACAAAGTTGGTCTATGAAACTGACATTCGTCTTTACAAAGCACCCTGGTACTCAGGTAATTAAGCAGAATTTTTTTTTTAAAAATACTGGTGTAAAATACGAAATGAAGTGTCCAACGGATGGGAATTCTCCTGCACTCCATGGAATGTTTCCTGTTAATATCCGGGAATATTTCCATTTACTAGCGGGTCATGAAACAATACACATACAAATGCCGTATATAAATTAAAACGTTGACATTGACCTCATCTTTCATGGGAAATTTCCAGAAACAAAATCGGTTCACACAATCAAAATTCAAAAAAAATTTGTTCAGGTATTTCTTTTCATAGAAGGAAAAATGATATCGTTTTCTAATTTTGCACACATATTTATTAACATTTAAAGAATACAAAAAAATCTTACATCTGAGGGTTGGAAGAAAAACCAAATTAATCCTTGTTAAAGTGGCTATCGCCTGAACTAGGATAATTTTTTTCCGGCGAAAAAAACAAAATGGCGGACGATTTTGTAACCTTAATAATCGACTTTTTTTGAAATGGCCGTCATTTTGTTTTTTTTCGGCGGAAAAAATTATCCTAGTTTTAGACTGGTGATATCGTGTACAACGTCAATTATTGGCATTTTTTTAAAAGAAATCAATCACTTCAAGAACCGCTTCAAAAATTCTGATAATTTTTTTTTTTTTGTATTTTTAAATGTTAATAAATATGCGTACAAAATTTGAAAAGGATACTTTTTCCTTCTATGAAAAAAAATTCCCGAAAAAAATTTTTCTTTTAAAATTTCTAGCCTATATGCCCCCTTAATTTCATTCTCAATTTCGAATTCCAGATACGATATATTGAAATTAAAAAAAAAATTGTAATAATCTTGGTCCACCTTACCACTCGTCATAATATATTAAAACATTGCCAGCAAAAAAATTGATTGCTATAAAGGATTTAATTCATTTAAAATTTTATAACCATTTATATTATGTATGCATATCAGCACCAAATAACTAAAACAATGCAAGGCAAGACCACAAATTCCACAATCATCACTTTAAATTAATTTAATTTTATTATTCCGTGGCTAGGCATTCCGATGTTGCGAAGCCACCAAAAAACCTCAACCAACGCTGCCAACATTGCTTTTATCCTTGACGACCTCGTAGAACTTTGAGCCCCACATTTTAGCATATTTTGAAAAGCAGAAAAAAAACAAGCATGATTTTCCCTATTACAGCTAAAAGTGTGTATTGCTGTTGAAGTTTAACCAAAAAAAAAAAAGGAAAATTTACACAGAAAAAAAGAAATAATAAGTAAAGTGTAAATTTTCTGTGCAGCCCAAACATATTTCCTGAACAAAAAATATGAGTGGCATCTGCAGTTGCAGCAACAACCACAGACAAACTACAGCAACTATATCGCCCAACAACATCTTCATTTATCATGAAAAAGTCTCAGATACAGAGAAAGAGAGAGAATACGTTAAAAACATAATCAGGAGCTAGGCTTCCGTCGCACAGTGTAACTCGTGCGGCCATAATTAAGAAAAATAAACGTCGTCATGCCAACAGAAGCTTTAGTTTTTTAGCATTAGATAATAAATTAAATGCAATATTAATTAAAAGATTAAGCAAGCACTCAATCTTAAGTGTTTTTATTTTTTCTTCAAGATTATTCATTAAATTGGTAGCAAAAATTGCTTCAACAGCAACAGGATGCGTATGTCTCACACCACATACTTTTGTTTACAAATTTCTTTTTGGATAATTTGCCCTCAATGAAACTCTGTGCCAGAACCTGGTTTGAGAATTCGCTGAAAAAACGATTGTTGAAAAGTTCGCCATATAACCGGCAAAGTTAGTGGATAAAAGCGAACTCTATCTGACCCTTGTTAACTTTTACTTTTACTCTCAGCGCGTATAAAAACTTCGTTTAAAAAGCTAACGCTTCAAAAAGATCTTTTGCAGCATCGCAAAGGAATGGATGGAAGTGAATTAAAGTTAATTCTATCTAACACTTTGTAACTGACGCTTGTAAACTTTTTATTTAACTCTTTAACATATTTTTTAATTATTTTATTACTATAAAACTTGATAATTAATCATAAAATTATTGAATAACAAAGTTTTATTAACTATAATAATGTCAGAATAAAAAAATAATCATATGAATTGCAACGGAGTTTAAGGTTTGATACTACTGGAAAAATAGTCAAGATTTTTTGAACACCGTCTTAATTTTTTATCGTGTTCAAAGCAAACTAAATTTAAAAAGATTTTTTCAAAAGTAAATTTTTTATATTTTTAATTATTTTTAAAATAATTCATTAAGCTGATCAATGCGTCCAATATTTCATCAGAAAGGTTTGTATCATAAATATGCGACCCGCTGATGAGAAGCACCATTCTGGTTCTATACTAATTGGAGTAATAGTTGTTGGAAAATCGTAAGCAATCTATAAATATCGACCACGATTGCCTCCACCACAAAAAAGGTTAATTTCCTGAGTCAAAATATCTGACAATTTTGGAGTACTGGTGTTGCAGGTACTTCTAAAACTTTCAAACACTCATCGTCTTTACAATCTTCATATAATTTTTCTCCGAGAAGAGCCTTTTCACTTTTAAGTCTCAGTAAAGGGTTTTCTAATTCTATTATAAATAAAGTAATGTTGCTGTACGGATCATCAAATTCGGTTAACTTCAATTCACCGTTGTAAGGAATATCAGTACGACAAATATATTGTTACGCGTTGCTTGATTCTTTTTAGCAATGCATCTTTAAGGGGTTAAGTCCAAAAATAATTTATGTTACTAGCCCTTGTCACATAAGCTGCACAGCTTGTTCGCTTGGTTGAAATTTATTTCTTTTTTGTTATTTGAAAATACCGGGATACAGAAAAGAAAATCCCGAGACTTCCCGAGTACATATTGGCATCTCTAGTACATATAAATGATATAAAATATAAAATTTTTAAAATGTTTATTTAAATTCTTTATAGACTTTCCCTGAGAACTTGAAGAGTGTTTGACGAAAAAAAAACATATACTTGTAATAGTCAACGATATCTATCAAAAAAATTTGCAAGGAATTAAAAAAAAAATGGCTTGAATGGTAAATAATAATAATAAGTTTTTGAATAATAATATCGGAAAATCGTCAAAAGTAACAGGCATTACAAAAACTTAAATAGAAACATTGCATTTATATTGCGTATACTTGCCACTTACTTACTTACTTATTTAGGTGGCCGTAACAACCCGTGTCCGGATTTCGACCGACCTCATCAGCTCTCGCCAGGCGCCTCTGCTTTGAGCGCGCCTTCTCCAATCGGATACACCAAGTGCGGTTAGGGCTTCTTGAGCCTGGTCCATCCATCGGAGGCATGGTCTCCCTCGTCGTCGTTGACCAGCGACCCTCGCCTCGAGCACCTTTTTCGCTGTAGCTTCGTCGTCCATAAGATGGACATAACCCAGCCAGCGTAGTCGCTGCACAGTTATACGCCGAAATACGTCAATGTCATCGTAGAGCTCATACAGCTCGTGGTTCATTCGGATGCGATAGTCATCGCCGACTCGAACAGGACCGAAGATTTTGCGAAGAACTTTTCTCTCGAACACCCCCAGAGCGGCTGCGTCAGTTTGCAAAACTACCCATGCCTCAGCGCCATAAAGCAGCACAGGTAGAACGAGAGTCTTGTAGAGTGTTAGTTTTGTCGATCGAAAGAGGGCTCTGGAACTTAGTTGCTTACTGAGCCCGTAGTAGCACCTATTAGCAATTATTGTTCTTCGCTTTATCTTCAGGCTGATTTCGTTGTTAGTATTAATGGCGGTGCCAAGGTATAAAAACTCCTTGACTACTTCAAAGTTATAGCTGCCGGATGAAACGTGGGAGTCTAAACGCCGCGCTCCCTTGTTTGTAGACAGCATATACTTTGTTTTACCCTCATTTATACTTGCCACTGGTTAACCAATTTATACGGAAAGTTATGAAACACTATTGCAACATACTTTTAAAATGTATATAGAAAATTACTCATGATAGTACATGTCTGATTCAATGCATGGGTACATGGGTAATAAATAACTGAAAAAAAGCTATACCTAAAATTTGGGGTGCTGAAAAAGTATCACGTCCCTCGTCAAACACCTATAAAATGTTAAAAGTGAAACGGCATGTGCAAATTGAGGTCGCATACTGAATTCTGAGGCTGTGCGATTTATAATTCCAAAACTATTCGATATCGAAATTTTTAAGTTACAAAAACAGAATTAGTTTTATCTCAAAATCGAAGACAGATAAAAGCAAAAACCGGTATTTTGTTTAATAGTCTTACGTTTAATAATATAGAAGATGTTAAATTCATTTTAAATCAGCTTGGTCAACCACTTCCTTGCAACAAAAGATTTAGCCCTACCATCTAACAAAAAAAACACATTATTAAGAGGTAATAAACAATACAATAAAAAAGTTTATGAATTATTACCAATAATTAAAATTTTTTACTGTTTCAAACTAGATTTTTTTACCCAAAACTCATCCGAATGGTAGTTATCTTTTTTTTTTTAATTGTTTACATAAAATTTACTAAGCCCTAATTTATTCCCGTTTTGCTATATCATCTGCGTTTTCCGAAAACATCTGATGAGGTGAAAACAAAAATTGCAAAAAAAAAAAATGTGACATTGCATAACGCTGAAAACTGAAGAGTTAAGTTTTAGCAAATTCGAATGACAGCATTCGATTCACCGGTGAATTTTACATATGAAATTGTTGACCAAGTTGATTTAAAACTAATTTCAATATTCTTTAAATAAACAAATATGAAAATAAAAAAACTCCCACAAAATGACAGTTGTTGCTTTGAGCTATATCAGTTTTTGAGATATTTAACTGAAATTTCGTGATTCTTCATTCTTTCCTTTTTTTCTTATAACATGGCAATACAGAACTAGATCGCGAAACTTTTTTACTTTCGGGGTCAGTTGGTTATTAAGAGGCCAACTTTTTTTTATTTGATGATTTGACTAGTACCCACCCAGCAAAAAACTCGCTCAGGCCTCTAATAAGAAGACTGAATTTCTAAACATAATAATGACTCCATTATTTAGTTCAGATTTCAAGGCTGAAATTTATACATAATTCAGACTTTCTATTTACAGACCCGTATTATAAAATGAAATTAAGCAATAAATCAATCCTCTTTTATTTCAGGGCGGATTTCATATCTGAATTTGAAATAAAAATCGATTCAGACTAGAAATCATAAATAAAAATTTTAAAAAAGTTATACCAGATATCAGGTCTAAAGAGGCAGATATTTGTAAGAAAAATCAGGGGTGTTTTCAAAGAAAGGTCAGGCCTCGGTCATAACTGTTAGGCTTGAACTCCAGCCTAATCAGGCATGACATTTTCTGCTGGGCAGGTTCGATCCTCACAGCACATACGGCAGACCATGCTGTCTTACTTTTTAGTTATTTATATTTTTATCTACAAATATTTGATGGAAAAATATTGTCAAAAATCCTGTTAGGAATCCATTGCGTTTTCCTGCTCCGTACTCGCATTGAACCGCGAATCATACGGCTACAAGTTGAACAGGCTACCATCGCCTCTCTTGTTTTAAAGCGAACAAAATATGAACAAAGCCGAAAGCAGGCGTTGTATACATACTGAAGAAAATTGTCGTTTTTTTTTTAACTACACTTGAACTATATATATATCGATGGTTCAGCTCATAAAAGTGGTTAGTGAAAAATTAAAAATATTGCTGAACGAATGTTGCCGACTTTGTTTTCGAATTTCAAACATTTCAGTACAAAACAATTAATTTAGCCTTATATTGCTCCTAATTCAATGAGATTTCACTTATATCATGTTCTCACGGCGCTCTGAATTATGTAATGTGGCCTGTGAATTACGATTGTGAATTACCTCGTTCTCACGAAGCAATCGTAATTCAGTTTGACTTGCTTTAAAAAAAAACATTTTTATAGCAAAAACACTCACTTTGACTGCTGACAGCTATTGCTTTCGTTTTGTTTTGTTTCGTTTCTTCTTAGTGCTGTTTTCGATTCACTTGCGATATAAAATAAAGATGAAATTTATTTATTTGTAAATTAATTACGACCTTCTTTCATAAGTTTTAAGTTATGTGTTTATAAAACTCCAATAATTTTTCAATTATTAAAGGTTATATTTTATCGAGCTCAAGGTTAATGTTGCTATCCGAAGAAAACAACTGAAGGAAAAACAACTAACAACAACAATACCCTATATAGAGTATCAATCACATAGCAGACTAGACAGCTGCCCTATAGGAACAAACAAACTTGTTTTTAAAAACAACTAGTTAAAAAATTAGTTTACAATAAACCAGTATATGAACTACTTTGAATTATATTAAGGCGGCATCCACTTCAATTGTAAATACACTCAGTTCTGTTTTTACACGACTGTTTTTACACGAATTTGATTTAACACGAATTAAAAATAAATCTTTATTTTGTTTTTACACGCTTTATTTTGATTTAACACGATTGACCCAAATTCTGAAAATAACAATTTTAGTACTAACAGTTTTCACCGCTATTAAATTTTTAATTTTTATTATACTCCCGTGTTGCCGCGTGTAAACATGCATGTCAACAGTCGTCCCTATTGTATTGTATGTGTACTATATTGTATTTTTGCATTCTTTTCTAAGTTTCTGAAATTGTTTTTTTTTTCATTCTTTTATAAGTTTATGAAATTTTTTTTTTTTTGCATTCTTTTATAAGTTTATGAAATAAAACTATACGCAAACATTAGCTATAACGCTCCAATATGAGTTTAAAAATGGTTTATTGTATTATTTCTACAGATTTGTTAAATTTGGAACCAATCTTCTACTTTTCCATAAGTGCAATGCATTTTTTTACACGATTTTTTTTTTGCACGAAATCTTTGGGAACGTATCTACCGTGTAAAAACAGAACTGAGTGTAGTTTTATTTGCATTATATATGAAATAATTGAAATACTACTTAAAAATAAGTGATTGATAAACTACTTTGAATTTTATTAAGGCGGCAACTACTCTGATTTTGACATGTTTTAATTGCAAATTTTTATTAGATTACAAGTTTATATATATTCAACCATGTTATTTCATCAAATATTAACTTTAGGCCATCAGTAATAGTTTTCAATTGGTTATTTTAAAGTAGTTAAAAACTAATTTAAATATAACAAGTAGTTAAAAATTTATGCAGACGAAAGTCAATTGACTTATTTAGCGGACATCACCATACAAAATATGTTTGTTCGTTCTATGGGAAAAAGTCAGAATTTCAACTAGTTGTGGTTGACAAAAAACTACTTTATCAACTACTTTTAAATTAGTTGATTTTCCTACAGGGTGTTTCGTTGGCCGCTACACCAACTCATCAGTAGCCTTTTTTCGTACAGCACAACAAAATCTTTGAGTATTTAGAAAAGCTTTGATCTATGTTCGAATAATAGAACTTACTTTCCCTGAAAGTATGCTTCACAAATTAGAAGAACTTTAAGCTGCTTTCATATCATTTGTATTCTCGTACTGCAATTCAGGGTAATTTACTAATTGCATTCGTAAAACAAGTAGAAAATTAAGAGCTTAGTGGATCACAGCAAGAATAACGAAAAAAGGCTACTGATGAGTTGGTGTAGCGGCCAACGAAACAGCTGTCTAGTCTGCTATGTGATTGATACTCTATATAGGGTATTGTTGTTGTTAGTTGCTTTTCCTTCAGTTGTTTTCTTCGGAAAGCAACATTGACCTTGAGCTCGATAAAATATAACCTTTAATAATTGAAAAATTATTGGAGTTATATAAACACATAACTTAAAACTGATGAAATTTATTTTTACGTCATTCGGATGTTAATTCATACTGAATTAACGGGAGCATAGTTTTTTATGGAACTTTACAAATACAAAGTTTCATCAAAAACAATGCACGCGTTCTCGAGAACATCGGCGACACACGAACAGTAAACAAATTCATTTTGATATATATAGAGATATGATATATTTTGAAAGTGGTCCAAGTTCATACAAATTTTTTTTTGTTACTAATGTTAGTGAATTTAGTTTGCTCTATTTTGTGCTGATCTGCTTATTGGAGCGAGCGAGCGAACCCCATGGGGTTACTTATAATATTATGCTTTAAAAATGGACTTCAGTCACTTTCAAAACCAGTTTACCGATTTCTGTTATATTATAGGTGGGCGTAATAATTGGCCGATTTGGTTCATTTTCACACAAACTTCTTGTTGCTACAAAAAACTGAGTGCACAAGATTTTAATTTTTTTGGAGTAGTTTTTTCAAGAAATATACCATATTATCGCTTTTAGTTACAGGGAGGGGGGGGGTTTGCCAATCATCCAATTTGATCGCACTTTTGTATGAACAATTCTTTTATCAAAAACCTATTTATAGAAAATTTCTTGTTTCTATGGTAACTACTTCTACGTAAATTTACGGCCGCTCGCTAAATCGGATCGTTACACTGTGCGTCATCATCATGGTGGAGTGAAGAATGCTGGCAACACTGCAAATCGTATGCAAAGTGGTGAAAATTATGGTCAGCCAGGTTTAGTTGAAAATCAAATAGATTAAAATGTTCAAAATTCATTAATCCGTCCACAACCTGCGGAGTGTGGGGCAAAATGGGATTTGAAATAGTCAGCCTACAGTCACGTTCAAGCGTGCTTCATGACCATTGCCAGTGTGCTGGGAGAGTGTGCAAGCTTATGTGTAAATGTATGTTTGTGTGAGTGCCTGTGTGCTTGGACTATCCTAATAATAAACACAGTTTATAATTCAATTATATATATTAAAAAAGCATTTAAATAAGTGTGCAAAATATAATAATAAAAATATTTCGTACAAAATGAAAGGAAAATTGGACATAGATCGCGGCATAATATGCTCGAGCACGAAAAGTTAAACGAGACATGAAAACTGTCAGAGGACGACCAGACCAGAGCATGTACCGCATTTTTACAAACGTTCAGTTATTATTTGAACAAAATTGTATTACATACTTTGTGGGAAGCTGTTGTCCAGCTAATTTGTTATTTTGCTAAATTATACCAATAATTATAGAATGTTTTTCGTTTTCAAAACTAATTTTATATGTTTGTCGTTTGCTCCATGTAATGGGTGCATTGCTTGGTATTTTTATTTATCAGAGACCGGAAGGAATTGTAATTATTAAACAATGTGCCCTATTTTGCGAAAAAGTAAAACAAATGGATTACTTTAAAATTGTAGTAGCTCACGCTGTTTTTAACACTCACTAACCTTAATAATAAAGCCAATGTTATCAGCGAGATTTTTCGCTGCAGGTTACAAAACAAAGGTGAAGTGGTTTTAGAAGACCATTTATTATTACATTAAACCTAAATAATGATGAAATTTGCTAGACGACATGGGGAGAGAAAAATAGTGTATACTGCAATTGATAAATAGTTGAAACAATTTGTAACAAAGAATACTAAAACAAAGTTTTGGGCGAACTATTATTAAACTCTATTAACGGTCGATAGCCAGAGTCCAAACCTTGAACCTCATTGAAGATTTTGAAAATTTAAAGCAAAGTATTTTCATTTGCTGCACCATATCTTTCAACTTTTGTTGCTACAAAGTTATGATTAATTTATGCTACGAGTAACTGTACTAAATCTAGGTTCTTTTACACTCTACTGGTTGTAGTTTTAAATCTCTTTTTTAAAAACCTTTAACCTCATTTTTATATCTCTAAAAATTTTAATTGACCGAAAAAAGACTTTAGAACTTTCGTTTTTTTTTTTTTTTAATTCTATCTAGACACTTCTAATTCTACTTTTAGAATGCACACATAAAAGTTTGAAAGTGAAGATATTTCGAACCCAGATCAGGCTGCCCTTACAGCAAGGGAAACACACTCATATTGGAGTCTAAGGCCCCTATTATGTAACCAACTCAACTTTGCATAGAAATGATTTGAAATGAGATTTCGCATGATTTTGAAGTTTCCGAAGCCGAACCGAACCAAATTTTCGGTCAGACACTATATGGGCATTTCCAGAGTAACTCACGCGACATGCGTACGTCTTAAAGCTTCGTTTTCTCGAAAGTTTATGTTATTAATGTAAACAAATTTCTTATGTGCTTATGCCTTAGAAGAAATAGTAATGGTATGATATACCAAAATTATCATTAACTAACTAATTAAGAATAACAGTGGTAAATATGGACCCAACTCACGCGACAAAAAAAGGAACTGTGTTTGTAAGCACGTTTAGATTGCAAAAATTCAGCAAATTTTCCCAAATAACCTGTTTTTGTTTTTAATTTTTAAATATTGAAAAAAGAGTGAAGTTTCATAATAAAGCCACTGTACCGATGAACTTTGCTTATTTAAAAATATATTGCGTTTATAAAAAATATTTGCCGCAACTCACGCGACATAACCTACGCGACAAAATTCCCGTTAAGAAAATATGTAATCAAAGAATAGAGAAAAAAGCTAAAGAAGAGTAACTAACATCTTAGTTCGGACATGGTCGAAGCTTACGAGGTGGCCCTCTTCAGTAGAGAAGGGTTTTAATATTAGTTAAGATATTGAAATTTTCAGAGTGCGATGTTCATATATATCAGTATTTTACTTAATAAAAAATAGAATTTCGAAATACATTAAAGTTTTTTTTTTTTGTTGACATTTTTGTGGAAATGCCCATATACAACATTTTCATATAAAATTTGAAATGAATGTGTAAAATAATACACTCCGTGCCATAATTATAAACGCACTAGATTTTTACCAATACATTTTGTTGTGTGCATGAGAACATCTTTCTACTTTTACCGTTAGATAGATGTGCTTAGGGTCAGTTTTTCAGTACGAGTTTAAACTTTAGTTAAAGTAAACTGAGTTTAACTCACTAAAATTGGACATTTAAACTCGGTTTAACTAGATAATTTAGCATTGGTTAAATTTAAATTGACTTAAATTTTCATATAATGTGTTTCTTTTTTGCCTAGTCCCCGAGCTTAAACGTCCAATTTTAGTGAGAAAAACTCGGTTTAATTTAACTAAAGTTTAAACTCGAAGTGAAAAACTGGCCCTAGAGTGCTTAGAAAAAGTGATGGCCACTCAAGAACGGAAATATAATGGCTTCGAAACCAACGTCAAGTGGTGCACGATGCGTGGCTTGCGGCAGTGTATTGTTGAAATTCAAGAATTTCGTCTGCACTTTCTTTATTTTGCAACAGCAATATTTTTCGTATCGCTTTTTTTTTGTTCGCTATATACAAAAATTAATCTAAGCCAGGCCTGGGCGCCCATAGCTCACTGAGCGCTCTCTGAGCGAAACTTTTCACATGTACACAAAGCTCTCAACACAAGAGAATATAATTCAGTCGTTCGCTGACGGTGATGTAATGATGACCAGCATTACTTTTAAAACTTTTTTTCCAAATTTTTTGAGAGGGTAGACTCAGTTTTTGCCTAAAAAATATAAATTTTTTTTTATTTTACCCAGTTTTACAAGTTTTCCAATTTTTACGATTAAAACAATGCTTACTAGTTTTACGCATGGCAGAATTATAAGGTAAGGTCATCACGGAGAGGAATGGAGTAGAAAACAGAATAGAACTACATTGATGTCAAAAGCAGCTGTTCATCGCGAATTTCTTTATGCTCACGTTTCGCAGTTGTTTTTAGGTTAAAACTGTTACAGGTTTTTTTGCAATTTTAAGACTTCTTTCACATTTTAAAGTTTTTATTACACTTTTTTTATAATATTTCCACTCAAATTAGCACAAATTTAACACCTGCGACCGCACTGTTTGCAACTTGGAAACATAAAATATTCTCTTCATTTGCAATTTCTATGAATTTCAAATAGAAATATTTATTTATTTATTTATTTATTTAAAGAAACATAATTATAAATAATTATATTACTAATTATAGGCAACTAGCAACATAGGCTATCGGCCCAAATAGAAATATATGTATATTTGAGAACTACAAAGAAATCTATGTAAATGATTCCAAACTTTCAAAAAATGCTGAAGACATTTATTTTAGAGCCGAGGTATATTTGGCTTTAAGTTCTACGCATAAATTATTCGAAACAGATGATATGGATTTTAGAGAACACTGTTAAAAATTTTATGTTGAGTTATGCATTTGTTTATTACAAAAAAATTGATTTTAAGAAAGATTTTTTAAAATGTATTGAACTTTTAGCACCTTCGAATATTTTAAAAATTCAAGATTTAACTATTTTCAATTTGTGTGTTTTTCTACCTAATGTCATTCAATCAGAAAAATTGCAAGATTTGACAATGAGTGGCATGAGTTGCTCCACATTATTTTTAGTCATTTGAATTTACTGAATTAAAATAATATTAAAAAATAATATTAATTTTGGAGAGCAAGTTTTGATCAGAAACGTGGAGACAATTCCGAAGTTTTCCCATTACTTAGAAAACTAGTTTATGCTCTACGATTCCCATAGCAACATCAAATGTAAAACGTATTTTTTTACAAACAAATATTTATAAAACTAAAATCAGAAATAAATTAGATATTCCCACCTTCTGTGGGATTCTTCGAAATAAAAATTTGTTTAAGGAAAAGCGATTGGAACTGCACAAATTTCAAACAATCATCAGAAATGATAACAAATTTTCATCAAAATATGTATAAAAAATAATTTTATTTTCCAGATTTCGTTATTTGTGACTGCTCGAAACTTGCTGTTTCATTCATTTTTTCTTTAACAGTCTTTCCACCGATTTGAGAAAAAATGATTTCTGCATTTGCTGGTGCTTCACGAATCGATAAAAAAGCATGAGCAACTTTTCTTTGTAATGAAAAGACTTGGAAATTAAACTAATCCACTTAAATTAATCCACTAAAATTAATGTAATTTATAAATGTGTACAGCTTTTTTGTACAGGAAATGTTTATTTATATAAATTCTTGTTTTTTAATAAATTTATAATTTAAATGATATTAGTTAATGAATGCGATTGTTTTTGATTTGCTTAGCTATTCATTTAATTTAAATACTTTAACCCTTTCATACCGTGATGCATCGATTGTGCGGGTAAGTTTCAGTCTCAATATCCTCACTTTTTTTTACGAATTATCGATTGTGCTGTTTTTTGCTTATGTTCGCTTCTCACATTGTTCTGCTATTCGTTTAATAGATACTTAAATACTCGCGTAATTCTTGCTTCACATTTTAATTTTGTCAAAATGAGCCGCAGAAGTAAGTTGTGCTTCAATTACTAAAGGACTAATAGCAAAAAATTAGTGAAGTGGACAAATTTAAACTTAAAAAATACTAAATTCTTATAAATCAAAAAGACTGAGGTTAATAACAAAAATAATTTGAAAAATTTATATTAAGGAAATTCCCTTATTTCGACCGAGATGCATCAAGTATCCGAGCCCTAAAAATGCATGAAGGATATGTAAATAGAAAAACCTAGGTATTGAATATGTTTTCATACCATGCAAAGACCATATATTCCAGAAATCATAAAAAAATTCTTTGTAGTTTTGCGTCAGGTCTGAAAGGGTTAAGTCGAATACAATAAAAAACAACTGTAAAGCACACATTTTAAAAAAATATGTTTTAGTTATATTTTTTTAGTTCCAGTTTTTTCACAAAAAAAAAGTTTTTTTCTGAAAATGAAAGTTTGATGACTAATGATGACCTCGGTCGTGAGGACTGAACCTACCAAGCAGAAAATTTTATGCCTGATCAGGCTGGAATTCAAGCCTGACAGGTACGACCGAGGCCTGAACTATCCTTGAAAACATCCCTGCTTTTTTCATACTTTCATACTTTCTTCATACTTTCTTCAGACCTGAAATTTGGTATAATTTTTTTTTTTAATTTTTATTTATGATATAAATAACCTGAATAGCCTGAATATCAATTTTATCTCAACTTCAGATATGAAATCTGGACTGAAATAAAAGGGGATTGATTTTTTGTTTAATTTCATTTAAGAGTGCGGGTCTGTAAAAAAGAAGCCTGAATTATATTTAAATGTCAGCCTTGAAACCTGAACTGAATATTGAAGGTATGATTATATTTAGAAATTCAGTCATGAATTCTAGTCTGACTATTAGAGGCCTAAGCAAGCTTTCTGCTTGGTGGGACTAGTCAAATTATTATATAAAAATAAGTTCGCCTCTTAATAACCAACTGACCACGAAAGTAAAAAAATTTCGCTATCTACTTCTGTATTGTCATGTTAATAATACTGTAGCTGTCATATTTTTTGAGATATTAAACTGGAATTTCCTGATTCTTCATTCTCTTACCATCACCTTTCATAATTTCTATCGCGTGCATGGTTCAGAAACTTTTTGGACTTAAGTAGAAAATTTAAATTATCTACTATACATGTCACTATATCGTCTCTATCATGTCAAACTATCGAATGTGAAAAATTCATTTTTTTTAAATTCGATGTAGTAAACTGATAACTGTTAATACCATCTGAAAGAAGATTAAAGAAAAAAAAGAAGATTAAAGATTAAAATAGATAGAAAAAAAAATATAAAAAAATTACCATTTTGGAAATAGGCTGAGTTTGGGTGCACCATTATAAGGGTCGACACGTTCTCAACTTGTTCAACGCAACACGGCTTTCCGCAATTTTCATCGGCGACTTGTTGCATCAATTGTTTGTAGTGCAGTATGCTATATATGTATTAATCAACATGAATTAATTAATTAATTAGTTCCTTTTTTTTTTATTAATAGAATCTAGAAGAAGAGGAACTAGTTTGCAGTATAAATGAGCAAGTGTAAAATATTAATTAGTGTAAGAAGCACGATTTTTGAAGCAAATCTGAAAGCATCCGGTTTATAATTGCATTGCTTTTCAACTTTTTCGCTGTTGCGTTGAAGTTGGGTTGGGATTGCGTTGATCAAGTGTGGAAATGGTCTTAAACACTGAACTAAATCAAATTTTGTAGGCTTTTTTGAGAAAAAGAAGAATTTTTGGAATACATATATATATTTGGAATACATATGTAATGGTTGTCATAGCTCTGGGGGGATCAGGACCCGTGGACTCCTCCACATCTACGCCACTGCGCACAACACTATTGGTGATAAGAAGCTCTGTGAAATTCCTTTCAAGGTGTGAAATGGCCATTTCGTTTTTTTTTCGTTTCAGTCACGCAATATACCATAGTTTCTATTATTATGAGCCTTGGTAAGTCACTTCTATGTAGAATAAATTAATTTTGCACTCAGCACACAGAACATTTTAACAAAAAATATAAAAAAGTACTGTTACATCACACACCTTTGATTCAATACATCCTTTTCACAAAATAGGTTGCAAATTAAGATAGTTTTTTCAATAATATATAAATAAAGACGATTAGCACTAACAGGAAATATAACTTACCTATTTCATAACTTGAAAAAGAGTTACTTCCATAAATTTTTTATCAATTTTGTTGGTATGGTTTGATAAACGAGACTTTTTCCTTCCTCAAACCTCACGTTAAACCGTCGCAAGATAAAAGTTAATTTAGTTTTTTTAAAAGACTTCAAGCATTAGTTGGTATTAAGTATATTTAAGGAAAATATGGCCTTATTTAAAATAAGGCCTTTCAATATGGCCTTTCACCTAAAAATAGGTGAAGAAAAGATGTACAGTCTGGCTTTAGTTTTCCAATATCTGTAAAGTTTAGTTTTTGAACTACTTTCAATAGAACATGAAAACTGTGGCGTCATCATTTGTTTGTTTGTTTAAAGCACCGATTACAAATGTGGATATACAAATCAACGGAGTGTTATATTTTAAAAACACATTCATTTTAAACTATAATTAATGATAACGATAATAATCAAAATAAATTTTTAAAATTTAGTCAAATTAAATTAAAAAAAACTATAACGAAAATGGCTTAACGTAAGACAAAAAAAAATAAATTAAGTTATGTAGTGTAGAGTAGTGAAGTAAAAGTAGAAAATGAAGCAAGTTAAGAAATTAATTATAGAATGAATAAAATATGAAGAGGAACGAAAAAAGTTCTGAATTTAGAGAGAAGACAAATAATCAGTGCGCTTGAATTTAAATATTGAGGTGCTACAAATATGCTGTATGTAGGGTGGAAGCGAGTTCTAAAGACGATGGAATTAACAAAAAACTGCCTTTGGAATGCTAAGCAGACATGCTTTGATTGAACTAAATTGTTTCCACGCTGAGATCTCAAAAATTTTATATTTTTATATAAGTAAAGCGGTTCCTTTGTAGAGATAATTTTATACAGGAAAACTAACACCCTCAAATTCAAAATTTTCTCTAAGGTCAGGCCAAAAATTTGTTTTGCATACTATGATATGCGGTCGGCTCATTTAAGTCCAAAGACATAACGAGCGATGTTGTTATAAGCAACGTTCAGCTTACGCTTGCTCGAGGCTTCACAATATGTGAAAATTTCACATCCGTACAATAAAGTGGCGAAAAGATAAGTTTTTGCCAATAGCATTCTAATGCTGAAAGGTGTAAAATACTGTGTAGCGCACAAGCTGCGGAGCTTACCATAGATGTTTCCTACAGTGACAAATTTTTCGCCGCTTTTACAACTTCAAGCATGATCCGTTTAGGATGACTTTTGGAAGAAGCGAGGTAAATAGTGTGTTTTAGCTATTATTAAGAATTTTGAATTCATTGGGTTAAGGCACAAACCATTAGCGGATATCCACTCATTGATTTTACTTAAATTTGCATTCAAACCTTGAACACAGGATTGAATATCAGACTTGCGACAGCTAATGTACAGTTGCACGTCGTCGGGCTACAATTTGAGTGCCACAACATTGTATAACGGTTAGTAAATCGTTTATATAAACTGAGAATAGTAAAGGGCCTAGTATAGATCCCTGAAGTACGCCACGATTGAGTACGGAAAAATTTGAGATACTGGAACCAATATTTACTGCTTGTGATCTTTTAGTAAGGTATGAGGTCATTAGTCTGATTGCATTGGTGGAAAAATTAAACATGCTGGATTATTTCGCGCATAAAATCTGATGATCGACCGTGTCAAAAGCTTTCGAGTGATCCAACAAAATCAAAAAAGTAATGTCACAGCGATCGAGATTATATCGGATGTCGTCAGTGAGGTATAGTAGAGCAGTCACGCAACTGTGTTTTGGTTGGAATCATGACTGTCTGTCAGTCAAAAGTTTGTTACGCAAATGAAATGTATTTATTTGTTTGTGAATAACCGATTCAAAAACTTCAAAAAAGACAGGTATGGTTGGGTGAACTACCGATGTCCTTGGGTGAACTATCCGCTATTAGATGCGGTTCTAGGTACAATGCACCTAAGTAACGAAGACGGGTCCTGATTAGACCGTTACAGTGACACAAGATGTGCTCTGCTGTTTCTTCATCTTCATTACATTATCTACACAGATCTTCCTGGACTATACCCATGATTGATACGTAAATAAACCTGTGACAAGTCTGATAGATATTCTACTTAGAGTCAGGAATTGTTTCGTTCTTTGGAGCGAAGTGGTTGGCATGAATGTTTTAGCCTCTTAGTCTGTCTCTTAGCCTGTTAGTGCCTCTCTGTTTAGCCACATTTTAATGTTATGGCGCATAGTGCCCCATAGTATCCCGCAGAATGGTTCTGGGCCTAAGAAGGACCTTACAGCCCCTTTCCTGGCTAGTTCATCAGCGATCTCGTTACCTAAATAGCCGCTATGACCTGGTACCCAAATGAGCTGGACTCTGTTATGGTTAGATACCTTGATAAGTGGCTGTAGGCAATCCCATACGAGTTTGGACGTGATTTTATATGCGCTAAGTGCAAGTAGAGCTGCGTTACTATCAGAGTGGGTGGATGTTGGGTGATAGTCGGTTCCAGTTTTAGGAATGGGAATTATTTTGGCTTTTTTCCAAGCAGCAGGAAATTCAGATTTAGTTATAATTGTATTGAAGATAAATAAAAAGAAATAACTTCAAATACTTATGATGTATTTTATAAAATCCGACGGCATTAGATTTAATATCTAAGCAACTTCGCAGTTCTTCGTTATATTCAACACATTGGAAATTAAATGCATAGTTCGAGTTAGGAGTACTTTGAAGGTTGCAATAACTGTTTCCACTTGATGTTGGCATAGGAATGTCTAAAAAATTCTTATTTATGGACTCAACGTCTGCACTAATATCTGTAAGCTGGAATTACCACCAACTCCGATTTGTCGTATTATGTTCACCTTCTTTTTACAGTCTATAGCAGAGCTAAATTTGGTTTCATAATATTTCAACTTGGCAACTTTCACCGCCCAAACTACGTTTTTTTTTGCATATTCGAAAAAGATTATAGCATTCCTGAGTTTTTTTTCGTTTCCATTTATTGTAGGCTACTTCACGTTTATTGATGAGACTCTTAATCGTATTTGAAAACCATGGTCTTTGGAAATGTTTCAAAACTTTAGTTTTAAGTGGAACATATTTTTCAAATAAAGCATTGACATTCGTTTGTAGAAACTTAATCTGATCATTAACAGATAGCAAGCAATACACTTCTGTCCAGTCGACAAGAGCAAGTTCCGCCAGAAGGGAATTATAATCAATATTTTTAAAATTGTTGTAAGTTATTTTTTGCTCTGGTATTAGCAGCTGAAAATCAAAGACAAGGAATATAAGGTCATGCTTGGAGAAGACAGAAGCGGATAGCTGGTCATAAAACAAGACTTTATCGCTATCATCGGCAAAAAAGAGGTCCAGCAATGTATTTTGACTGTTGAAGAAATGGGTGGGTATAGTAGAATTAGGTATCGTAAGACCAAGAGCACACATGTCCTCAGCTAAGTGACTTTCAACCAGTAGATCACTAATGAAATCATGATATATTACAATGTCAGCATAGGAGCTTGTGACCTATTTAATTTTTAGCATTAAATTGTCTGTATCAATGTTGCGATTTGGCCTATAAATACTGCCAACAAGCAGTTTATTAGATTCATAAATAATTTCAACAAATAAGAATTCACTGTTATCATAATTGTTTGATTTACTGACCAAGTTGCATGTAATACCGTCTCTTACAAAAATTGCTACACCACCTGCGTGAGACTCGCGATCCGCACGAAAAATTTTGTAACCCTTAACACTTAATACTCTATCTTGAACGTAGGGCTAATCCATGTTTCAGACACACTCATAACATCCATGTCTGAATTTTCAAAGATGCCTAAAGCTTTGCGCATTTAGGTGGCATACCCGTAATGCGTTCGCTTGCCTGCTTAGTATACGAATTACGGCATAAATGTTGTCTTTGGAAATGTTTCCACTAGAGTTACGAAAATTCATTAAAGAAGTATTTTAAGTTGATAAGACGCACAATTGCAGCATAGGTTGGGAACTATTATTCAATATAGTAAAAAATAAGTTGATTGCAATGAAAAAGAAAAAATATGTACGATAAAAAGTAGAACGAAAGAATCAAAAGTAAGTGAAAGGTAAGAAAATCGAGTAAATAGAAATAGATAGAGCATACAAATATGGCGAAGCATTATTACGCATAAAGATACAAATATATTTAATTTAGGCAGCATCAGATTCATCATCTGGGCGAGATTCGAAGATACCTTCAGCAGCAATAATAATGCTGTGTAATTCACTCTCATTGTTGATTCGAACACTTTGAGAGCCTTTACGTATTCGAATATGCACGCACCCCTGGACCGTAGAAGCATTATAAAGACTCTTGCGTTTCTTGTACGCGATGGTAGCATGTAGAAGCTTTGTGGTGTCAGCACTGAGGCACTCGTGAATGTAGACATTGTAATCGGACTCAAAACCTGCATTCCCTAGACTTACAGCTTTCCTAGATCGTCTCCGGTAGTCACCGAATGCTTTTAGAACCCGATTTCGATCGTTCGGAGTGTAAAATTTTACGTAATCACGGGATTAGAATTTGCATCATTCGTTCCCGGCCTTACACGGAAAATATCCTTAAGTTGAGGTGGTAAGAAGTCGATAGAGTGACAGATAAGATTAAAAATGCTCTTAATATTTTCGTTGTTTGTGAAAGGCACTCCAAAAATAATTGCATCGGAAGAGATATTGCTGTTGATGTTGTTGTTAGTATTTTGTGTGGAGAGCATCGCCTCAGGTCATCCGTAAGCACATCACAACGCATGGACAGAAGTTCGATGCGATTTTCAAGAGAGCTTAGTTTTAGTTCGTAGTCTTTAATTAAGTCTATAAAGGTTGCAACCAAGGTTGATTTATAAGGTTGTCGCAGGGCTGATTGCACTCTCTTCTCAGTACCCATAATTGTCAAAACCAGCCAATTTTGCGAATGACTACGAAAGAAAAATGGATGATAAAAGAAAGCATTTACAGATTTTCTATGAGCTGTCAACTTCGATTTGACAATTGTGGGTACTCGCTCTCTCCCTTGCGACAACCTTATAAATCAACCTTGGTTGCAACTTCACTCTTAGGTTCGTTACTCAAATTGGTCTCAACGTGCGCAATTTCACTCGAGAGACGCTTACAGAGAAGGTCGGAGTGTTGTCGAAGACGATCCTCTAGCTGCTCTACTTCTATTTTTAACTTGGCACTCTTGGCACATTTGATGATGAAAGATCAACAGATCGATTAGTATCAGCACCACCTACTGTTATGCTATCGGAATGAACTACATGAGTGGCACCGTCATGAACAGCACCGCTTTGCGAATTTTTTTTTTTATTTCCTCTATGCAATAATTTATGATGCCTGCCATTACATTCCGAGCAATGAGCACATATTCTCGAGTAGAATGATTATCTGGCAAGCTCAAAATACAAAGCGAATATTTTTTTGCTGCAAAATATCGCTGCATAAGAGACAATTTTAAAAATTTGGGACAACTAGAAAAATTATGATTGCCCTTGCAATCAGGACATAACTGCCCTTATCGTTGTGCCGTTAATGACTCAGGAGAAAATTTCTTAGATTTTTCATTGGGAGTAGTGGAGCTCACGGATGACCCTATTCTCCATTGCCACACACCGCTTTGCTAGACAAGCTAGACAAGCTTTGCCATGATGGTAACTCTTCACATTTGAAATTATCCTCCCACTTTTTAAAACTATCGTTATCAATTTTAGACCAAATAAGATAATAAATTGTTATGCTAGCAACATCTTCCATGCTGCCTAACGATTTAAGCGCCCTTAAGTGATTTCTTTTTGAGTTAGATTAAGTTGAGAAACAATGGAGTCGACCATACCTGCACGTGTCTCCAACTCACAAATAGTCAGCTTATTTTCTTTTTTTTCTACAATACATTTTATCGAGTGATTTTATCAAACTTTCCAGCGTAGGATTTAACCTTTAACAAAAACGCCGAAATTTTAATGACATACCCACCGATATTCTATACCGATTAAAAATTCGTCACACGTGCCTGCACTGTCGTGGCACTTTATATCCTAACCGTAAACACCTTGTACAAATAAAAAACTCACTTCGCGATGAAAACTTTATTTCAGGAATCCCTTTGAGGCACAATAAATCTGATGCTGCGGCGATTTAGCTGACCGCAACCTTACTCTGCTACCAAATATTGACGCAAAAGCTAATTTGCTTTCGCGGAATCGTCGGAAAGAAAAAAGCGAGTCTTCTAGATTAATTAACAAAAGACGAATGACTTCATTTTTGCACTGCTTAACTTACAAACCTAACATTTTAACATTTTCAAGTTGAGAGCAAATTCGGTACATTTTTAAGAGTAAATCCTTGTATGTCTTAAAATATTAATAATATACGAAATTAAGTAATGAAAAAGAGAAGCAGTGAAGTTATGTGCAGTGGCGCAAACAGAAACATAAGCGCCTCAATCAAAAGCATGCATCACTTAGCCAAAAATAATTCATAGAAAGTTACAATCTGGAAATTTAAATAAGGACCAAAACAATATCTGTAGCTATGCATTAACTATTTCTCATCATCTTTTTGTATCATTTTTCCGAGATTACTTCCCAAACAACGTCGGATAGTCGCTAGTTATTTATAAATACAACTATTATTAACCTCCAAAAATCAAACTTTTTGACACTTTTAAAAACTCACTTTGTTCAAACCTCTCCAAAATATGTATTTAACTTTGGAGTTGACAAAATAGATCACGGTAAAGGGTCACAACTATATGTTTCCTCAATTGAGATATTAATTTGCTTGTCATAAGGAAGCTTATTAAAACTAGTCCCTTAAAGATGTTAAATTTTGATAACTAAAATTTTTAATTTTTTCTGTTTATAACTGTATCAAACATCTTTTATTGCATCCCTAATCTTTAAATATACTTGTGCATATATCTTCTCATGTTTACCGACAACAGCTATGAATATGTATTTGAATGTGGCTATTACCGTGACAACCAATTTTTTTTTTTTTTGTTGCTTGTAGTGGTAATTTATATCAATTAAAAAATAAAAATGTGATAAATTGTAGATTATGTTAAAATGTGTACTTCCATAAAGTGTGAAAAATTAGAAGCTTTTGACAAAAAAGCATCATTAAATAAAAAAAAAATACTCTTATATAAAAATATATGGTAATCTTACCTACATACAATAGGCATTCAACTAAAAAACACAACCCACGTAGAACAATATAATTTATATACAATTTATATACAATTTATATACAATTAAATGAATAATAAAACTTTTATAAATATTTAAACATGTGTATGAATATGAACTGAAGGCACCCTCCCAATTGGTATGAATTTACTGCTATTTTTGGCGATAAGGCTCATAACCTCCTCTTTGCTCCGGTGAGCGCTTCTGTAAGGCCTGAATTTTCGCCAACCAAGGCAGTACAGCAGTAATGTTTTACTGCAAACAGTGGTTTTAATTATATTTCGGGTTAGTTTTTTCGGAAAAAAACACAGGTGCGTCATTGGACACACGAAAGAAGCGAAGTTTTTTGCAGTTTCATAGATTTAACAATTTAATGGATGTTTTTTAATAAAATTGCTTTTAAATTAAAGAATTTAAAGTAGCATAAAGTAAATTAAAAAACACGCGTTAATATTCACACCAGTCAATTTAATTACATTGCATTGTTATTTTTTTACTTTATTACGTGTTGTTCATTTTTGCCGATGCCGAGACATCTTGTAGCAAGAAGAAGCATTTTTTTGTGGAATGTATTTATAATATTTTGTATTTATAGAAAATATACAATCCTCTATGTAGAGATTATTGTGATCTACTGCAACATAGCATTAGTAATACATACTTAATATTGAATCAACAACTCTGCTTAACAAAAGCTTTTGGATCAGTGAATAGCGTAGTGAACTCCTACTCACAACGATGCGAGTTCAATTTCCCGCTGAGGATCGAAGAACTATTTTTAATATATTGAAAATAATTTTTCTTGTTATAATAGACGCAAGGAACAAAGAAACATCAATTGAGTTTTTGAGATTTCACTCCAGCAAATCACAGATCGCTCTCGCCTGAGTCGGACGTGTTACTCTTGTGTAAAATAGTGATCTATAGTGAAATCAAAAAAACTTTTCAAAATTTCGAAACGGGTTGCACCCACTTACAATGACGGCAAAATGTCGTCTTCGAAGTTACCAAAAATTATGGTTTCAAATAAATTAAATAAAAAAGACAATGTGCGAAAGAATTATTGGAAGAATTTGGAATTATTGGAACCTTTGCAAGCATTATCTGACGATGATGATCTTGACTTAGAATACGACGAAAGTGCTCAAGATAAAAAACTTACTAAAGTTATGATTCCTCCAATTAAAGTCCTAGTTCAAAACAGTGACTCAGTTAAAAACCTTTTAATAGCAAAAGGTATCAAAGATTTTTTCATAAAAAAATTTCAATTGGTGTAAAAATCATAAATGAATCCAATGATATGTTTAGTAAAATATTAGAAGTTTTGGGCTCTACCGCGTGGCAATTTTTCACACATGAGCTCAAAACCGATCGATCATTTAAAGTCGTTCTCAACGGGCTGGACAATAAAACTGCAGACGAAGTAAAAAACGAACTAATCTCTCTTGGATTTAAGTGCAAAGAGGTGAAAACTATCAAAAAACCTTATGAGTGCTACAGTGATACTCTTTACATTGTTTATTTCGAAAACGGTTCCGTAAAGCTTCATGAACTGCGACGTGACGTAAAATCTTTGTTTCGTATAATAGTTCGTTGGGATTACCAACGCAAAATAAAGAATAAACTGGTCCAGTGTAGAAACTGTCAAATGTTTGGACACGGAGAACGTGGTTGTTTCGAAAAATCAAAGTGTGCCAATTGTGCCGGGAAGCATAAAACTTCTGATTGCAACATATCTGATCGAGTGCGTTGCGCCAACTGCAATAATACTCACAAATCAAATGACAAATGCAATCGACAAAGCTCACGCAATTCACAGCTCGATCGTTCATCAAATGTTTTTTCTCGCGTTATTCATAATTGCGCTGGATCACATTTCCCGTCTCTTACCAAAGAGAACAATTATGTGTCCAATACACCGTTAGCGGCACCCTCAACAAAGCAGACTTGGCATCCCTCCTACGCTAATGCAGTGCAAACAAATATCAGAAGTAATAACGACAACAACAACAACATTCTTTTCTCTGAAGAGGAGATTACAAACATAACATTCGATCTTGTAACAAAACTAAGAGATTGTAAAAATAAACAAGACCAATTTAACGTTATCGCACAATTAGTTATTAAGCACTGGTACTCTTTTAATAAATAATGTCAGTCTCTTACCTAAAAATTATGTTTTGGAACTGTCGCAGTATCCGCAATAAGTTTATAGAACTCTTTGATTTCTTAGTCAAAAGCAATATTGATGTCTGTTTACTCTCAGAGACTTGGCTTAAGCAGTCTGATACACTTTATCATTCCAATTATAATTGCTTGCGAAAAGATAGAGAAGGTAATGGTGGTGGCGTTGCCATCTTAATTAAAAAATCTATAAATTTTTTAGAAATAACTAGTTTAAAGACTGAAGTTATTGAAAATATAGGTATCGAAGTAAAGTCAACAGATAATAAAAATCTTAAACTTTTTAGCATTTACTTTCCAGGAGGTACTAACTCAAACGAACTTCGGAGTAAATATAAACAAGATTTAAGGACTCTATTTAACATAAATGGTTATTTTGTCTATTGTGGCGATTTCAATAGTAAGCATCGCAACTGGGGTTGCTCTAGAGCAAACTCATGGGGTAATATACTAGATGACTTTACTACATTTTTTCCTATTACGATATCACATTCAGCAGACCCAACTTATATACCAGCCTCAAACAGGTCCTCACCATCGAATCTGGATCTCGTACTGTCCAATATTCCAATGTTCTTATCACAACCCGAAGCACTCAATGAATTTTGTTCGGATCATTTGCCAGTGAAGTTTTTGTTAAGATTAAATGTTGCTTTCCATAAAAACTTAATTATGGATTATGCTAACACTAATTGGAAAAAATATCGTTCTATGCTCAGAACTCACTGAGAAATGAAACAACAAACATTGATGAAGTCATTTCTACCAATACTATTGACACTAATTTAGAAAAGCTAAATGAACAAATTGTACTGGCAGTGCGAAGTTCTGTCCCTCGGAAAGCTCCTAAAACTAACTTTATAAAATTACCTTTTTATATACATAATCTGATAAAAGCAAGAAATTCCTACGAGGACAATGGAGCCGTTACAGACAGAAGGCTGATTTTGATTTGATGTCTTGGTATTCCAATCAGATTCGTAAGGAAATATTTGATTTCCGAAATGTATCTTTGAATAATAAGTTAAGTTCGCTTGACAAAAGAAGTAAGCCCTTTTGGAATATTTGTAAAGCCCTCAGAAAAAAAAATACACCAATCCCACCCTTGCGTTATCAAGACGAGATCATAACTCTTACTCAGGATAAAGCAAATTTATTTGCTACAAAGTTCCTAGAAAACCACAAAGTATCTGAACATTTAGGCTCGCCCTCAACGGAAGTTCTAGTAAACACCGTTGTGTTTACCTGGACTCGCTTCCTATACAAACACAGGCCTCAGAATACGTTAATGTATCTCTTGTAAAAAGTCTTATCTGTGAAGCTCCTATAGGAAAGTCACCTGGACACGATGAAATAAAAAATATTATGCTTAAGTATTTACCTGCAATTGCGCTAGCTTACATAAGTTTTTTAATAAATTCCTGCATAAAACTGCACTACTTCCCTAGTACATGGAAAGTGGCTAAAATAGTTCCTATTCGTAAACCAGGAAAACCAGCCAACTTAGCGGAAAGCTATCGACCAATCAGCCTTTTAAGCAGCTTAAGCAAAATATTTGAAAAAATCATTAACTAACATTAATAAAACTAACATCTTTCATTGACAATCATAACATTATACCAAAAGAACAATATGGATTTAGAAAGTTTCATAGTACAACACATCCCATAAAACGCATTAGCAACCATGTTAAAACAAATTTCGAGTCAAAAAGGTCAACCGATCTAACTTTATTAGACATCGAAAAAGCATTCGATTCTGTTTGGCACAAAGGCATTGTATACAAATTGATACATTTTCAATTCCCTTTATTTCTTGTGAAACTTGTACAAAGTTTTTTACAAAATCGTTGCTACTGCGTTTCTTTAAAGGATGAGTACTCTGAAGTACTTGAGATACCTGCTGGTGTCCCTCAAGGGTCAGTTCTGGGGCCCCTGCTTTTCATAATATATTTGACTGATTTTTCAAGAAGTAATGATTGTAACTATAACGTACAATGTATGCTGATGATATTGTCATATATTGTGACCAATTTGCAATATGCGCTCAGTAATATATCTGAATATCTTGAAAAATGGAAAATAAAAATCAATGCTAGCAAAACGCAAGCTATCTTTTTTACAAGAAAAAGAAGTGATTGCTACATGCCGAGCACCAACTTAAATTTGCTTAACCATAGCATACCCTGGTCCAGTACTGTTAAATACTTAGGTGTTATTTTTGATAAGAAAGTACTCTTTCGCGAGCATGTCAAACACATAAAATATAAATTTGGTATCGCTAGAAAAATGTTATATCCCCTAATAAATCGGATTATTAGATTATTAATTACCTCAGCAAAGAAAACAAGGTAATTATTTGTAAATCAATTTTTCAAGCCATTGTTTTATACGCTTGTCCTGCCTGGGGAATCTGTGCTAAGACCCACGTTAAAGCGTTACAAATTTGTCAAAATAAGCTTCTTAAAATGATGCTGGGGCTTCCTTGGCATTTTTCTACAAAAACACTACACATTGATGCCGACGTCAAATTAATATCAGTCCGTATAAGAGATTTAACTGACAAATTCAAAATCCGTTGTGTCATGTCTGATAACAGACTTATCTCAGAACTTTATAATTAACATTTATCACTTTTGTGTATTTGTAAGCATATCTATGTACTTATATATTTATTCATTTATTTTTTCTATGTAAAGTTATTTACTCCTTTATGTTATTAATGATTATAGAATTAAAATAATGTCAAAACTTCATATCAAAGGTTTTTTCCAATAGTAGTATTTTCCTTTGAAAACTAGAACTTTATAAATAAACTTAATCTGTGATAATTAAATATATAAGATAATGCTTTAGAATTAAGGTGATGTACCATATATCTGTAAATTGTGCGATAACATACGATTTGTAAAGATTACTTTTTCTAATTAATAAAAAAAAAAAAAAAAAAAAAGAAGCATAAAGTAAATTAAAAAACACGCGTTAATATTCACACCAGTCAATTTAATTACTTTGCATTGTTATTTTTTTACTTTATTACGTGTTGTTCATTTTTGCCGATGCCGAGACATCTTGTAGCAAGAAGAAGCACTTTTTTATGGAATGTATTTATAATATTTTGTATTTATAGAAAATATACAATCCTCTATGTAGAGATTATTGTGATCTACTGCAACATAGCTTTAGTAATACATACTTAATATTGAATCAACAACTCTGCTTAACAAACGCTTTTGGATCAGTGAATAGCGTAGTGAACTCCTACTCACAGCGATGCGAGTTCAATTTCCCGCTGAGGATCGAAGAACTATTTTTAATATATTGAAAATAATTTTTCTTGTTATAATAGACGCAAGGAACAAAGAAACATCAATTGAGTTTTTGAGATTTCACTCCAGCAAATCACAGAACGAGGCGTAAAAAGCTTCGCTTCAAAAACTGTTTCCTTTTAAAAAAGTTAGCACTCATGACGTATTATTTCTTCATGACTGCTACTTACGAATAAGTCAAGGATTATATATTCAAAATAATTTGATATATAAGAAACATGTTGAATAAAATAAAATAAAATCGCAGAAATTAGAACGAAAAAATAAAGTACATTTTAAAAATATTTAATTGAAATTACTTTGGTTCTCCCATTTAACCATTTTAACCATTATTACCAAAAGGAAGGACACAATTGTTTCCTTTTAAAAGGCATCTTTAAGGCATTCAAGCAGCGAGAGCGAAAACCCAGAAAATTTTGCCACTACCCAAAAAATGCTACCACAAGCAGGTAAATTGGCAGGCAAAGGTTTAATTCCACTCCCTGAACTATCATACCAAGAAAGCATTCTTTTAATATTCGTCATAACTATTTTGACGAAAAGAAAATGCAAATATTACAAAATATTAAAACTTAAAATAAAGGAAAAAAACAAAGCAGGAAAAAAAGAAGAAATATAGGTAGGGATAGATTACGAATTTTAGGAGTTAAGAAAATTATTCTAAAATTAAATGCTTAAAACTATTTTTGTCATAAACGCTTTTGATATGGTTGGGTAAAGAATTCCATGATCTTATAGCGAAAATGAAAAATAATCTACTGGAATTGACGAAATTGTATCTAGGGAACAACAGGTTCATATTCCTGCTAGATCGACAAAAACTAATTTTTTCATAAAGGTATTGTGGATTTTGTATATAGATTAATTTGTGCAGAAAAATGCAATGTATAGCTTTGCGGTAACTGAATAAGTCACATTCAAGTAACTGTTTTCTAAAAGAAGAGATATTATCAAACTTCGTTAGACAGCTGCAACGCGAGCCGTGCGAGAAAACTACCGCGAAAAGAGGAAGGAAGAGAGGCGCCTTTTCAGACGCAAGAAAAGAGAGCAGGAAAAGCGTGAGCGTGAGGAACTAGAGGTATACCAGGGCAAGAAGGAAGCACGAAAATTCTATCAACAGGTTAAGCGTCTAACCCAAGATTTCAAGCCCGGAGCATCCACTTGCAGAGACGAAAATGGAGATCTGAATACGGATACACAGTGTGTGCTTAGATTGTGGAGACAGCACTTCTCCAATTTACTTACTGGCGACGATTCCACCAATGCCGCCCATCGAGAGCGCAGTTCAGTGCCACCAATCGACGATGACGGAGTGGAAGTATCACCACCTAGCCATGAAGAGGTTCGAGTTGCTATCCAACGACTCAAAAACAATAAAGCAGCGGGTGCTGACGGCCTGTCAGCTGAATTGTTTAAAACCGGCGGCGATGAATTGAAAAGGCGCATGCATCAGCTCATCAGCAAAATATGGCTAGCAGAAAGCATGCCCGACGATTGGAACCTCAGTGTACTGTGCCCTATACTTAAGAAAGGAGACCCTACAATCTGCGCTATTTATAGAGGTATCAGTCTTATTTCCATCGCATATAAGGTTCTCTCAAGCGTACTGTGTGAAAGATTAAAGCCAATAACAAAAACACTGATTGGACCTTATCAGTGTGGCCTTCGACCTGGTAAGTCCACCATAGACCAGATTTTCACGCTACAACAAATCCTGGAGAAAACCCACGAAAATCAAATTGACACACACCATCTCTTTGTCGATTTTAAAGCTGCGTTCGATAGCTCGAGAAGGGATTGCCTATACGCAACAATGTCTGAGTTCGGTATACCAGCAAAGTTGATTAGACTTTGCAGAATGACGTTGAGCAACACAAGCAGCTCCGTCAAGGTAGGAAATGACCTCTCCGAAACCTTAAATACCGAAAGAGGTTTACGACAAGGCGATCCACTGCCTTGCGATCTCTTCAACATCAACATGGAGGGGATCGTACGAAAGGCCGGTGTGCATCGTAGTGGCACCATTTTCTATAAAGGTGTCCAGCTCCTTGCGTACGCTGATGATATTGATATTGTTGGCAGAACCAAGAGAGATGTTACCGCTGCTTTCGCCGCTTTCGAAAAAGAATCAGCCAAAGTGGGTTTGACGATAAATGAGGGTAAAACAAAGTATATACTGTCTACAAAAAAGGGAGCGCGGCGTTTAAACTCCCACGTTTCATCCGGCAGCTATAACTTTGAAGTAGTCAAGGAGCTTGTATACCTTGGCACCGCCATTAATACTAACAACGAAATCAGCTTGGAGATAAAGCGAAGAACAATAATTGCTAATAGGTGCTACTACGGGCTCAGTAAGCAACTAAGTTCCACAGCCCTCTCTCGATCGACAAAACTAACACTCTACAAGACGCTCGTTCTACCTGTGCTGCAAACTAACGCAGCCGCTCTGGGGGTGTTCGAGAGAAAAGTTCTTCGCAAAATCTTCGGTTCTGTTCGAGTCGCCGATGACTATCGCTTCCGAATGAACTACGAGCTGTATGAGCTCTACGAAGACATTGACGTAGTTCGGCGTATAACTGTGGAGCGACTACGCTGGCTGGGTCATGTCCATCGTATGGACGACGAAGCTCCAGCGAAAAAGGTGTTCGAGGCGAGGGTCGCTGGTCAACGACGACGAGGGAGACCATGCCTCCGATGGATGGACCAGGCTGAGGAAGCCCTAACCGCACTTGGTGTATCCGATTGGAGAAGGCGCACGCAAAGCAGAGTCGCCTGGCGAGAGCTGATGAGGTCGGTCGCAATCCGGACACGGGTTGTTACGGCCACCTAAGTAAGTATGTAAGTATCCGCAAAATAATTATTTTCATCATGCAAAAAAAGAAAAATCGTTGTAAAAAAATATTGATGGTCCGTGTTATTGCAAAATCGTGCAAAAAGTACCATGTAAAAAGAGATTTGAGTGTCCTGTCATATTCAGATTATTGAGATTTTTTTTTAATAAAACCAGAAAAAATAAGATATCTTTAAAAATAAAGAAAAGTAAAATATCACAACTCTGGTAGTTTTCTTCCAATTCATATTTGATAAATCATTTTAATTAAAAAATTAACAAAAAAAATGAATTGCATACCATATTTTTTGAAAATTATAACTTAAAAATGTTATTAAAAAAATCCCATACAAGCTGCTCACATTCATAGTTTCTTTAAGTATTCACAAATATCTTGAACCTCTTGGTGAGTAATAACAAAATCAAACGAATGAAAATCACTGAACGTTTATTGTCCACTTGAAATTGTTACTTTTTAATCCTTGTAATAGATGTAAGGAAACTTCTTAGGAGGCAGTTCAAATTCAATTCAAATACGGGTCAGGTTTAAGCAAGTTTCGTTAAATGATGTAGAAGAACGTTATAACGTAGAGTAGAGTGAAGGAGAAAGAGCACATTGATAAAACCACTATCGAAAATCCTGTGATTTGTTCATACAGCATTTGTACACACCGTATTTTTGTGTGAAAAAATCTTAGCACAGACACAAATATTACTATTCAAGACATGCATAAAAGTATCTAGTCACTTTCCTACACAATTATTAGCTGTATAATAACAACAATGATAACGATGTAAGCATATGTCGGTAAACTAGACGCGGTCTAATTTTTTAACTCTTTTCATCAATTTATGCGTTTTTTAATACATAAACTGTTATGTTATTTATGTGTATATATGTGATATATACGAGTATATAAACATTTTTTTATATCTGTGATTTTTCCGCCGTCTTAAAGTGCCGCTCGGGTGGGACCTCCCCCTCCTCCCCACGCTACGCGACTGGCTAGTATACATTTTGAATGCACTTCTCCAGAAGGACAAGGAACACAATTGGATATCGCCAGCTTAATGTGTAATGGTGCTTAGTCAACTTTTTATGAAATATTCGATTTCAATGCAGTTTGACAGATAAACAAATTTGTGTATTTATATCGTTTTTTATCTTTGATTGGCAATGATGTGTAAAAGTGCTAAGTCCGCAGCTGTCAAAAAACGCGCTAAGTCACACGTGAATTGATTTAGCGCGCGCTTTTGGCAAAAGTAATTACATCGCTGCTTGTTTTTTTGTGCTCATTATTTCAAGAAACTAAATAAATTGTGTGTTTATTTTAAGTATAAAAGGTGAAAAATGGCTATTAATACTCAATTTTAGTTATTTAAAAAAAATCATATTATTAAAAGATTTCCATGGATTTCAACGACAAGAATGTTGGAGCACAATCCCTTGAGTGCATCGATGACGGCTCTTTTTGCATGGAATCTGATGATGGTGTTTTTGGACTAGTGCCTTATGGTTTTAATAGTGATTATGACGATTCCTTTGATTAACCTATAAGAAGCACAAAGCGAAAAAAGAGAGTGCAGGTGGAAAATGATGCTTGGCTAGCGGCAAAAAACAAAAAGCTAAGAGAATGTGGCAAAAGGAATTGGGGGCGATGAAAGGAAGTTAACGTGTGGAAATATAGAGAAATTAAAGAACCACGAGCCATGAAGGAGAGATGTAGGTGTGCCAAAAGAAGTGGTACTACTATTATTAAATCCGCATGTGTGGCTGATGCTCAAAGACAGCAAATATATAAAAACTTTTGGCAGATGGACTGGAAGCAAATACATTAATTGAATACATTAGTTCACATATCTAAGCCTTCTCAGCCACGAAATCGTAGAAACCCTAACGAATCCAGACGAGTACAAGCTTTAAGATACAACCTGAAAGTGGATAATGAAAACTTGCGCGTGTGCAGAACATTTTTTTTAACACCTTGATTATAGGTATACGCTCTGTACTTAATTGGGTGAAGAAGCCATTAGTTGCATATAATAATTCCATGAAAAGAGTTCAACAAAACTATTCTGAAGAGAAAAAAGGCATGCATTTATTTTTTGATTCTCTACCAGTAATGGAATCTCATAACTGACATGCTGTTACCCAAAAAAAATATCTTTTGCCAGAATGGCGTTCGAAAAAAATGCTGTATGACTTTTACTCTTGATTGGTTTATTGGTATATAGCTCACAGACCACTTTCTATATCGTTGTTTTATTCGATATTTGATACCAGAAATCTGGGTTTCTTTGCACCAAAGAAAGACCAATGCAAGATATGTGGACGTTATTCTGTCGGTAGTCTTCCACTTGATGATTATACTCGTTATCAAGAAAAAAAGAAGAGGATGGAGAAACACAAAGACAAATCTAAAGAATCATTTGTCTTCATAGTTGATCTCCAAGCGGTGCTAATGGCTCCAAAATCGCAAGTTAGCAGCATGTATTATCGAACTAAACTGCAGGTAAACAATATAGTCTTCTATAACTTTGTAAGCAAACAAGGGTACTGCTTTTTATGGAATGAAGCTGAAGGAGGGGTTAATGCTGAAGAATTTGCAAGTATTTGGTTTTACTTTATTGAAAACAAAATTCTTCCAAGCCTTAGCGATAATAAAAACGGAATTAAAAAAATATTTTATAGTGATGGATGGTACATACCAAAACCGCAATTGTTTAATGAGTAACGCAATTCTAAGTGCAGCTATTAAACATTAAATTGTCATAGAACAAAAAATACAAGAGACTGGTAATACACAAATGGAAGCAGATAGTGTTCACTCTACCATAGAAGGTGCTATGAAGAATAAGAATGTTGATGTTCCTTCTGAATATATTGGAATATGCAAAGCAGCTCGAAAAAAGCCTCAACCATACGATGTCACTAACTTATATCATGACTTTTTTAAAAACTTAACAAAATTGAATTTTTTAAAAACATTCGTCCTGGACGTGGTAAAGGCGATGCCAAAGTATCAGACATACGTGCAATACGATACAAACTAAATCAAGAAATTTTTTTTTAAATTACGCTAAACTGATTTATGAAAAATTTTACCCAAAAGAATAAATAAGAAAATAATTGCATTAGAGTGGTGCAATTTTAAAGCTTTATCAAAAAAGGAAACCAATAACGGCTAGGAAATACGAAGACTTACAATGTTTAAAATTGACTTTGCCAAGCGACCATCACAAATTTTGTGATTTATATGAATAATTTAATTATTATTTTATATTATTTTTATCTAGCAGCAGCAAAGAGACAACGAAATTATGATTTGTGATAAATGTTGATTAATTAATTTTTTTTTTTTTATTATTTTGACTTGCAGCAACAAAGTAAGTGAAAAATTATGAGAAGTAGTACAGGTTTGATAATATTAAATTATAAATTAATTTCTAATATTCATAGCAACGAAGTAAGACTGTATTTATATAGTTAAGTTTATTTATTTATATGACAATAAACAAGTTCCTTTTTACGTTTTTAACTAAATTTGATTTTTTATTATTTTTTAAAATGTGAGGAAATATGTTAAGTAAACGTGCTAAGTCCGAATAAAAATTTGTTTTGCAACAGCAGAAAAAGTCCTAACTCATAAAATAACCAAAAAGAAAAGAGTACATGTTTTTTTTTTTTTGTTTTTTGCAATATCTTCACATTGAACAGTGATGCAATGAAGGTAAATACATTTAAAGTTTTAGAAGAAAAGGTTTATAACAAAAGTTATTGAGTTTTTTGTCTCTCCTGTAAAATCTCAAATTGTTGACTTAGCACCTTTGCACATTAAGCTAACGATATATGGAATTTCTTCTAGAAACAGTATAGGTACCTAAGAATGCATATTAAACTTGTATTACACATTTTGCAGTGAATTTGTAGTTCAATTATAAGAATCGTCCCATTACAAAAATTATTACAACAACAGTAATAGTTCATAAATAGCATTAGGACCCTAATAATACTTATTTTCACTCAGGCAAAAATATTAGGTATAAAGTAACAGGAATAAAAAAATTTGCTATAATAAAGTTAAACTATAAACGAGTAAATGTCAATTACTCACTCCATTCTTCAAACATGCCCACCCACCCGTTAACGACAGAACGACGACAATGACGAAGTAAATATAAAAAGGAAAAAAAACAACGTAGCTGTTTCGTCAAACAATAGAAAAGTGCAACAAGTTGCGTCAAGCAAAAATGGAGGGAAAAACATAATATAATTTAAAAGAGCAGCAGGAACGAACAAGCTTAATACATACATAAGTAAGCCTACACATGCCCAGCAGAAAGAAAAAGTACTTCGGAAAACTTCTGGAATTGCTTTTTTGCATCCGCAAGTTGTTCCACTTATGATTCCGGTCAATAATATTTTTGCAGGCGATGACTACAGATAAAAGTAGTTCTCCTCTTGCTTTTATTGTAACCAAATAAGAGCAACTTCTTATCCAGCTGTACTAGAAGCTACGCAATAAGTACTTCCATTTTTTGCTTCACTTAGAGACCACCAATAACAACATCTTACCCAGCTAAAATAGAAGCAAATTTATAAGTTCTTCCGTTACCTCTTCTTTCTGATCCAAGCTTTAGCTACTTTTACTTTTTTTGCATAGAGTGTTAATAGAAAAAAGTGGAAAATTTTTAAATTTTCACATATAACTATGTAACTGAATAAAATAAAAATAAATCAGCTTCCCATATTCAAAGTTGTTTGTATAGATTATATTTTTAGTTTATACATCTTTTAAAACAGCACCAAAAAATACAAATTTAAGACATTTAAGACAAATATACTAATAATATTCCATTCTCAAAGTAAAATTACAACTGAACATAATCACCAAACAAAAAAAAAAAAAAAAACACGGAAATATAACATCCACATTTTTTCCATTGAATTTATCAAGTTTTTAAAACCCTTTGGTTTTCATTGAAAATCAACTCTAGGAGAAGCAAGATACGTATAGAAACTTATTATATTTAAACTTTGTGATAAGCAAGAGTGGAACCAATCTCATATTTCAAACAAGTAGTTATGGAATTTGTTCTAAATGTAACTACTTCTTCATTTTCTGTTGGGTAAATGGCAATGAGTTCTGCTGCAACACACCAACACCTACACCTAAACGCTCACGCCAACATATACACATACACATGGCTTAGTGACGCTAATAGATTCAAATCGGCTGCCTTGTCGACTCAACCCTATAGGAACAAACTAATTTGTTTTTAAAAACAACTTATTAAAAAACTAGTTTAAAATAAACCAGTATATGAACTACTTTGAATTATATTAAGGCGGCAATATATGAAGTAATTGAAATACTACTTAAAAACCAGTGATTGATAAACTACTTTGAATTATATTAAGGCGGCAACTACTCTGATGTTGGCATGTTTTAATTGAAAATTTTTATTAGATTACAAGCTTATATATATTCAACCATGTTATTTCATCAAATATTATTAACTTTTGGCCATCAGTAATGTTTTCAATTGGTTATTTTAAAGCAATTAAAAAAATAATTTAAATGTAACTAATTTAACAAGTAGTTGAAAATATATGCAGACGACAGTCAATTGACTTATTTAGCGGACATCACCATACAAAATAAGTTAGTTCGTTCTATGGAAAAAAGTCAGAATTTCAACTAGTTGTGGTTGACAAAAAACTACTTTATCAACTACTTTTAAATTAGTTGATTTTCCTACAGGGAATTTACTGCGCATAAATTTATCCATATGAAAAAACACACACACATTAATACTCACATAAATATTTCCATATAAGTATAAAGAAATGTACTTTAGCGAATAAAGAACATCGCAAAAAAGTTTTACGAATTCTTGTTTTGTTTTTTTTTTTACTTTCTACGAGTTTTCTTTGATGGTTCAAATAAGGTTAATAATGTTATGTTATGTTTCTTTCATGGAAGTTCAGTTTAATGTGACCTCGAACTACACTCAAAAGACTGATGATTTCAATTCAATTTGCTAGATACTAAAAATATTTAAGCCAAATACTTGCATTTAATATTTTAACAGCCCGATTATGTGTACTTGATAAATTCATTATATTGTATATTTATCAATTATTGAGTATTTATCACGACTTGATGATATTCTGTCACAAAAAAAAAAAAACAGTTAATCGTTTATGAAATGTTTATTGATGTATTTAACAAAATTTAACGTAATTCATGAAAAAATTAATGAAAAATTTCATTTTTTAAAATGTAATTTACAATTTAATTAAAATTATTTTAATAATATGATTTTTAGGTTTATAATAACATAAGTAATTAAAAATTGAATTGTTTTAATAAATTAAAACGAACAAACTTTGCTCAATATTTTTACCAGTTTAACTTTGTTTGGAATATTTTAATTTTGTTTATAAACTTTATAGTTTTTTGTGGGATCAATGAAATAAAAAATCAACGATTTCAAACTTGCAGGCAACTTGCAACATCCCAGCGTGTCGGACGTTTCATTCGGATGCTTCATTTGAAAATTTTTCATACGATCCAGAGATATATTTAGGTTAAGTGTATATTATCGAAAAGCTATATCGTGGTATAATAAAAAAAAATTAAACAATTTTTATTCAACTTGAATTTTATAGCAAAACTTTTATCTTGAAAACATGCGTTCGGACGTTTCACGAAACGAAAGTCATTCTAAGATAAGGTGCATACTATGCCTAGATCTGCGAATTTATCAGCCGTATAGAAAAAAGTCCAAAGACCATATTTTTTATAAATTGAACAAGCTTTCAGAAAAGCCAAACTCCGTCTTTATTAAGGGCATAGTGAGGTCACAGTTTATTATTTCATTTGTTCTGACGTTTCGTGTCGGACATTTCAGATTTTTCCATTTTGATGTATTGTGTAATTAAGTAATTAATTAACTAAGTAATTAAGAAACAAATTTAATATGTTGTTCTTTCTTTGCTTCAATCATTTCATTATTATCTTTAGCCAATACCTTCCATTTTTAATAAAACAAAAACATTTTCGAAACACTAACTAAGCATTTACTAAAAAGAAAAACTACATTTGTGAAGCAGTGCGGGGGATTTGATCACTATAATAAATGAATTAATGTATAAATTACTAAAATAAATAAAATTTAAATGTTTTTTCAAGATAATATCCTAAAATTATAAAATTTTAATAACATTTATTTTCCGCCAGTGGGTGACCATTTTTGGAATTTGCCCATATACATGACGTTTAAGCAAAGAAAAGGCGAGCGAAAACCTACGTGCCTCAAGGTGGTCAACCAACTGGCTTTTAACATTTTGGCAATTCATTCAAAACTTTTATTCGTTCGACGAATTATGTATGCTCGAGATCCGTACGAACTGTAAGATAGGACGTACAATAGAACAATTTAGTTAATTTCATTATCATATTAACATGAGAAAAGACGACTTTATGAGTACTTCAGAAGTACTCCGCAAAACATTTTCGAGCAAAATATTGGACTGTGTCTGGCACATATATAATCAGTGCCTATTATAATTTCTACACAAAGCTAAAAATGTTCAAAGAACATAACTCCACAAACACCAAACTTAAGGACCGACACAATATACAGAACTCACACTAACATAATTGTATTACTTAACAAAGGAAGTCACGACGCACAAATTTCTTAAAGTGTTTAAACAACAACAAAACCATGAACAATTCATAAAGACGTTTCGCTTTCAATTTTTCAGCGCAAGTAAAAGCCTTATGGAAGTGCTTTAGACTGGCATCTGAGACTTGCATCAGACAACACGGTTCAAATTTCAGCTAAGGCAACGTTTCAGTAATGAATTGATTTCTTCATTTTCAATGTAATACCATTACAGATTCTCAAATTAATCACTCTGTATCTTCAAAGAAGCTCCAGTTTCATCTTACATTTTTATTTTCATAATTTTAATAAAAAAAAATTTTTGTCTGCACAGGGAGTCGAACCGTCAATCTCCAATTCATATACGAACTGCTTAGACCTTAAGTAAAGAACATATAATATAAAGATGCGCCACCACCATACAAGCGAGTGGCACAGTAAAATTTTAATGGGAACAGAGGGATTTGAATGGGAAATGGGATTTGAAGGGAACAGGTGGCGAACCATCACATGGCAATGTGTCTGGCTGCCTCAACCTGGCGAGGCCAGCATTATCCGAACTCGTCTCAAGTCGACTCAAACCTCCTCGTGGTGTTCCCTGGGCAACGCCAAACTGGCATTTCCTTAGTTTGACGGCTAATTTGAGCGGCGGGTCGCTCCGTAGACATTAAACATGGAATGTGCGCAGGGTTTGGGTCCCGCCACATTACTACTGCCCAATGAAAACAAAACCAGCCTCGGATAAAAACCCCAATTACGTTGACGACCACAACAAACGAAAAACGGACAACTATTTCCGGATATGCACCTGGAATGTCTGGACCCTTTATCCAACTGGCGCAAGGACTCCAAACAATAAAGGCAGACATCACCGCCATCCAGGAAATGCGATGGAAAGGGCAAGGCTGCTCTAAAAAAGCATTATGCGATATCTACTACAGCTGCCATGCGGAGAAGCGCGATTTCGGATATGGACTCATCGTTAGCCGGAAACTACGCCACCTTGTTTCCTGGTTCACACCTGTGAACGAAAGATTGACCACGATCCGCATCAAGGCAAAATTTTTCTTTATCAGCCTTATTTGAGCGCACGCCCCGACGGAGGACAAGGACGAAGCCGTCAAGGACGCTTTCTACAATAGTCTTGAGAATGTTTACGAAATACCCCCGGCGATTTTTATGCGAAAGTCAGAAAAGAAAGCATCTTTGGTCCCACTGTCGGTTAGTTCAGTCTTCATGAGACCTCCACGAACAACGGTCTAAGACTGGTCGACTTCGCCGCGGCACGAAGCAGGGTAGTAAGTAGCACCAGATTTAAGCACCGCGACATCCATAAGGCCAACTGGCTTTCCGCAGATCAAAAAACGCGAAACCAAATTGATCATGTTGCAATCGACGAAAGGCATTCCTCTAGTGTTCTAGATATGCGTACATGTCGGGGGGTCAACATTGACTCCGACCACTTCATGTTGTACCTAAGATCCGCATGCGATTATGCAATGCAAAGAACATACGCACAGGAATGCAAAGAAAGCTAGATGTCGCTAAGCTGCAACTACAACATACTGCCGAGGCCTACTCCGCTCAATTCTCGATTAAGCTCAACCAACCAATCTCTGGACCCGACGACGTCGGCGGACTTTGGGCGCATATGTCCCACTCCATGCGCTCTGCCGCTCAATAAGTAATTGATTTCAGGCGCCCGCAACCTCGGAACCAATGGTACGACCAGGAGTGTCGCATCACGACAGCAGTAAAAAAACGCCGCTTATAGAGAAACGCTGCAGTCAGCTGCAACGCGAGTCGTGCGAGAAAACAACCGTGAAAAGAGGAAGGAAGAGAGGCGTCTTTTTAGACGCAAGAAAAGAGAGCAGGAAAAGCGTGAGCGTGAGGAACTAGAGGTATACCAGGGCAAGAAGGATGCACACAAATGTTATCAACAGGTTAAGCGTCTAACCCAAGGTTTCAAGCCCGGAGGATCGACTTCTATAGAAAAAATGGAGATCTGGTTACAGTACGCTGTGTGCGCAAGATTGTGAAGACAGCATTTCTCCGATTTACTTACTGGCAACGATTCCACCAATGCCGCCCATGGAGAGCGCAGTTCAGCGCCACCAATCAACGATGACGGAAGTACCACCACCTAGCCATGAAGAGGTTCGAGTTGATATCCAACGACTCAAAAACAATAAAGCAGCGGGTGCTGACGGTCTGTCAACTGAATTGTTTAAAACCGGCGGCGATGACTTGATAAGGCGCATGCATCAGCAAAATATGACTAGCGGAAAGCATGCCCGATGATTGGAATCTCAGCGTGCTTTGCCCTATACTTAAGATATACTTAAGAAAGGAGACCCAACAATCTGCGCCAACTATCGAGGTACCAGTCTTATTTCCATCGCATATAAGGTTCTCTCAAGCGTTCTGTGTGAAAGATTAAAGCCGATTACAAATACACTGATTCGACCTTATCAGTGTGACTTTCGACCTGGTAAGTCCACCATAGACCAGATTTTCACGCTACGACAAATCCTGGAGAAAACCCACGAAAATCAAATTGACACACACCATCTCTTTGTCGATTTTAAGGCTGCGTTCGATAGCCCGAGAAGGAATTGCCTATACGCAACAATGAGTTCGGTATACCTGCAAAGTTGATTAGACTTTGCAGAATGACGTTGAGCAACACACGCAGCTCCGTCAAGGTAGGAAATGACCTTTCCGAAAGGCGATCCACTGTCTTGCGATCTCTTCAACATCATCATGGAGGAGATCGTACGAAAATCCGGTATGCATCGTAATGACACCATTTTCTACAAAGGTCTCCAGCTCCTTGCATACGCTGTTGATATTGATATTGTCGGCAGAACCAAGAGAGATGTTACCGCTGCTTTCGCCGGTATCGAAAAGGAATCAGCCAAAGTGGGTTTGACGATAAATGAGGGTAAAACAAAGTATATTCTGTCTACAAACAAGGGAGCGCGGCGTTTAGACTCCCACGTTTCATCCGGCAGCTATAACTTTGAAGTAGTCACGGAGTTTGTATACCTTGGCACCGCCATTAATAACAACAACGAAATCAGCCTGGAGATAAAGCGAAAAACAATAATTGATAATAGGTGCTACTACGGGCTCAGTAAACAACTCAGTTCTAGAGCCCTCTCTCGATCGACAAAACTAACACTCTACAAGACTCTCGTTCTATCTGTGTTTCTTTATAGCGGTGGTGTTCTGGCCCTCTGGCCATACTGGAGGATCTAGAGAATTCCAGAAGGGCCTGTGCAATTTCAATTGCATTTGAAATACATATCAAATGAAAACAATTTTCTAAACAAACTTATAATATACTTTTATAAAAACTTAATTACATAGCATTTTCTAGTATTCTTGATACTTTTTTATGAAAGGGTGGAGCTCTTAAAAATAATATAATAAATTTTATATAGAAAATGCAACAAAGAAGTTAAGAAATAGCTAAAAAGCATCGAAAGAAGATGAAAGTGATATTGGTATTGTATTAATTTTATAATCCAAAGAAAGATAGCAGAAGTTATATGCACCAATTTGTAGAAAGCATGCAAAAACTTCTTGACATTTAAACTCTTCTGAAGCTTATTTATTTTTTACACCAACATGAAATTTTGGTGTAATGAAAACTTAAGTTACTTCAATCAAATATCTGAAGTAGTCTTTGGTTCAAGTTAAAACAAAGGCGTGATATTCTTAAAACAATTATTAACATTATGTAAATAATATGCAAAATATGAATAAGGTTCAGAGAAAATTAACAGGAGGCAGCTTATACGTTGCAAGATGAGTTCATTTTTCACGGACATTTTTTAGAATTGGTTCGTTTAATAATTAAATATGATATTTGTCTCAAAGGATATGTTAAAAAGTCAATCGTCAAGTATGCTATTAACAAATTATAAAAGAAGAGGATCCTCAATTTATATATTTTTAAAGGCATGTTATTTATATTTTATTCCCACTTTTTTTACCCATTTTAGGCTGGTAAAATACCATTTGTCGTTTTTTTTCGCCTGCGTGAATTTTTTTAGATATGCGTACATTTTTTTAATTTGGAGTTTTGACTAATATTGACAAAGGCTATCAAGCTATCGCTTGATCCATTTGCGTTTTTATTATCTTATAGAAAGGTATCTTGGGGAACAGGGAGCGAACCTTCACATGGCAACGTGTCTGACTGCCTCAACCTGTCGAGGCCAGCATTATCCATATTGAAATCGTCCCAAGTCGACTCAAACCTCCACGTGGTGTTCCCTGGGCAACCGCAAACTGGCATCCGTCAGCTTGACGGCTAATTTGAGCGGCGGGTCTCCTAGCCATAAATAGGTTGTGCGTCGGGCTTGAAGCCCACCACGTAAAAAAACCATTTCAATGAAAAGTTATAAAAGAAATATGAGAAAAATTATCCCCAAATCTGATGACGAACACCGCAAACGAAAAACTGATAATGATTTACGGATATGCACCTGGAATGTCCGAACTCTTAATTGGGAAGGTGCCTCTATCCAAATGATTGATATCTTGGAAAGATACAAAGCTGATATAACTGCAATCCAAGAAATGCGATGGAAGGGACAGGATTGCTCTCGGCAAGCATCCTGTGATATCTACTACAGCGGCCATGCGGAGAAGCACGAGTTTGGGTGCGGATTTGTAGTTGGCAAGAGATTACGGAATCACGTCCTGCGATTCACTCCTGTGAACGAACGACTTGCTATAATCCGCATCAAGGCTAAATTCTTTCATATAAGCCTAATATGTGCGCATGCTCCGACAGAGGGCAAGGACGATGAGATCAAAGATACTTTCTACGAGCGCCTTGAAGACGCTTACGAGCGCTGCCCCCGTCACGACATAAAAATTGTGCTTGGTGATTTCAACGCCAAGGTGGGCAATTAAAACATCTTTAGTCCAACAGTCGGAAAGTTCAGCCTCCACGACAACACATCCGATAACGGAATGAGGCTGATTGACTTCGCTGCAGCACGAAACATGGTTATAATTAGCACTAGATTCAAGCATCTCAATATTCATAAGGCCACCTGGTTGTCCCCTGACCGAAAAACGCGCAACCAAATTGATCACGTTTTGATTGACTGAAGGCACTCTTCCAGTGTATTAGATGTACGCACGATCCGTGGTGCTAACATAGACTCGGATCATTATCTTGTCGCAGCTAAGATCCGTACTCGTCTGTGCGCTGCAAAGAATACGCGCAATCCTACACAGAGAAAGCTAGACGTCGACAAGCTGCAATCAAAACGGACAGCCGAAGCCTTTGCCACTTGACTCTCACTCCTGCTTCAAGAAAGCACTCCTCCGATCGACGATATATGCGCGCAGTGGGCACACATCTCCCACTCTCTGCGTACGGCTGCAGAAGAGGTTATTGGCTACCACCGTCCTCGCCGAAACCAGTGGCACGACCAAGAGTGTCGCGACGCCACTGCAGAGAAAAACGCCGCCTACAAAGCCACTCTGCAGTCGGTTGTAACGCGTGCTGCTAAGGAGCGATACAGAGAGAAGAGGAGGGACGAGAAACGTCTTTTCAGGCGGAAAAAACGAGAGGCAGAAAAGCGTGAGTGTGAGAAGATTGAGATGTATGGTGGCAGGAACGAGGCCCGAAAAACTCTTCGAAAAGATAAGACGCCTGGCCGATGGCTCTAAGACCAAGGCCTCTTTCTGCAAGGATAAAAACGGGAATCTAGTGACAGATATCCAGAGAACACTGACGCTATGGAGGGAACATTTTTTTAGTCTTCTAAATGGCGACGACGACAACAATCCCGCCAATAGAGATGATATCCCGGAAACCCCAATTATGGATGACAGCGTTGAAGTTCCGCTGTCCGACTATAATGAAGTCTTGACAGCAATAACACGGCTTAAGAACAACAAAGCCGCGGGAGCCGATGGTCTTCCCACTGAGCTGTTTAAGAACGGAGGCGAAGCTCTATTAAAATGCATTCACGAGCTTCTATGCAGAATATGGTTGGAAGAATGCATTCCAAACGATTGGAACCTTAGTGTACTCTACCCAATCCACTAGAAAGGCGATCCCACTATTTGCGCCAATGCGCCAACTACCGTGGGATAATCGACACCCACCACCTTTTTGTCGACTATAAAGCCGCTTCGACAGTCCAATAAGGAATCACCTATACTACACCATGTCTGAATTTGGTATACCTGCAAAATTAATACGTCTATGCAGGATGACACTGAGCAACACCAACAGTGCAGTAAAAATCGGGAAGGACCTCTCCCCCCATTTGTGATTCAAGGTGATTCTTTATCGTGCGACTTTTTTAACCTAATTATGGAGAAGATCATTAGAGCTGCTGATCTGAGACAAAGCGGCACAATATTCTATAAGAGTGTTATGCTGATAGCGTATGCCGATCACGTCACTGCTGACAACACCTCCTTCGAGGTTGTGAAGGAGTTCGTCTACCTCGGTTCCAGCATTAACTCCACCAACGATATCAGTAGAGAGATAAAACGAAGGATAACTCTTGCCAACAGGTGTTACTTTGGGCTCAGTAGGCAATTGAGAAGCAGAGCCCTCTCTCGGCGAACGAAAGTCACGCTCTATAAGTCACTAATTATGCCCGTCCTGTTATATGCAGCACAAACCTGGACGTTGAGCAGCTATGATGAAAAGATTTTGGGAGCGTTCGAGAGAAAGATCCTTCGTAAAATCTTCGGACCAACCTGCGTCAATGGCGAGTACCGAATACGATGGAACGATGAGCTGTATGAGCTATACGCTGACATCGACATAGTGAAGCGCATAAAAATCGAGTGGCTCCGCTGGCTAGGTCATGTTGAGCGGATGGAAGACGACGCTCCAGCGAAGAAAATATTCGATACGGTACCCAGCGGCGGACAACGCAGAAGAGGATGACCGCATCTCCGGTGGAGGGACCAAGTGGAGGACAACCTGACGAAACTTGGAACTTCCAACTGGCGCCAGCAAGCGCAAAACAGAAATGGCTGGCGCAATTTCTTACAACAGGCGGAAACCGACTTACGGTTGTAGGCGCCATCTAAGTAAGTAAGAAAGGTATCTTCTTCAGAACATGCTGCACCTCTTTTTAATACTGGAAAATTTATTTTTTCTGAACTTTAAAAGTATCTTAAAACATTGTAAAAAAACATAATGAAGAATAATGCCCGAAGGTGAGAGAGCCGGTCAAGTCATTATTTTCCAGGTCAAATTTTAGGCCCCAGTCCGTCACTGTTCACCTCACATTAGTGAGGTTCACTCGCGATGAAGTGTCAAAATACGAGTGCGAGCAGTAAGACGAAAACTCATCGAAGAGTACTTCAGATTTGCCAACTATGCTCATTTTGAAAAAATGCTTTAAAGTTGGCAGTATTTTAAGATCAGAAATAGAGCCAGGAAAAGAGCTGGATCTAATTTTTGCTTTTGCATTGTGAATAAAACAGAGCCACGCTCTAGATCAACGACCACGGGAATTCAGCTAATGATAACTAAAAATAAGTTTTTATAAAAAATGTTTTATTTGTATTAAAAAATAATTAAAAATTTAAAAAATTGTGATCAATTGCTTGCTTTTTACAGAAAAATAAAGTTAGTTACCGGATAATTGTGATAAAGATTAACAAAATAAACCAAAACTATATTTTCAAATTCAGTTTACGCTCACTTTCAGCGAGTTTATCTAATATAAAATCCACTGATGGCGTCATATCTCTGCACATATTTAGCACTGTGAGACCGTTTAATCTATCTTGCAACATCGTGCTTCTGAAATAAGCATAGGTAAATTAAATATATTAGAAAATATTTCTTTATTGCACAGTTCTAAGGCTTCAAAAAATGTCTTTTTTGCATCGCTGGTTTTATTACGATCTTTATACCAAACATTCAGTTTCATTTTAAAATCATCAAAATCTCCTTCCAAATCATCCTAATGAAATCCAATTAGTTTTTTAAAAACTCCGACATATCTAGCGGTTTCGTATCATCAGGAAATAGTGTTGAAATGAATAGTGGAAATAGATGTTTTAAAATCTAACTCTTGGGTTTGAGATAAATCAAACAAAAAAAATTTGATATTGTGAAGTAACAATAAAAGCCCTTTCCCCCAAGATGGTCATTCAATGGGTGGCGCCATTGCAGTGTTGTTTCCACTTTTTTTAACATTAAATTTATGCACTTTTTTATTTATGCACTTTTTAATTACTTTTTATTATTATTTATGCACTTTTAAGTAAATACTCGTATATTGTTAAAAGTTAACACAAAACAAATATTTCACAAATTTCATTTTAATTAACAAAATTAACAGTTTTTAACAAATCTAGGGACATTTTAAGTGTCCCAATCGAATGAGAAAATACGCTACCGCCTTGTTTCTCATCCATGCTCATATCGAAGAATTGCCAACAATACCCCAAATGGTCAAAATTACAAATAAAAGAAAAATTTAAGCACATGTATTCTGAACGAATAAAGCATGGATAGTTTAAAAGATAACGGTTCAACGACAAAAAATTTGAAATTTAAATTTTGGTTTCTCATTCTTTTGATAAAAACTTGTGATTACTTTTCGTGTGAGTCACTTTGATTGAGTCCTATTTCTCTTTTTGCTACGATAATTTTGGGGGCTTAAACCCCAAAATTCCCACTTTGGCTTCAAGGGGGACGCTACTGGCTTCAAGTCTGAATTGTCAACTACAACAACAACGCATTTATGCACAGCATGCAGATTCGATTCACAGTTTCGTCGCCAACGTAAGATCTGGGTTCCGGTACCCCACGAGACATCCGGAGTTCGATCCATTGAAACAACTTTTGACGACGCAACAATTTGTTAGCAAAGTGTAGCAACTGCAGCAAATTTATATGTGGAGCAACAAAATGATTTTATTTGCAGCGCAGCAGAAATAACGAGGGGTTGCAAAGGACTGGCTGGACTTGCAACCAGCAATGCGATCATGGGTTGACTTTGTGCATGCATTTAAAAGAGACTTTCTTTCGACAACCAATGTAACAGACGTGCACCGAGAACTTAACTACTCATGAAGTGGCTGCGCAAATCCAATGAAAGCCTCATGGAATATTATTATTCCATGTTGGCCATTGGTAGGAAAGGTGAGCTGGATGACTAATCTTTGAATTCCTACATAATTAATGGTCTAACTGAGTCTAACCTTACACGCACCTTACTGGCTTTGAATCTGCAAACGTGCCACGAGCTTTTGCGTTCTATGGAGAACCTGTCAACGCAATCAAACATGCAACAAATAAGACCAGCAGATGCAAGCTCAGCGGAAGAACTTATAACAATGATAACGGCACGCGAAACTCCGGCGAGCGAAAAAATATTAAGTGCTTACATTGCAATGGATTTGGGTACATCGCCATTAAATGCCCCATCCACAAAGTCAGGTGCGATGCACTCATTGCTCAAAAGTTGACCACATAGCGAAAAATTTTCAAACGAAAAAGTCAACGGTGGCAAAAATCGAAAAGGGTTCAGATGATATACCATAGAGTTGGTACCGCCAGTTATAGTTGAAATTAATTTAAACAAACCGAACAGAATGCATTTGTCGATACTGGAAGTAATCTCACTTTAATTCGTGTGTCATCAGTTCCAAGTTCTATGGAGCATAAGGAGATACTGAAAAGTTTGCAGGGATTTGGTGGAGCCACAAATCGAGTGCGCGCTACAGATGAATGAGCAAAATATCGAGACATCTCTTCAAATTGTCACTGACGAATTCCATCCACACTCGGTCTTATTAGGTCGTGACGCGGTTTGTAGACCACATCAACGAATGATTATCGAATCAGGGGTGATGTAGGTGCAGTACAAACGAGCAAATTCCTACGGCATGGGTGAGCATCTTTCAAAAGAAGACAGCAATGGCCTGGATCATCTCAATAAAGATTACGTGGACTGTTTTGCGGAGGATTTGGCAGGCCTGGGGCGTTGCAGGACGAAGGAAATGGAAATTTCAGTAACAACCAATGAGCCAATCGTTGGCAAACGATATCAAGTTGCATTTTCACAGCGAGAGCATCTTAATTATATCACAGTCAATCTACTTGAATATGAATATTCGACGAAGTAATTCTCCAAACGCAGCGTCTGTAGTTTTAGTCGCCAAGGCCAACGGAGAGAAGACATTGTGCGTCAACTACGGGTCGTTGAATTCAGTGACCTTGAAAAAGCATTATCCTATGCCAATCGTTGAAGAGCAACTTTCAAAAGTAGCTGGAAACAAAGTATTTACTACGCTGAACATAACTTCTGGTTATTATCAGATACCCGTTTAGGAGACAGACAAAAAGTACACAGCATTTCTTACTCACAACGGCTTATATGAGCACAACGTGATGCCATTTGGGTTCACATCCTAAGCTATGTCGACGAAGTGATCATAGCCACCGATACAATTCAAAGAGGCAGGTATTGGAAGAGTTCTCGGAAGCCATGCGGCAAATTGGAATGACGTTAAGGCCATCGAAATGTAGTTTCATGGCAGCGCGCGTGTCTTTCCTGTATCACATCGTCACAGTTGGGGGTATACAACGGGCGATGAGAAGACGGGGTGCATTGATGATTTTCCGATGCCAACAAATGTACACGAAGTATGGCAGTTCTTAGGAGTCCCCGGCTTCTTTAGGAAGTTTGTGAATCAGTACTGTGAACTGTTCCGTCCTTTCGAGGGAACTGAAGAGCAACACGATGCGTTTATAAAACTTAAAAAGGCAATTGTCAGTCATCCAATATTGACGATTTTTGATATTAACAAGGAGCATGAAGTGCACACCGATGCTAGCTCTCACGAATTGTCGGGTATACTTTACCGGAAGGAGGCAGTAAGAGCATTACTCCAGCCACGAGCTCGAAGTATTGGCTATAGTAGAATCGTTAGAGAGATTTCGAATATACTTGCTTGGAACTAATTTCCTAGTTGTAACAGACTGCAATGTGATCGCTACAAGTAAAATCGCTACACCACTGTTGCCACGAATAGCAAGGTGGTGGTTAAGACAACAGGAGTACGATTTCACATGCATTCATCGAGCGGGCGTGAAGATGAGCCATGTGGACGGCATGAGCCGAATGTCAACGTTACCACCGGTGGAATCTACCACGGTAACTGAGAAAATATTTAACATATCGAATTTCGACGATGATTTGATATTAACGCTTCAAAGGTAAGACGGAAATTTAAGCAACAATGTTCTAGAAGGGAAAACAGAGGATGATCAAACAACAACAAAACAGGTTAGAAGTGAGTACACCATGCGTAAGGGACGACTTCATCGCAAAGTCCTCAACGAATACAAGTTGGTCGTTCCATAAAGAATCAGGTGGCGTATAGCCAAGTCATGCCATGACGATTCAGGCCATTTCGGAGTAGAAAAAACTATTGAGAGGATGCGGCAGTATTTCTGGTGTCATCGATTACGTAGATACGTGAAATCATACGTAGCAGCGTGCCCGGAATGATGCATGAAAAAAGCGAAGAGTGGCAAAACTGAAGGCCGGCTCCATGTAAGAGAAGTTATGCCCATTCCATTTAGGAGCATTCATGTAGACCATCATGGACCGTTCCCTCGAAGTAAGAAAAGTAATTGCTACGTTATTGTTATTGCTTCTCGTGTTTTGCTTGTCGTTGGTTTGCGTTTTCGATATACAAAATGATGTAATAAGTTTCGACTGATACATCGTATAAGACCTACCTGATAAACAACGAACGCAAAAACCATTCAGTGGAGTATTTTCCCCCGAGCATATGAAACCATGATGCAGTATGGATCCCAACATGTTTTCTGACATTCTTTTATATTAATAGTTTCTTTGTTTTAAAATACTTTTTTTATATTCAATAAATATACATTTGAAAACATATTTTAATCAAAATCTATTTGAATGAAACTATTTCAATTTTAAAAGGTTGTTTTGTACAAAGTAGTATTTTTTGGGTAAATAGTGGTGTTGAAAAAAAAAAAACCAAAAAAAGTAATTCTTTTAGATGTTGGATTGTATTATTTATTGATTCCAATACTAATTTTCCAACATAATAGATCATTTATTTTTATAAGATATAAGGAATTTCATTCAATTCATTTATTAATAATAAAAAAAATCAATAAAATTTAAGCAATATGAAAGCTGCAAACATATTAAAACGTGGTTATAAACGTAATAGTGCGCCAACATATAAATCGCACTAAGCTAAATATTAGCTTAATTTATTTCGCTCAAAATCTTTAATTCCAATTAGTTTTACACGCGGCAAAAGTGATTGTACGCTGTTTTTACAATACATAAAAACAAATACATAGTTTTAGGCTTATGTCAACTATTTAAGCATTTTAAGATTAATGTAAAGCGCACATTAATGAATTATTTATAAGCATGATAAAAGTGGCGTAAGCATGTTACATCAAATTCGAAATTTAAATCGAATAATATTCAAATTAGATATTCATGAAATAACAAACTCAAAACAATGTTAATATGATGTGTGTGTTTGTAACGAAATGTGATCCAAGCATATATGTATGAGTCTGTAAACACAACAACTTGTCAAAACCAATATGATTTAAAATGAATCTATTTTGCAACTTTGAAGACATAAAGCAGAGTACACGCCAGATCCGTAAACACGGCCGAGTTTTCAGGGTTCAAATCCCCCTTTAGGGTCCAAAAAATAAAACAAATGCGCTAGAGGCAGTTTCAAACAAAATTTACTCTTTTCTATTTATTTCGTTCCTATTTTTCCGATAGAAAATTATTTACAAAAAAACTCAGTGTCTTAAAATAAACTTTCAGAACTCATATTTTACATTTAAAAATTTAAAATTAGAAAAATCGCTTGGCGAAGACGACTTTCATGCATTTACCATAAAGCAAACTAAAATAGAAAAGGCCAACTTAACCATCAAATGGGCAGCACTGTTATATTTCATTATTTAACATTCTGCAAAAATCTCTGCAAAAATCTATTCGAGAAACTTTTACACTAAAGTGCATATATCAGTAAATACTGCACTTAAAGACAATACACAAATTAAGCAATAATAACTTCAAAATAAATTTATCTCACAATATCTCTTAAAATCAAGAAGTTTGCAAATTTTATTTTCAACTGGCTTATTTCGTTTTTTGACATAAGCACACATTTTAAGAAACATAAAGTTTATTAATATTATATGGAAAAAAAATTATTGTCTCAAAAAACAAACATAAATTGTTTCTTACATAAATTGTTCTTACTTCTATATAAAGTGATTGTGCTTTATACTTCAATATTCTTTTTAATTTTTTTTTTCATTAATTGTGAAAAATTGTTTGAAGTTTTTGAAGCGTCAGCTTCTTTAGCGAAAGTATTAACGGGAGTGAATTAAAAACTTTACAAAAACGTCAGTTGCTATTTTTTTATGAACTTTTTTTATGAAGGTCAGCACATTTTAAAAAACGCTTCAACACCAACAAATGCATTCAAATGCGATAAAAACACCCCTCACTCGACGATGCTGATGTTGACAGCATCGCTAATGTGTGCGGTCACTAAGAATTCTTTGCGTGTGTATTTTGTTGGTGGCATCTAACCAAAGATTGCGACAAGGGTTGAAAAGTAGGTATAATTGTAACCTTTTCCAACGTTTTTAACTTAAAAAGTACTTAGGTACAATCACTTCATTTTAGGTACATTCCGCCTTTAGTTGAACGAATTTTTCACTAAGTATTCTAAAAACTATTTTTTGTGCTTTCTTTTCTGTTTCAACTCAATTCTGGTTTCAATTCCACACTATTGTGAATACAAAAAAAAAAAAAAAAACGAAATGGCCATTTCAGCCCTTGAAAAGACTTTGACCGAGCTTCTTATGATCAATTGTGTTGTGTGTGATGTGAAATGTTTTCACACAAATGATCGAGAACTGGACCTACATGTTTTACGCTGATTCCGAACGGCTTATGTTCTCAAGAGGCTTTTCATGGCAGTTTTTTACTCTCTGAGGTTTGCCATTGTCTGCAGAGAGGTGACGGCCGAACAGAAAAATTAATTCAATTGAAAAAATTTTCTGTGTCAGATGGAGGATTCGAACCTAAGAGTCACACGCTCTACCCACTACGCCACGCCGCCACTATTGTAAATAGTACAAATAAAAAGAAGAGCTTTAAAATAAGCTTTAAAAACTCTTTTCCTCTGCTCGGTTTTCCTTTGGGGGATTTATAATATTATAGAGAAAGAAGGAGTCTTTGATTTGATTGTTAAATGATTGCTCAAAAAAAGAACTAAAAAACACTTTAACAAAGAGTCTTTAATATGATTGTTAAATGATTAATGAGTCTTAAAAGCGTCTTAATTTGGAGTTCAAAAAGAAGCATAAAACAGTCATTATAATGAATCATATTTTGGAGCCCACAACCTACGAAAATGTACTCATAAGTAGAGTTACCATCATATTTTTTTAAGAGAGGACATGTTCTCTTTTTTCTCGAGATCTTTCTTTCTTTATTTTTTTCTAAAATGAAAAGTTCTCTTTTTTTAAGTTGCTTAAATGCGTATAAACTTATTCTATTTTTTTCATATAAAATTTTTCGTTTACTTCTGCAGATTTTTAATTCAATATCTAAACTAGAAACAAATCTTATATATTAATACGCTAACACAAATCTTTAACCCCATTTTTCTCAATTTATAGGCAACAGATTTGGATGAAACTTATAGCATTTTAAAGCTCTCTCTAAAGTGCATACCAAGTGCACAATACAGTTTATATTCAAATGTTTTGTCATTAAGATACGTAAAAATTACAAATTAAAAACACCTTTTCCGCATATAAAAGAAGCAAAAACAAAATATTTTATAAAGCCATACAGCTTTGTTGAACATTGTGGCTGTGGGAGAGTAGAATGCAAGAGTAACAAAAAAAAATAAATGCTTCAACAGAGCTATGTGGTTGTTATCGCTTTTTCTTTCCTATCATCTCAGACACGCTCGATCCGCGTTGCTGAGGCAAAACATTATAAAGGGTGTCGCAATCAAAGTGAATATTTTATTGCGTTGTAAACATGTTACGGCCATTAATAAGTTATAGAATCAAACTTTCGAAACAGTTTATAAAGATTATAGTTTATTAAGTAGTTTTTCTAAAAGTGACCAAAAGCTAAGCAAACGACAATTACTTGAGATGAATTTTCAATGAAAAAACACACGGAGGATATGTTTGATTGGTTGAGTGGTGCTTGAGGGGGGTCGGGGAAGGACAAGGGGGATTTTAGCATTCGTTAAAAACGTGTTTTTCGTTAACATCTTAAGGCCTATATCTTATATATTAATACGCAAACAAAAGTTGTGTCTTAGTAAAAAAAAAAAAAAATCCGAACGAAACGTAAAAATTTGACGAGAGCAAAATTATTATCGTTCTGGAAATGGATGCTAAAAAACGTAAATTTTGTTTTATAACTATATTTAAGAAAAAATTATCAATTCTTATCTTCTCAGTACAAAGAAAACAACAACTTTAACTATCACTTGTGTCCTAATTAAAATTGTAGAAGGCAATTGCCGAAAACATTTTTTACATAAATTGTCTCAAACTTTCGCAATCAATTTAAAAACAATTTAATTTCCTCCAAAAGTCAACAACCAAAACAGCTGATCCAAAAAGTATTGCCACCTATAAAAAAATGCCAGTAATAAGCATACAATTTTCAAGGTTTTTTGTCAGTTTTACGCTAAATGCTCAACTTTTACAATCTGGTAAAAAGGTTTTTGACACGTACTCACGTTGAGAGTATTTGAGAAACGTAACCAACGTAATGTTAGACGATGACGCAAGAAAAAAATACAAAGGCTCATTTTTGGACGATCACTTCGGAAAACGAACGAATCTTGTCACGAAGCATTACAGTATGCAACATCCATATTTGTACATACCCTATTTAAAAAGAAAATTCAATATTATGAGTAACCTAATAGCAGCAGGATATATTATTATTATTATTAATGTATTAACTAAAAATTAAAATTTAAAGTCAATTTTGAAGCTATGGCTACTTTGGCCTTAAGCTGAACTTAAAACTAGGATGGTGGAATACGTGTATTTAGCTGTTTGATCTTACATGTTTTGTTGTTTTTTTTTTTTTTTTGTTACCACGTTAATTTATCAATTCTATATTTTTTTTTTCCATTATTGTTTAAATAAGATATGTTTGAGTGCTTTAAGAACAGTATTAGCTTTTATGTTCCCTATAGGAACAAACTAACTTGTTTTTAAAAACAACTAATTAAAAAACTAATTTAAAATAAACCAGTATATGAACTACTTTTAATTATATTAAGGCGGCAACTACTCTGATGTTGACATGTTTTAATTGCAAATTTTTATTAGATTACAAGCTTATATATATTTAACCATGTTATTTCATCAAATATTATTAACTTTAGGCCATCAGTAATAGTTTTCAATTGGTTATTTAAAAGCAATTAAAAAAATAATTTCAATAGAACTAATTTAACAAGTAGTTGAAAATATATGCAGACGAAAGTCAATTGACTTATTTAGCGGACATCACCATACAAAATAAGTTAGTTCGTTCTATGGAAAAAAGGCAGAATTTTAACTAGTTGTGGTTGACAAAAAACTACTTTATCAACTACTTTTAAATTAGTTGATTTTCCTACAGGGTTGTTAGAAGTAGGATTGGAGAGGAAATGGGTGAGATCATTGTTAAGTTGCAGTCTTTGTTTATGGTAGTAAAAGTATGTGCAGTCTGTTAGTAAATTTTGGATGTTGATTGCAGGTGTAGAGTTGCAAAAGGGACAGTGAAGAGCGGGGTTTTCGTTATTCATTAAGTAGCCGTGTGTTAGTTTAGTGTGGCCTAGTCGTAGTCGTTCGATCCTTGTTAAGTCCATTCTGTTTATGCTTGGGTCGTTTATGGCAAAAAGTTCTTTTGTCGTTGCATTATTGTGGCTTAGTTGCTTGTACCAGTCGGATGTAAGTCGGATCAAACTTGTGTGTCGGGTAACGTGATGTTTTTTTAATAAGTAGTTTATGTCACTGGAGTTATAATTGTGTGTAGTTATGGTGGGAGCTTTGTTGGCGTATTTAGCTGTTTGATCTGCGAATTCATTGCCTTCTATTTGAATGTGGCTAGGGATCCATATTAGAACAATTCTAGAGTTTAGAGTGGAAAGAAGATTTCTTATACGCGATGGGTAGTAATCGTTGTTGTCTATGTTGGCTATGGCTTCTAGAGATGAGAGAGTGACATACTCGATTGCTTCGTTTATAGCGATAATTTCAGCTGAGAAAACGGAACTGTATTGTGGAAGGTTGGAAATTTTAATGATTTGGCTAGCAAATGTGATCGAGTAACTTGAGTTGTTGTTGGACTTAGAGCCGTCAGTATAGATGAATGTGTAGTTGTGATATTTGTCTTTTATTGCAAGGAGTTTAGTGCGAAATAATTCAGGAGGACTGTTGGTCTTTGAAAATTTGAGAAGTGTTCTGTTTATTGTAGTGGTATTGAAGCTCCATGGAGGAAGTTGGGTTATGGAGTTAGTGGGAAGATATGGAATATCATGATATTCACAGTTGACAATTGCTCTAGTAATTGCCGATACAGTTTTTGAAGATGATGTTTCCAAGTTGTGATTCAATAAAATTTTTTCCAAAGGGGTCTCGCTGCTACGTATGAGAGACTTAAAAAGTTTGGAAGTTATCAGGTCTCTTTGGTTTTCAAGTGTAAAAAGGTTGGATTCTAAGAGAATATTGTTGATTGGTGTGGAGTGGAAGGCTCCCAGGGCGGTTCTGATAGCGGAATTATAAGTCGCTTTTATTTTGTTGATCCTGTTGATCTTTATCCATACAGAAATATTCCGTAGCTTAATTTTGAGACGATAAGGGCTTTAATGACGTGAATGAGAGATGATGTGTTGCAATTTAACCTGAAGCTTGCTAGACATTTAATGATATTAAGTTGTGTTGATAATGAAGCATTTAAGTGGTCAATATGTGAATTCCATCGGAATCTCTTGTTGGACTTCCTCTAGTTGGATATCATTTAGGTGCATGGTGCAGTGGCAGTTGTGCTTACGGCAGAAGTGGATATGCTTACATTTTGTATTCGAGAGAACTGCTCCGGAGTAATTACACCATGTTGTGATATCTTGAAAAAGTGTTATTAGGTTGATGTTGGGGTTTTTTTCTTTACCTAGTTTTACTATCAGTTGGAAGTCGTCGGCGTCGGCAGAATATAGATAGTTATTAATTTTATTAATAAATATGATAACAAAGAAAAAGTATGAAAACTATACATGTTTAATTATTTATTTAAAGAAATAAACATAAATGTATTAAAAAAAAGAAACCAAATCCGTATTCGTACAAGCAACTTGCAATGTTTTTGGCTCCACTGTAAGGAATATTACCGTTAGACGCTCGTAGATGTCGTTAAGCGTGTTTTTTTTTCTGTAAATAAAAGTTATGGGTCGCAAGTCAAGTGAAATTTCAAATGAAATAAGAAAAGTGATTATAGATTTGCATTCCGAAGGCAAATCTTTGAAAGATAAGAAAAAACGACGAAATCAGAAAAGATGTAAGCTTAATAGAAGACATCAATCTTTTTTGCTTCGAAAAATTCAAAAAAAAACCCTCTGGTAAGTTGTGTGAAACTTGCTGGTAAACTTGAAAGACGTCTGGAACTTAAAGTAAGTGCACAAACGATCAGAAATTATGTGTGAAAACTGGGTTTTCAAAGCAGAATAGCAGTTTGGAAACCCTTCGTAAGTGAAGAAAATAAAAGAAAGTGCATTTTTTTTTGCTAAAAAGTACAAAAATCAAGATATGCAGTTTTAGAGAAGAGTCATTTTCGCAGACGAATGCAAGTTCAATGTGAAAGTGTCTGCTGGGCGCATCAAAATATGACGAGAACGCAAAACCAGCCTTTCGAGACATAACCTCTTGCCGTCATTTAAACATGGTGGCGGATTTTTGATGGTTTGGGGTTGTTTTGGAGGTAAATAGGAATTATTGCCAAGTGCCATAAAATGGGCCATAAGGATAATTTCATATTCCAACAGGACAACGATCCTAAACATACGGCCTTCATAACTAGAAGTTGGAATTATTTGAAAACTTCATCCCAAAGTCCCAATTGAAAACTTATGGTCGATATTAAAGATGAACCTTCGCCATTATGACAGAAGAAATACTAAGGACCTTAAAAGCTGTTTAAGTGCTGAATGGAACAAAATTTCATCAAGTTTAACGACAAAATTAGTGGAATCCATGCCAACTAGACTACATGCAGTTTTAAGTAGCGAGGATAGTATTAAAAAAGAAAACTCATCAAAATATTATTGCTAACGAAATGTACGAATACGGATTTCGTTTTTGTTATTTAAGTTTCTTAATGCTTTTTTTAATCATATTAATAAATACATTTTGTGTTACTATGATTTCTTTTCTTAACCTTCTTCTCTAATGAAAGCAATGGTAAGTCAATCAATACTCTCGAAGATTTTTATATTATAATAGGTTATTTACTTTGAAAAAGCCTGTACGAATACGGATTTTGCATACTGTATATTATTTGAAAGCTCTCGTTTATACCAAGTGCACAATATAGTTTTTATTGAAATGCTTTGTCACTAAAGCTCATACAAAAATAATTCAGATTGTATTCAATTTAAAGTATCGAATGAAATGTTCAAAAAAATTGACAAATCACTTTACGGAAAATAATTATATATAATTTCATTAAAATTGATGTGATATAAATGATCCGTATTAATTATTATATTTCTGTTTAGTAAATTTTATTTAAACTGCTTATAAGAGTGTTTCAAAAAAGTCGACTATTATTGTTTTTTCAAAATCCCCTGTGAAATAGATTCAGGGCGGTGAGAAGAAATGCCTGTAAAAACCGGAACTCTTAATATTAATTTTTAGAGGTCTCGCATCGCGATTATTTATTTTCCATATAAATTATATGAGAAAAATTAATTTTCATCTTCTCATTCTTATATCTTAAAAACCAATTGACGGATGTAAATGACTGAAACGTATCTTATAGAAATTGAATGCTCTACAAAATTGTCCCTAATAATTTTTTTGATAAATCAACACCCACTGTACAGCCACGATGTAATCAGTAAAAATGCACAAAACGACAAAATGTAATGTGCCAAAAATAATATATAGCAATTTGCAGAAGAATAGAAATTTTACAGTTTTCAAAGCGAGCAAACAAAAACAAAACGTTTAAAAGCTCTTACTTAGAATGGAACAAAAATGTTGATACAGTTATTTATTATGATACAGTAATTTATTAACTCGTAGAAAAGAGACCATTACGTTCAATTAAAATCATTTTTTTTAATACCAATATGCACCAATTTCCGAACTTCCAAATTGATTAAATCCTTCAAACAGTTCGAACATCACTTTGCTATTTAAAAGCAAATTTTCATTTAAAATTTAAAACAGCACTCGAAAGTTTCTAATCATTTATATCGGATATATTAGAAAAAAAAACTAACCGATGTTTTGAGTTAACAAAGTTCTCGACGTAATGAAATAAATGCTTCAACTTTTAAGTTTTTACTTTAAAACGATTATAAGAAAACTTTACGAAATTTTCTCAAAAGTAAATCCACAAAAGCATAAAAATAACAAACTTTAAACTTGAAAAGAAACTCATGCTTAATAAATTTCAAGCAAGTAATCTTCTTTGAAGTTTAAAACTAAAATTAAATAAAATTGGCTAGAAAATTGACTGGGATTGCTTTGCTTTTCCTCACCTCATTTACTAAGAGGAAAAACCAACCGGAAGGCAAACAACAAAAACAAGATTTTTTCAAGCACTTAACATTCGCTTTTATTACGATAACAATGGAAAATCGAATCAAATCAAATGTTAACGCAGAAGTTTTATTTTGCAGTTCTTAAAACAATCGACCGCAGTCGCATTACAACAACAAAAAAAAAAAAGACAAAACAAAAACATCGATGCACTTCGACCAACAAATACTTTTCATAACGATCGAAACGATTATTGTTTTTAACCGCAAATATTGAGCAAGCCGTCCACACTATACGGACTGGACTTCTAGACCGAGAATGCTTCACACACACACACGCACACAGACACAAACACCAACAATCACCAACTGAGGTGATTAGCAGGGGATAAAGTCTCGTCGCTTCAATATTAAAGACTATAACCGTAAAAATATATCGTTGCTGTAAATTTCAATTGCTGCAAAATAAAGCTAAATAAAAACAGAGCAAAAAAAATATGTATAATAATTTAGATGGACCAACAGATTTAGTGAGAAAGAGAGAGAGTGTAGAATACAAAGGGTAAAATCTATACAAAGAAAAACGGAGAAAAATGGAGAAAAGAAGCTTTGAACAGAGCATCAAAATAGTGGAAAAAACACTGAAAATCAAAGCACAAAAATAAAAACATTTCTAAAGCAATAACAACAACAACAACTATAAGGATTATTAAATCAAAGTAGATAGCAGCACGGTATGCCATGCACAGTGTAACGGGTGTGACCATAATTAATGAAAAATTAATATTAAAAATATGTAGGAAGAAATAATTTCCATATTTCAAAAATTTAGAAATAGGGCTGAGAGCATTGATTGATTCCGTTAACGCAGAACTCTAGTAAGGACCAATAATTGAGATATTTGAAGAATGAACTCATCTTTGTTTTCAATCCAGAGCAAGCAAAAAATAGCTTCGCTCTGATAGAAACTGTTTTATCCAATGCTTGTCAGAATAGACACTACCAGCTACTCAACAGTATGATCCATAAACTAAAAATTATATATGTATATATGAAAATGGGTGAAATTATTGATATGTAGAGAACTACATTCCGTTAAATTGATTCCATTCCCGATTGGGTCAAAAACTGACATAAATGCAACACATCCTTTCTTCAATTCAGTCCATACGTATTGTACATACCCATATTTTATTCTATAACACGATTATTTATAAAATTGTCAAAACGTCACATAACTTTCAATGGCCTCTGAATTTAGCAGCACAAACTTTAACTTCAGACTTTGACTCTACTCACCTATTGCTCATGGTTAAGAACTTCCTGGATCATATCAGAATCAGAAAAAAGTATTCAAAAGGTTAGAAACGTAAGTTGAAGGGAAAGAGAAACTACATTGTTTATTTCAGAACTGCTCTCAAAAGCTACTGTTTCTTGAGTAAACAATTATTTAAAAAATTTGTCATTCCATCCTCAAAATGACGAAAAACGTCTTCAGTTTGTGAAAAAAAGATCAACAGCTTCAACACATTTTGTCATATGGGCATTTCCAAACTGGCGTTACGTACAATTTTTACGAACAAATAATAAAAAATTTATAAAAAAGTGAAATTTATAAAAAGATTTTTTTATTTTTGCGTAGTAATTAAGTAGCACTTTATTCATTAAAAGAATTACAACAATCAATCCTCAAGATTTAGAGATATAAGCAAAAATATGCTCTGGCGTGACGTTACAAAAACCAGAAGTAGTTTTAGACATCGATTACAAAATTTGCAAAACTCTGCGAATTGGACAAGACTTTTTGTATAAAACCTTTCTTAGAAGATTTTGAAATAATATAAGTTTATTTAGTGTGGCGGCCGTGGCGTAGTGGGTAGAGTGTGTGACTCTTACGCCAGAGAACCCAAGTTCGAATCCTCCATCCGACACAGAAAGTTTTTTCAATTGAATTAATTGTTCTGTTCGGCCGTCACCTCTCTGCAGACAATGGCAAACCTCAGAGAGTAAAAACTGCCATGAAAAGCTTCTTGAGAACATAAGCCGTTCGGAGTCGGCATAAAACATGTAGGTCCAGTTCTCGATCATTTGTGTGCAAACATTTCACATCACACACAACACAATTGATGATTAGAAGCTCGGTCAAAGTCCTTTCAAGGGCTGAAATGGCCATTTCGTTTTTTTTTTTTTTTAAGTTTATTTTCCAAGTAATAATATTTTAAAATCTTTTCCCGTTTTTTTGTTACTAGGCTTAGTCATCTGCCGTGACGTTACTGGCGTTACGTTACTTAAATTTTATTGTAATTTAATTGGGTAATTAAGTAGTTAGGTTATTAAGTAATTATGTAATATAGTAATTAATAAAAAAATTTTAAATATTCTGTCTCTTCTTGCATCAACCATTTTCCATGATTTTTCCCCATTTTTTACTAAAACAAAAACGTCTACGAACCATTTGCTAAACATTTACTAAAAATAAAAATTACATTTGTGAAACAGTGCAGACGATTTGATCATCATGGCAAATGAGTTTATGTTCAAATTGCTTAAATCAATAAATATTAAACGTTTCTCTAAGACAATATCATTAAATAATTAGTTTTTAATAACATGTCATGGCGGACTTTTTTCTAGAAATGTCCATATATAGACGGACGGATAAGCCTTGTAGATTATCGAACATGTCCAAAATAATAAGTCATTTGAAACGAAATCTTTTCTAATTCCTAGACTTAAGCTAACACACTTAAGTTCTTTAACCTTTTCCAGGTCCAAGCTGAAATCCTACAACTGTCATCTTTGTCAACTGTCATCTTTCATAGCATCTTTCAGTGCTATGAATGAATCCTTTCGTCTTCCAGTCATTATTCATATTTCCATCTTTTTTTTCACGGTCTGCAAAAGATATTTCCGATGTAGCCACTTTTTCCTCCGAGTCGCTGCTTCTGCTGAGACTATTGATTTTCACGTTTTTCTTAATCGTCCGACCCGCCGTAAGCACTGAGTATTCCATTCAAACTACGGTGTCGCGATGTTGACTTTTAGCTTTCTCAGTGTATGCTGCCCTTCCTCAACATCCAACAGGTTTTGACAAATTTGACGTTAAAATGTCTAGTTAGATATAATTTTCGGCCAACAAAATTTTACGATTCTTCGCAATAACTGAAAGAACGTTATTGTTAAGATACCAAAACAAGGACAACAATCTTGAAAACTGCAAGAAATGGCGTGGAATTACCGTTTTGTACAGTTTTCCTAAGCTAATATCCACTACTATCGATCCTGCATCGACCACATCAACAGCATGCATATGATTCTCGCGCAATCAACATAGTTCAAGTCACCATTCATATTAATGTATTAATTATTTGTTGCCAACATTATACGATATGACTTAAATAAATTGAAATCTTTGACCAAGTGAATGACAAATGCATACGGAGGTGAGGAGAGGAATATCTCATAAATAATCGACTTTATTCAGGTGTCCAAAACAATCAAAAATCTTGGACTAATTTTTAATCCAATCATTGTAATCATACATTTTTATTTTAATGATCTTCAAAATATTAAAAGTTCTCTTGATAAAATTTTGTATAAAAATTAATACATGCTGGAATATGTAAAAACACAGCGTGAGGTTATAATGTTTATATATCACCTCTTTTTACTAGTGACTATTAAGATCAGTTGTTAGAGCAATGAATCTGAACGATGAGGGTTCGAATCCCGAATCCCGCAGATTTTGCTATTTTTTTTTTTTTGTTGAAACTATTCTAATACAAGAGTTTATTACAACTTGTTTCTATGCGGAATTAAAATTATTTTTAATATTTGACGTCGACTAAATTATGATACGGTTTCGGTGTCGTCATGTATACAATTCAGAATTTACTAGAATTGGTCCAAGACTTTTGACCGTGAACGTAAGATGTTTCGTTCTGCACAATGGGTGGACGATTCGAAGTACAACATGGTGTGATTCAAATGGAAATTCTTTCACCTAGCCTCTTCTTACTGGCGAAAGCCGATATACTAACTGCCACTGTATGTACAATTTAGAGACATGGCTTCCATTTGAGAGCTAAGATATTTGAATTATGCGAACTAGAAAAGATGTGTGAATGGCTATTTTTAAATGGAGAGTCGGTTGGTGTTAGTATTAACAATAAAACAACAAAAACAAGGCCGTAAGGCCCAGAGGCCATTTCACAAATCAGCGCATTATTCTGAACTTGATGAAAATGAAGGGATAAACAGTTTAGGTACATCTGAAGTTTGTATCATTTGATGGCAAAACAAACCTAGACTTTAACAACAGAATAAGTAAAGCTCGCACTGCTTTTGGGATTCTGTCTCCAATATGGAAATCCAGTCAAATTTCCTTATGCAACAAGCTGGGACTCTTCGAACTCAACGTAAGATTCGTGTCATCGTATGTCTGTGAACCTTGAAAAGTCTCGAAAACCATCACGAGAAAATTACAAACTTTGGTTAATTGTTGTCTAGGATAAATTCCAGTCCTAGTTGCTCTTAAAAAATTTAAATATTTCCAACCAATATCATTATTTTATGCTATTTCATATTTGAACATATCTCCCTCAATAGTGGCCGTAGCCGAACTGTTAAGTGCGTGGCCCATATACCAAAGAACCGCGGTTGACCTTGGATCTCCTCTTTGCAAACAATGGAAAACCTCAGAGAGTAAGAATGCTTTGTGAATTTTCCTGAGGACATGAGTCGATCGGAATTAACATACAACTTGTAGATCCACTTTTCAATAATTTTTGTACAAAAATTAAATAACATACAATTGATAATGAGAGCTCAGCCAATTGGTTTTTTCCCCCCTTTCAACAGCACCAAGCCAGTTTCATATCAAGCATGTCAACATTAATAATCAGACATCGGGAGTCTCACTCCCGCAAATCAAAGTATTGTAGAATCAACAGATTTTTTATTACCACAGATATCATCATCTGATGTTGAAAACTATCTATCTAAATTCGACTCACAGGTGATTTCAAAACAACTTTGGCACTTACAAAATTCTACAATTTCAAAAACTTTAACTGCTCCTAACCATCTTCTCATGTCTACCATTAAAAAAAGTTTAAGCATATTTTATCATAGTTACTTTGAGGCGTAACGTCTTTAGCCACGTATGCAACAATACAGCGAATTAGATGGAGATTAAACTCGATGTAGCAAAAGGTTTCAATAACAACAAATAATAACAAAATTTCGCCGCACTAGGCAGTATAAAAAAACGACGATATTGTTACTGTTCGTAGTGCAATTCTAATCCACTACCTTTCGATCTTTAGACGAACGTTTTACCCACTGAGCAACTTACTCAAGTTAATTTGAGGTGATGATTAACTATTAGGTATTAGCTAGTTTCTCTTTTTCTTTTTTTATCTGATGTAATTGGATTGTGTATTGGCTATATTAAAAGTAATGCACAAACCATAAAGTTTATATAAAATTTCCGAAAATGTAGTTGTAATTTATGAATTGTCATCGACTATTTGTAATATAGAATGGACACCACACACATTCGTCCCTGCACTGCTTTAATAGCATTGTAATCGATTTTGCAATAAATGTTTGCATAAGCTTTTCTTTTTATGAATTTATTTCAGTCCTTGATTGTATAAATACAAAGCAATACAATTGAGTTTCTATGACTTATTGTTTTTATTATTTAAGCAGTGCAGTAACAACAGTGGCAACATATTATAACTTCGTAAACACGGTTCGGTATGAAAATTGGAACACATTCGACAGACGATAATTTTTTTATTTTATTTATTTAAGTCTATGAATATACATTCAATCAGTCTAGGATTACAAAGGTCAAATAAATTTCAAAAATACTTAAAAAAGACTATACAATAATGACGTCATAGAATTTTTGGACATTGAAAAATCTAAATTACAAATTAGATTAATATTTTTAAACAATTTTAGATTTCTGGAAATTTGCGCAGTTAATTCGAGTTCGAAATATAATAAAAGGAAGACAGAGGACTAATAGACATGGAAAAGACATAAAAAAGCATTTATTCATATTTAGATGTAGATTATTTAGAATACACCATTTGTAAAGATTATTAACATCACTCTGAAGAAGGGCACTATAAGATTCATTTGTTATTTTAAGGAAGATCTAGAGGTCACCAGGGAAAAACAGACAATTATAGTGCACAAACAAGGATGTCATATCATTAATGAAAATAACAAACAATAACGGATCCAAAAGACTCCCTTGCAGAACACCAGACACTTGCAGCAAAAAGTATAAGGCTTTACATTATCAAAAGTAAGCTCTGTCCATTATATAAATACGATTTAAGCCATTTCAAAAAATTTGAATGAAGTCCTAACAACTCACATCTTTTAATTAAAATGGGATGGTATATTTTATCGAAGGCTTCTGAAAAATCAGTATAGGTAACATCAACTTAACAACCTAGCTGAAAGGTTGATAGACAGTACTCAGAGAATAACATTAGATTAGATATAGTATAGCGGCCCGTAACGAAACCGTGTTGACATGAAAGAGTTTATCTTTGACAAAGTACTCAAAGAGCTTTGAAATAACATTTAATTTAGAAATAGGCCTGTAATTGGCTACATTATTTTTGCAACCATATCTATGAATCTGCGTAATAAGAGCCACTTTCTAGTAATCAAGGAATACACCCGATCGCAACGAGATATTAAAGATAACTTTAAGCTATAACTTTAAGAAATAGTAAACTTTTCGAACAATTTTTGAAAAAACAGCACATATACCATCAGCATCAACACTACTCGATGCTTTAAAGTCGCGAATACCATTTAAATAAAACAACCTGACTCAATAATAGTGATCCAAACTCAAACGGCTGTAATACAACGTCGGAAAATTCATAATTGCAAATTCTTGGCAAATCATAGATAGACCTCAAATAATCTGCGAAAAGATTAGCTGTGTTTGTTACCGAAATACACAAATGAGGGTATATTTCAACAACCTTTTTTAGATTTGACAAATCGCCAAAAGAATTTAGGATTTGTCTTTATTTTGTTTTCAAATTATATCAATTACTAGCAGGCAACAGTTGTTCGCTGCCTCGCCACGGACATTTTTTTATCAATTAACACTACGTTCACACTGACAGCTAAATGCGCATTTAACGAAATGCGCATTAGCAATTTAGAATGTATGGCCGTATGCTCTTTGAAGGAGTAAAAGAGCCAAAAATATATTTTGCATTTTGTAAATGCGCATTAAGCTCTCAGTGTGAACGTAGTATAAGAGTGTTAACACATTTTTGCTACTCTTTGAATGAGTGTGGAGAGAGATAGAGCACAAAAACTTTATAAAAAAAAAATACTAAACACGCTAAAGGTGTTCAGCTAATCGCCTTGTGTTTAGAAATGAACAAATTTTGATCGCGCTACATTGTGTTTACCCGCTCTCATTGTCACTGTTTTATGGCAGTTTATACTGAAAGCATTAAAAACTTTTTAACGCCGTTCAAACTTAAGACATGCATGCAAAACGAAATAAAAACAAATTTATTTTGTTATGTTTTGATTTGCAGCTCAGCATTGTATTTATATGTACCTCTCTTTTCACCTTGCGCAAGGCTACTCTGTTTTTATGTTGTGCTGTGCTAACTGAGCAGAAAAAGAGAAGAGTAGAGAACAACATGAAGGTTGTTGAAACTGTCGCTGTACAAAAACGTGAAAAGAAAACGGGCAAGCAATTCGTGGCATCGGGGATGATTTCTTTAAAAACTTATCACTTAAATTATAAGTTATAATATTACAAATGATTTATTAAACATTTTAAAACTTATTTCATAAAAATTAAATTTTCAAAAATTTGGAAACGAAAATATGCACTTCAATTTTATATAATAGTATAGAATGATTATAAAGGTATTTATCTAAGAAATTGAACTCTCGCATATAATGCCTGTATTTAACAAAGAAATAACTTTGATTGGTACTCAAAAACTTTCTATAGAATTTAGAAGGTACATTTTTATAATTTTAATAAAACATCACCTTGCCGCCGATATTTCGCATCGATGTAGTGCGAAAGTGTAGTGTATTTGAAGTTATACACGTTTGAAGAAGTCCACATTAAATTTTTAAGTATTCCGATTTTGATGAAATTCAAATGACTACGACTTTTTAATGAATCGGTAGATTGTAACAAATTAAATGTCAATTGAAAGATAAACTTTTTCAGTTTGAGGTTAAGGTTCTTCAGATGGGGTCTTCATTAGATCGGGTAATAAAACCACTAGAAGGAAACACCAAAATTTTCCGCACTCAGCAGTAAAAATATATTTTATCCTCTGAACTACGCAACTCTATTGAATAGAATTGTTGACTAACTTTATAGAAACAGTTCATATTTTCTTCCCTTATCTGATGGCCTTGGAAATAGTATCTTATAATAATGAATAAGCCACAAAATTAAAAAAGCACTATAACATAAAATTTCAGATAATTTACTCTAAAGAGGGTGGATCAATGGCTTAGAAGTTTATGAATATGACAAGAAAATTCCTTGCAATTCCTTGCAAAAACGAAATGATTCTTCTTATGCTGATTTCATTTTTTTTCCACTGCAAGAAATAGCTACTAGAATTTTATTCGCCAATTGTTTTGGTACAAGCTATTTTTATGTGCGTCCAGATATGAGAAGTAGGAGTATTCATATTCTGATTTTCAGATCATATTATTATTTTCACAAATTATATATGAAATCATTTTGGTTTTATTTACTAAAGTGCCATTTCTCTTTCGGTTAATATGGGAGTTCGACTATTTTGACTTCGCCCAATTTTACTAAACTTATATGAAATCTGTTCCCATACTTTTCAATTAAAATCAGTAAAATTCGAAATTTGAGAAACTAAGCAAGCAAACCTTTCAGAAAGAGCATAAAACTCAAAAAGAACTACATTTCTCAATGGTTTGCAAAATATAGCTATGCTAAAATAAAATGTTTTTGAAAAACGTGAAAATAATGGTGAAGAAGGGTGGTGGTTATTTTAAATATGTTATATACAAATTTTTTATGAATTCATTCATAAAAAATTCACAAACATCCTTTCGTCAGGCAAAAACCACGTAACACTTTTAGTTTCGACTCTTCAAGTTGATTTCTCTAAGGAGAATTTTTTGACCTTGAATCATGGTTTTCTCAAAATTCTGACGTGACGGAGAACTTGGGTGCCAGATTCGTGATAAAGAGCTCGAGGATAATTAAAAACATTGGTCGGTTTTTTACTCACCAAAAATTGGGGTCTTTTTTGTGCACAGTGTTATCAAAAGAAAATTGTGATTCTTTCAATATATCGGACAAAGTCCTTTGTAAGATAAATTCCAATGAAGTATATAAAAAATCAAAGTTTACATAGCGTAACCAAAATACTCTTACCAGAAAGCAACAAGTCTGGCTCAACAAAAGTAAGAAAACTAGCGCTTTGTATTTTATAGTTTTAACTTGTATTTCGTGATTTTAGTATTTTTAGTGCATTTTGTCAAAATTACCCTCTTTTTTAACGTTTTGGTGCCTTTTGATTTAAAACTGCATGGAATGGAAATGATTTGCTCTCTTATTATCTCTTATTGAGACGTGACACTGTGCCACTGTGGGTAAAATATGTTTTCAATATATCCAACAAAGCGATGAAAAGGAAGAAGCAGAGGATCTCGGTCAAAATGATTTGTATTAACTTTTAGAAAATTTCTTCGGTATGTTATAGAAAACTATTCACAGGCAAACAAAAATTGAGCTGAATGCAAGACAACAAAATATGTAAGCATTAACTCCTACGCTGCTTGCATGGAATATGGACACAAAAAAATTTGCTTCATTTTTGCCACTTACTCAGTCAAAACTACGACATGGTTTTGTTCTTGCTGTACCGCTTAGCTCGCTTCAAGCAGCTCATGCATTCTCTTGTACACTTTGCACGCAGCAAATTGGCCAAAAAAACAATATAAAAAATAAAATCGAATGCATGCATTTTTGCCAGGTTGGCAATTTGAAAATAAATTCCCCAAATCGCTATGCTTTGTTTACCGTTTCGACCATGTTGGCAATTATTAGAATTTTGCAATTCATGTCAGGGCTTAATTTATGTGTGTGTGAGTCTATATTTTGTGTTATTTGGGAGAGTGTGGATGAGTATGCGCTTATTTTTTTTTATGTATTTATTTGTTCGACAATTTATGCGATTGCTAATTTTTTCACTTTTATTACTGGTGTAAAATTTTGCTGCCATAGGTTTATTCAATATTTTTAAGGGGGTTGGGCAGTAGCACTGTTTGAGAAGCTCAGTCAGCTTTGCCATTTTTTGCTCAATTTGCCAATATACGCAGAATGACAAAATTCAATATTTATAGACTAAAAATGTATCTGCCGCATATGTTTGTTTATTAACCGTTTTTCGTTTTTTCTCTATTGAGATATGTTTGCATTACCTATAGGAACAAACTAACTTGTTTTTAAAAACAACTAATTAAAAAACTAGTTTAAAATAAACCAGTATATGAACTACTTTGAATTATATTAAGGCGGCAACTACTCTGATTTTGACATGTTTTAATTGCAAATTTTTATTAGATTACTAGTTTATATATATTTAACCATGTTATTTCATCAAATAATATTAACTTTAGGCCATCAGTAATAGTTTTCAATTGGTTATTTTAAAATCATTAAAAAATAATTTAAATATTACTATTAAGTAGTTGAAAATATATTCAGACGAAAGTCAATTCAATACAAAATATGTTAGTTCGTTCTATGGAAAAAAGTCAGAATTTCAACTAGTTGTGGTTGACAAAAAACTACTTTATCAACTACTTTTAAATTAGTTGATTTTCCTACAGGGTTAATAGTTGTTGACAGTAAATATATATGTGAATCTGTGTATATGGGAGTATATTATATGTTATATCATTGCGTTTAGTTTTAGTGTAAATTATATTTTTCATTCATATATTTGCTTTTTTTATACTTTTGTATTAAAATTTGTTGAATAATTTTACTCTGTGAAAGCCAAGTTATTAAAATGTTATTTTTCATGCATTTAAAACTGAATATTCAAAAAAATACCAAATTTTGAACCACAGAATACAGTTTTTCAAATCATTTTAAATTATTTTGTTGACGGAATGCTTTTTTTAAGCGAAATCTAATGTAAAATTTAATGTGTGTGGCTTATTTTCGGTAAAAGTCTGTTTTTCAACTTGAACAATTTGAATGTTTAAGAAAACAGATTAAAAAAACAGTAGACAATTTTTGTATTAAAAATTTACCAAGGCAGTTTTAGAGATTTAAAATTGTCCAATTTTAGCCTGAAATTATTTTCAGTATAAATCTTTTGCCTCGACCTTTTTTCCTACGGTTTTATTCTAATTGATATAAACGTCCTTTGCTAATTTCACAAAAAAAAAAAAAAATTTAATAATGCAAACATTCACATATTGTAAGGGGGATTCACTATTAGCAAACGCCCCCAAAAAACCACTTTTTTTGTTTTAATAAATAGAGAAAATGATTTAAGTTTTATATTTTCAGTTCAGGCAACTTTTTTCAGTGTTTGACAGCTGTTATTGAAATAATTTTATTTAAATATCAAATCAATAAATTTCAATATAAAATTCCTTATTATCTTAATCTCCTAGTAAAATGCAGCAAACGCGTAAGGAACGCGTTGTTTCGGTCACTAGGTTACTGATACAAGCGTGGCTGTGATCACTTGATGATGAATGGACGTTCTTTGAACCCAATAGAAACTAAAACTTTGAAATATGTAACCACTGCAGGAACCACTGCCTTTGGTTCAATTTTTAAGATTTAATTATTACAGATTCAGCAGCATGGCTCGAGAATGGTTCTATTGGCGACTTATCCATTTTTCATCTGTATAATCGATTTCAAATGAGAAGCAAATGGAAAGTCGTCTCGGTCGTCAGCTCTTAGTTTTTAACCGACTTCAAAAAGGAGGAGGTTCTCAAGTTCGTCGGTTTCTCTGTTTTTTTTTTTTTTTTTTTTTTTTTTAAATGTATGTACATCGATAACTCCTAAACTATATGACTGATTGCCATAATTTTTGGGGAACAGATAGATATGATAAGCATGGAGGTGCCCGTAAAAAAGTGGGCGGTATTCGATAACTGGGCGTGGCAATAAAAGATCTCGCAATATTAAATATTGCATATCTTGAATAATTTTGAGGCTAGAGTACTGCAATTGAGAATAGGGGTAGGCATTATTATTAAAAATTATCGTCAATAAAGTGGGTGTTATTCGACAAGTGGGCGTGGTAGTATTATAAACACACTCTATCTCGAATAATATGGACACTAGGATACAGAAATTGAATGCAGTGGTAGGCACAGTTAATACAAATTACGGTCAAGAAAATGGGCGTTATTTGATAAATGGGTGTGGCAATATTAGAAAAAGGGTATATCTCGAATAATATTGATACTATAGTACTGCAATTTAGTATAAGGGTAGGCATTACTAATTACAAAGTATGGCCAATAAAGTGGGCGTTATTCGACAAATGGGGGTGGCAATATTATAAAAACACTGTATCTCGAATAATATGGATACTAGGGTACTGATATTTAGTGTAGTGGTAGGCACAATTATTACAAATTGCCGTCAACAAAATGGGCGTTATTTGACAAATGGGCGTGGCAATATTAGAAAAACAGTATATCTCGAATAATATTGATACTATGGTACTGCAATTTGGTATAAGGGTAGGCATTATTAGTAAAAATTACGGTGAAAAAAGTGGGCGGATTTCGACTACTGGGCGTGACAATATTAGAAAAACAGTGTATCTGGAATAATATTGACACTAGGGCACTGAAATTTATTGTAGTACAGGGGTAGGCAGAATTATTAAAAGTTATGGTCAATAAAGTAGGCGTTATTCGATAAATAGGCGTGGCAATACTAGATAAACACTATCGCAGATAATATTTACGCTGGGGTACTGAAATAAAGTACAGAGGTAGGCACAATTATTGGAAATAACGCTCCAGAAAGTGGGCGCTTATTTAACAAAGGGGCGTGGAAATATTAAAAAAACACTATATCTGGAATAATATTGACACTAGGGTAATAAAACTCGTTACAAGAATGGGTATAATAATTTCAAAACATGTGACATCTAATTTAAATTTAAGAGGCAGATATTTGAAATAACCAACAAACTTTCAGAATTTAATAGAACAAATTTTTTCGGAACAATTGTTCTAATGTTGTTTATACTCTTTTTTCGAAAATTTATCATATTCTCTAAAAAGGAAGAAATAAAAATTTTTTAAAAAAAAAAACAACCGACTACAAAATCACTTCAAAGTTAAAAATAATTTTAAAAATACTATTCCTTTTAATTTCTTGGTCATATTTGATAATTTATTTAAACATATTATTAGTTATGAAATCTTATTATCTTAATTTTTTTCTTATTTGTTTTATTATCATAAATATATTAATATCTTGATGAATACAAATGCTTTGAAGTTGGCGCTTCTGATTAAAAGTCTGATTATATTAGCGCCGACCTTTAAAGCTTTGTATTCATCAAGATATTAATATATTTATGATAATAAAACAAATAAGAAAAAAATTAAGATAATAAGATTTCATAACTAATGATATGTTTAAATAAATTATCAAATATGACCAAGAAATTAAAAGGAAAAGTATTTTTAAAATTATTTTTTACTTTGTAGTGATTTTGTAGTCGGTTGTTTTTTGTTTTTGTTAATTGTAAGCTTATCGCAGATCTCTTTCGCGAACTGTAGCAATTTTTTTTTTATTTATAAAAGGTCTCGATTTTGAGATCAAGCCGGTTTTCGAGTTACTGCAGCTCTTAATCCTGCGTACAAACGGCAAATTATCAGTACCCGAGCAAGTTAAGAGCTAGGATTCATATTGTGAGTTTCATAAAAAAGAAGCCATTTGAATTGTTTGAACAGAATTGTGTCATCGTTAGGAATAAGGAATTGACAATGTAGAGCTTTGCCAATTCCGTTAGTTTATAAAACATCCTTAAAATATATGAAGTAGATGAAAACATTTTTATAATAATATTAAAAAATCTTTACATTATATTCATGTAAGCTATTTCAGCCTGCAGATAAACCAGAAATTTAACTCTTTGCACTCTAAAACTTTACTTGCCTAGTTACTTGAGCAACTAACAATTTTAAGGCATCAGGGCGCCGTTGAGCCCCATGCAAAAAGTGTCAATAAATAGAAAGAATCGCTGTAGACCAATACAAAATTTGGTAAATAAGTTTAAATTAGCTATATGATCACATGTCAAAATATTTTTAAATCCACCCACAACCACTCCTACTTTTCATATAGCACAAAAATTAAAAACGCAATATTTTGTTTTCTATTGAACCGATATAAAAGGCATTCCGTCAAAAACCTGAAATACAGTGTAGATTAAAAAAATTATTTTTTGCCACGCCGACCTCTCAAACGCAATGTTTTATACCACGTGTTTTTCAAAATTTCAACTTCAATGAAGCGTATCATCTGTAAGGTTAAAATTAATGGCTTATAGTTTTTAAAAAAATTACTAGTTTGGGTTTTATAAAAAAAGAGTAAAAAATAAATCATTAAAAAAGCTTACCGTTTCGTTATAATTTAAAAAAATAATGGAGTGAACCTCACAAATTGGTGCTGGTTGCTAGTGTGATACTAGCAAGAGTTGTAAAATATAATAGTTATAAAATACAATCCTTTTTGGAATGTTAATAAAGTGAGCACAGGTCGTATAGTACACATGACTTGCATACATATTTGAGGATTTTTTAAAGGTCTCTTGTTTAAAGCGAATTTTCAAACGAAAAGAAAAGGTTTATTAACAATTTAAATAAAAATTATTTAAAATTCACTAAAAAACTAATACGTTAATATTCATTAAAAATTTAACGATTTTTAATAAAAAAAATATATATATTTTTATACGCCAGAGAACTCAGGTTCGAATAGCACCTGACACAAAAAGTTTTTTCAATTGAATTAATTTTTCTGTTCTGCCGTCACATATCTGCAGACAATGGCAAGCCTCAGAGAGTAAAAACTGCCATGAAAAGCTTCTTAAGAACATAAGCCGTTCGGCGTCGGCATAAAACATGTAGGTCCAGATCTCGATCATTTGTGTTCAAACATTTCACACAATTGATCATAAGAAGTTCGGTCCAAGTTCTTTCAAGGGCTGATATGGCCATTTTCGTTTCGTTTTTGTTTATTATATATATTAATAGAGCAAAGCTTTTGCAACTTCGTTCCTATCGGCCGATAGCATTCCTATCGGCAAAACAGCTGCTGATACTATTTTACTGCCATGCATAAGTATCTTGTGGACGGAAATTTTCTTATAATACCAATAATACAGTATACTTTTTAAACTTTTTAGAATCCTGTTTGCATTCAAAATAAATTTTAGCAATTTCACTATATTTTAATTCAAGAACTCGCTTTAATTTGCCAATTTGTAATGCATTTCATTTAAAAATTGTAAATTAAGCAAAAAAATATCTGAGCTTGAATTGAACGTCGGCTTTTCAATTGGATCCGTTCAGAACATTTTGAAGAATGAATTGGGCTTGAGACGTGTCGCTGCGAAGTTGATACCGAAAGAACTCAATTTCATGCAAAAAAGAGACCGAGTTGCTATCGCGAAAGACATGCTGGAAATAGTCGAAAACGACGAATCATTCATCGAATACATTATTACTGGTGATGAGACATAGGTATACTAGTATGACACGCAAGTCAGGCATCAGGCGAGTGAATCAGGCTCAATTTTTTCTTCCATCGTAAAAATCGAAGACACGAAAAAAGTTGTTGTAAACAAAACACTGTCACATTACCAAATGTCAACGAGAGACGTTGATTTTTGGCAGCTTTGTCATAGTCACATGTGGCAACCTACCAAATTTTCGAATCGGACAGTTAAGTCTGGTTCATAGTATGTTTTTAATAATTCTGCCTACCCCTGTACTACGATAAATTTCAGTGCCCTAGTGTCAATATTATTCGAGGTACACTGTTTTTCTAATATTGCCACGCCCAGTAATCAAATACCGCACACCTTCTTGACCGTAATTTGTACTAATAATGCCTAATCCTATACCAACTTGCAGTACCATAGTATCAATATTATTAGAGATACACTCGTTCTCTAATATTTCCTCGCTTATTTGTTGAATAACACCCATTTTACACTACACTAAATTGCAGTACCCTAGTGTCAATATTATTCGAGATACAGTAGTATCTAGTATTGCGAGATCTGGTATTGCCACGCCCAGTTCTCGAATACCGCCCACTTTTTACGGGCACCTCCGTGCTTCTGATATCTATCTGTTCACCAAAAATTATGGCAATCAGGCATATGGCTTAGGAGTTATCGATGTACATACAAAAAAAAAAAAACTCCTCCTTTTTCAAGTCGGCTAAAAAGACTTAATAGCTAAATGCATTAAGAAATAAGCCACGGTTTCTATTGAAAAATAAGTAGAATTGCGATTTATATCAAATAATTTTCTGTGCTATAGAAAGTATTATCTAGTGCATTTTAAAACAGTAATCACGACAATCTCAACTGTAAGTAATTAAAAAAAAAAAAAATTATTACAAAACAAAAAAAACTTAACATACTTGTTGTTAAGAGGGGGATTAAAGAACTCTTGCCTCAAGTAAACTTTAATGAACCAGCTGAATTTCAAGGGGTTGCTTGGACCACAGGGGGAATAGTGGCCTTTTATTTCAATGCCATTATAATCTCCGAAAAAAAATGCTACCTTGTACGCGTGATAGTCCCGGTTTACACACGTCAACAGTTGATGCTCAACTGTTAAATTCCTGGGTAAGCGACCTACAAGGAGAGGTGAAAGAACAGAATTGAACGTACCGACAACTTTAGAGCAATATGCTTTGTGCTTTCGTTGTCCCGTTATTTTTCATTTCTTCAACTTGCAAAGCATGGCAAGAATTGATCGTCAACTCTTGATGTGTGTAAACTGAAGAGTCAACTTTAAAAGGGAATATCAAAAAATGAACCATCAACTGTTGACGAGTGTTAACCAGGATATACAATCATAACTCTGCCATGCCTTGTACCAAACAACTTTCTGAAATTTAAGCGTATTCTTTAAAATAGACTTGTTCCGAACTCTTTAAATAGCGTGGGCTACCAAATTTTTCATCGCCTGGTTAGCTCAATAGAAGTGCTCTAGCTTCACGATCAGATAATCCTGGGTTCGAAACCCACTCGGTACGTTTTTTAGCAGTTAAATACTAGCATTCATTCTGATAAAGTTAGATTGAATTAAAGTGTTTTCAATTTGTGGGTTTGCAAAATTTATCATAAGTGAACTTATATAGTCTATTTCAACTAATATACCAAGTTTTATTGGTATACGATTACTCCATATTAGTGCTATACAAATATCGTATAAGATGTATGGGAGTTGGGCGTGGCAAAAAAATATTTTTTTAATCTACGAATATATTTCAGATTTTGAAGGAGTTGTTCTGATATAATTTCAATACGAAAAATATAGAGCGTTTTAAAATTTTGTGTTTCATGGGAAGTAGGCGTGGTTGTGAGCAGATTTAAAAAATGTTTAATCACTTAAAGTAGAGGTATTCCAACTTATGTACCAAATTTGATCGATCTACGATGAATCCTATTTTTTCCAAGCTTTGAACGGGATGAAACCACTGTGCGCCGTATCACTGTGAGCGTATCCTCTCGGGCGCAAACATTAAGGCCAAAAACGAATAAAGAGAAGAGTGCCAAATTGCTAACAGAATTCATGAGCGAGGCTGACAAGCCAATGAGGAGTGAAACGTGATTCGTTTATGGTTCCGTGCTAAAGAACGAAGTAGGTTCCACTTCTTGTTGGCTCGTTGAAGCTTATCAGGCAAAAATAGCTGGCTGCAAACGTTATTCCAGCACAGCACCGGAATTCCTTGTTTCAGGATTCCATGAAATACTCGACCAATTTCGGTTGATGAGCTGTCCTCCAAAGGTTAATCAACTTTTTCTCAACTGACTAGTTCAGGAAGAGATCAGGAAGAGATAAAATCATGGTTGTATCTCACACGCTGCAGTCGCTCTTTGAGAAACCATCACAATATCCAAATGTTCCTTTTAAATATGTATGAGCAGATTCTACATATTTTTTATATAAAATTCAAAATTTGTTTTAATTTAATTTTTATAATTGCTTATAAAGAAAATTTGCTTATATTTGTCGGCAAATTTTCTTTTCAGTTTTTTACAAATGTCAGTTGAAAAGTGTTGCCAATAAACTGAGCGACACCTACAAGGGAGTAGACGAAGTAAAATATATTTTCTGATATATAAAATATATATTATATTCTGTTCTAGATTATTGTTGTTTAGATCAAAGTGAGACCCAGATCTAGATTTTAGAGCAAAAAAAAATGCAAACGCATACAAAAAAATTAATCACACTCAAACTTGCCGCAAAACTAGATAATTTGCAATAAGCACAATATGTATTTTCGTTTGTTGTATCACAATTGTCAAAATGAGCTCTAATGAAGAAGACTAAAAAGTTGATTGTGCTAAAAAGTTTCAAAATCCAAGTTTGTCGCACAAAGTTTGTCGCACAAAGATTTGATGGTCACCTATAGGTACTTTAAACAAGTTCAACGAAACGGGGTCGTTACAACAGCAACCTGAAAGAGGATGGAAAAGACGATTGGCATGCGAAGAAAAATGTAGAGCTGGGGAACTCGCTTTCCAAAAACCCTAACCTCTCTATTCGAGAATGGCGCAGTGGGTAGGAATGTCTGCAGCATATGTCCAAAAAGTAAAATTAAGGACTAAGGACATCAAATTAAATTAAATGAATAAGGTCATTTAAGGTAAACGCAGCCCCCAATTGCACCGACAAGCAAAATAAATTGGCTAAAAGCCGGGCACGAAAGCTGTACGGCAAGTGCATTAGAAAATTTTAATATGTTGTGAAGGATAGCGAACATATGTTAAGCGGATCAGAGACAAAATAGAGCTCAACAGTTTTGTTCCTCAAATAAAAGAGGAAATGTTACTAAAAAATTTAAGTGTCAGAAACTTGACAAACTTCCCAAAAAATACCTCATTTGGCAAGCTATTTACCAATGCGGTCTGAAAAGTCGTGTTTTAGTCACAACTGGAACAATAAATTAGAAAATATTTGTTGGACAGTGCCTCTAAAGGCGTTTGCTGCCCCTTATCAACTGCCATAGTATCAGCGAAAACAGGTTTTTGTGGTCACGAGGGGTATGAACTCACCGAACGACCCAGAAGTTCGACCAATTGAAAAATATTAGGCTTAAATGAAGCAAAAAATCCTTATGTGTAAGAAGCAAGTAAAAGACGTGAGCAGCTTCAGGTAATACTGGGCAAAAGCTTGCGCTGGCAATTTAACCTTTTCAACGGAGATTTAACCGGTCACGGCCTGAAGTGCCGTAAAGTTCATGTATTTTTCAAATGCTGTGTTCAGTAAAACGAAATTGTTCAACTTAGCTCAAACCTCTTATCCCGAAGTAATTTTCCATTTTCTTTCCGAATTATATATTGAATTATATTGAATTTCAACTGAATATCATCCCATCTCTTAGAGAAACCCAATAGGCCACCAGATGCAGAGATTCAGCATCCTACATCCTTGGCTTCATGTTCAAATCCACGATATTTTTAAAAAAAAAGTTTTATTTTACATTTTTTTGTTTTTTAGCCGCCATTTTAAAAATTTAAAAAAATGGCACAAGCGTTAATCTGAGGTCGAATTCGGAAACGAGCATGAAAAACTTCTATAGGATATGAGGTTTGAGCCAAATTGAACAATTTTTTTTTTACTGAAAACAGTGATTGAAACATACATGTAATTTACGGCATTTCAGGCCGTGAACGGTTAAGATCCATAAGATTGGCTACGCAAGATAAATATATGAAATTTGTTTGAATACTTTAAAAAACAATAAAATACGGTCTCTTAAGCTGATCAACTATTAAAAACGAATTAATACTTATATAGTTATAACAAAATATGTGTGATTCATTTTTTTCGTGTACATACTTTACCTAAAATCTTTGTGAAAGGGAATGTGACTAAAGAAACTCGTGCAGTTCCACAAATAGATCAATTCTATACTTTCTATTTTATATCTGAACATATAAATAAAATACTTTTATGAAATGCTCGCAATCCTACATCTCACACTATATTACTTTTCTGCCATCAAGTAGACCTTCCTATACAGACCACATAATAACACTGTAGGTGCCTAAAAAAAACACACAAAAACGCCAACCCCAACACCCCAACTTAGTTTTTGGTCGAAGAATACGGTGGCGTACTCAGTTTTTTCTAATTAGATCAAATTCTGGAGATATTCGCGATTGATATTTTGTCACTTTTAACCCCTTGTTTGAGCTATATTTTTCATATATACGTAGAAAAAGACATCGAAATCGAATGAAATTTGTTATATACGTTTATTTAAAACAAAATATTAGGCCTATTGATATTTTTTGGCATACGCCCAAAATTATGCACACCACACATAAGTGAAAACTCAATAATAGGTCTTATATACAGGGTTTCCAGCAACTGAGTGCAACTATTATACGGAGGTGAAAGATTATGTCGAGCTGAGCGAAAAATCGTATGGGAGGGGGTCTATTTTCACATTCTTAGGAGCTACAGGTAATTAATATTAATTAATATTTCACGACTTTGATTCAAGTTATTGTTTCTAGCAGAAAAACTAACTTACAGAAAACTTATTTTGAAAGCAAAAGCAATGAAATTACCTTTCTAATGACTACATTGAACAACTAACAAAACTGAACAATGCAGTTGAAGAAAAGTGGCCCGAATTGACAAATCGAAAAGGTGTTGTATTCCACCAGGACAATGCAAGGCCACACACATCTTTGGTCACTCCGCAAAAATTATTGGAGCTTGGTTGGGATGTTTTGCCACATCTACCATATAGTCCTGACCTTGCACTATCTGATTACTTTTTATTCCGATCTTTGCAAAACTCCTTGAATGGTAAAAATTTCAATAATAATGATGATGTCAAATAGTACCTGTTTCAGTTTTTTATTGATAAAAACTAGAAGTTTTATGAACGTGGAATTATGATGCTGCCTGAAAGATGGTAAAAGGTCATTGCTCAAAATGGGCAATACATTACAGAATAAAGTTATTTCGTTCCATGAACAAATTGTCTTTTATTTTCTTAAAAAAATTCCGAAATTACTTAGTTGCCAACCTGATATGTATGTCCGCAAATCTTGCAAGCAATTTTTCGACAGCTTGTGGGTCTCCGATTAAGCTGAAATTTAGCATACATGTGTAAGTCCGGTGACAATGCAATATTATGAAAAAAAAATGTTGCCACACTCCCTTTTACCACCCACAAATCAATAAAAATGCTATATCTCGAAAACTACTGGGCCGATTCAGATGAAATTTTGCTAGTAAATTTTCTTCAAGTAGAAAATGGGGTCTAAGAAAAAAATTTGACCACACCCTCTTTTACCGCCCACAAATTAATATATCTCCAAAACTACCGGGCTGTTTCAGCTGAAATTTTGGCAGTAAATGTCCTTCAAGTATTGCATGAGTTAGAAAAAAAATGTTGCCACACCTCTTTTACCACCCACAAATCAATAAAAACGCTATATCTCGAAAACTACTAGGCCGATTAAGATGAAATTTTAGTAGTAAAGTTCCTTCAAGTAGTTGTTTCAGCAAAAATTTTGGCAGTAAATGTCCTTCAAGTATTGCATGAGTTAGAAAAAAATGTTGCCACACCCTCTTTTACCGCCCACAAATCAATAAAAATGATATATCTCCAAAACTACTAGGCCAATTCAGCTGAAAATTTGGCAGCACATTAACAGCGAGTAGGAGATAGGAGTTTAAATTTGGCCACACCTATATCATAATAAAGTATATAATGTAATAAATAATGTTAATGGTATAAATAATGTTAATATGTTCTGTTAAGGTTAATGGTCTAAAAAATTTAAATGCTATATGTAACGCTTTCAAAGTAAAAGATGTTCATAATAAACCTTTAAGACTAAAAAGTAAAAAATAAAACAATATAAAAAAAAATTTTTATGTATAAGCTTTTATTTAAAACCAAAACTTGAACTTAAAAGATAAAAATAAATTTCAGTTACATTTGTCATATATGTATATAGTAGGTATATTCTAGATTCAGAAGAACCTCTCCCTTGGTTACCCATCATCATAATAAAAGCGTACGTAAATAGGTAAGTTCTAGGGACGTATATAAATTTAGAAATTTTCAAAATGTAAAATACATTTAAATTTTAAAAGCTTAAAAAGCTACTAAAAACATAAACATAACTTTAAAAATAAAAAGTTGGCTGTATTTAAAAAAATTATACCTTTTAGAAAATAATGATATACAATGACATAACAACTAGTTATGCAGTAGATAATATCATTGTTTTCTAATAAGTATAATATTTTATGTACAGCCAACTTTTTTATTTTTAGAGACGTGTTTATGTTTTTAGTATCATGAATAAAAAATTAAATAATTGCAAAATTGACCTCACAAAAAAAATTTAATTTATTACGCGAAATTCCGAGAAATTTGCACTCGAAGTTAAAATTTAGTAGTTTTAACCGATTGATTTCATCTTCACACGAGCACAGCTTGGTATCGACTAAGTCGGTGGTGTTTGTTGGTATACCGTTAGCAAGGTGATTTTATTGCCCTTGCAAAAGCTATTAAAATAAGTTTTTTGTAAGTGTGTTTTTCTGCTAGAAGCAATAACGTGAATCAAAGTTGTGAAATATTAATTAACCCTGTAGCTCGCAAGAGTATAAAAATATACCCCCTTCCCATTCGAATTTTTGCTCAGCTCGACATAAACTTTCACCTCCGTAAATAGTTGCACTCAGTTGCAGGATGTCCTGTTTATAAGACATATAATTGAGTTTTCACTTATATGTGGTGTGCATAATTTTGGGCGTATGCAAAAAAAATATCAATAGTTCTAATCTTTGGGTTCATATGAACGTATTTACCAAGTTTCATTCGATTTTGATGTCTTTTTCTACATATATGAGAAAAATACAGCTGAAACATTGGTTTAAAAGTAATAAAATATTAACCGCGAATATCTCGAGAATTTGATCTAAGTGGAAAAAACTGAGTATGCCACCGTATTTTACGACGAAAAATTAAGTTGGGGCGGTCGGCGGTTTTGTGTGGCTTTTCAAAAGCTGGAAATTTACCTACAGTGTAATTAATGGGAAGTGTCAGAACTTGTATGTGAATGTTTCGTTTACTGAAGTTGAAGTTGAAATTCTAATTTAATTGTTTGATATTAGAGTGATAAAAGCATATCACTTAATTAATAACAATATTTTTAGCGTTACTTTAGTTAGCTACACAGCCAAAATCTGAAAAATGTCTTACCATAATTTAGAAATGATGCAAGCCGCAACAAAGATACAATATTTAATGATCATTAAAACTTGTCGAACAGGCAAACAATATGTTCAATAATTTATAGCATTGTCAATTGTTACTAGAAACCATTGCTTTTATATCAAACTCTTTATAATAACACCGCTGCAATCAGCTCTTTAATCCCTACATTTGAGGCTATTAAATAAATTCATGGTTATTTCAAGTCTTTAATCAAACGACCCGATAAAATAGTAACTCCGAGTTAATCAATAATAAATAAAAAAGCAAATCGAGGGCACAAGCTTAATGCGGGCAAAACACCAAGCAATAGTTATGGTGGTGTTGTTTTATTTTTTTAATTAAAAATAAAATAAAAGGCTGAATAAAAAGACAGACAGTCTTATTGACAAATAGTATGACTGACAAAAGGAATCGGAGACAAAGCCCCATTAATGTCAGATATAAATTGAATGCAATTAGGTGCGCACCCACACACACACACTGACCCACATACATACGAGCAAATACAGACGCATCCCAATAGACAATTAGGCTAGGTCCCTTCGAAGGAAGGCATGTATTGACTGCTACTTTTGGTGACAAGACATATGACTTCCTCGCTGCACCGGCAAGGTCTGCTTTTTCGCTTACCAAGCTTTCTCCTAAACATTACAAAAATAATGTTTTCAGAGCTAACATTTGAATTATCTTTTGGGGTAATTTCTTGTTAAAAATATTATAAAAATGGTTTTCACGACTACTAAATTAAAAATTATATCGTCGTTGGGCGTGCAATACCGCGAATCCGTCACTTGCACATACACACACACACACGGTGATAGTAAAATTCTACAGGAGTGCAGAAAAACTGCTTTCTATTAAATTATTGAATTGATTTTCAACTAAACTTAAAACATTTATTGAAATAAGATATTTACTTTGTTCTGAAATAAGCATTTGAAGAAAAATCCGCCCTTTATTAACTAAATCAAATTGAATTGAAATTTTTTTAATATAAAGCCATTCTAAAACAGGGTAATTTACTAATTGCATTCGTGAAACAATTAGAAAATTAAGAGCTTTGTGGATCACAGCAAGAATCACGATAAAAGGCTACTGATGAGTTGGTGTAGCGGCCAACGAAACAGCTGTCTAGTCTGCTATGTGATTGATACTCTATAAGGGTATTGTTGTTGTTAGTTGTTATTCCTTCAGTTGTTTTCTTCGGAAAGCAACATTGACCTTGAGCTCTATAAAATATAACCTTTAATAATTGAAAAATTATTGGAGTTATATAAACACATAACAATATATATGTAGTTTATTGTGAATGTATGGAAATAGGCAGTTATTTACAATTTTTTTTTTTACTATGTACCTTTTGTTGTATTATTTGGTGTTATTGGGTTACATTTTTGGCATCGGTTAAAAAAGAAAAATATCAAAAAGCAAAAACCAAGAGAAAATGCTGCTCGCTACCGCCCCCTTGCCCAGATTTTATCATCCCGGATGTGTGTCTAATTTGATGAAAAAAAAAATATTCAAAAAATAAGTTATTTTGCTTGAAGGATCGTTTAGTTTGTGTCTTGGAACTCGGAGACACCTATATGATGTTATGAATAAGTGTGAACACAATAACTATGAAGCTAAATTAGATAATCATCATAGCTATTTGCTGAATAAAGCGTCTTGCACGGAAGAAAAACTTAAGATTTTCAGCTTAAAATTGCAAATTTATTGTATTTAACTTAGTTGAACTTTATTTTTATTTAAATTAAGATAGTTAAGTTCACAACGGCCTAATGATAGATTTTAAAAAAAAAAAATTTAGCTTGGCTTTGGGGAGTTTTTGAGATACCAATATTGGCTGGACGAAGACGGAGCAAAAGAAGAAGAACGCAGAGCTTGCGTGACAGCAATGAAATGGACGAACTTGCTTTCGCTAATGAAATGAATCTACGTCAAACTGGAAAATCAAAAGCTTCAAAAATACTAAAAGAAGTTATCAAGTCTCCTGGGAGGGTAGCAAGGTATAAAAACTTTCAGCAAACATTTTTATAAAAGAAAGAAAAAAGGAAATTCAAGAAAAGTTAAAGTTGAAACTCGGCCTTATTATTGATGTTCCTAAAACTGGTTTTCGTAACACCAATGATGGCCATATAGGCCGCTGGTTTTTAAGAATCCAGAACTAGTTGCTGAAATAACTGGTGTTGATATGCAACTAATTTTTAGATTGAAAATCATATCGTACTTTCTAATGGATTGAAAATAGATATTGCAAAGTTTGCAAAACATTTGCTTTCGATACGGCTAAGTTGTATGTAGAGTTCTATCCCTGGTATCCTATGACTTCAACGATGCACAAAATTCTGATTCATGGATCAGAAGTCCGAAGAAGTAGCGGAAGCAAGGAACTAGCATTTCAGATCGTATCGATTAAATTTTGCGAGGAAGTTTTTCAGGGCCGATTGCAACATGGTTGTTCTGAGCAGGTTTAAAAAACATCAAAACAGTAGGAAATAATAAAAACTTCTAATTTTTTACTATATGAAGGTCACTTTTAAGTTCGGACCCTCTTATAACAAGTTAAAGACCCTTGCCTGTTAAAAACTCAAAACAATTTACAAAAGAAGCTCTTGCCCTGTTAACTTCCGGGATTCCTGGTTCATCATCTTTACAAAATTTAGACGAGACTACAATATCCGCTAAAAATGAACTTAAAGAAACAGACGAAGAAGCGAATAAAGAATCTATTGATGAAGAAGAATCATGAGTACAATATTAAATAATTACATTAACCATTATGTGCTCTGTAGTCAACATTTGTAGCTGCTAATCCTAAGCAAAAATATCGCAACACTTACGTCACTCAAAGAGAGATCCGACAGCCGTCAGAGAAAAAAAATTGATTCTATTCTAGCGTTTTCCAGTCGCGGATTTCTACGGCAATTTAATTTTTTACAGCTGCAAGCATTTTCATGTATTCTTTTGCACTGAAAATCCGACAAAGAATTATTTTTTGCGTGTTTACTCTCGCTTGTTTTGTTTCAGCTTGCTCTCTTTCGTTTTCGTTTTATTTTTGAAAAAGACGGATATTTCGATAAATTTTTATGTTCTTTTCGACTTACTCCGTCAGGCGCGCAACCAGGACTTATTTATTTTTTTTTTGGATTGTATAATATGTCGGACTTACATATAAAAGAAATGTAACTACAATACATTGACTATTGTTTACTGGTTACTGAATCCGATTTTTGCACTAATAGTTCCTAGTAAAAACTTCATCCAGGGCAAGCAACATCTTACCATTCAACTTTTTCACCTCACAGTAGTAAATTTCAACTTTTGAGAGTAAAATTTGCATATGAAAGTATGGTAAAGTTAACACAGAAACCACCACAATGATAACTTACATAATAGCTGCGTTCCCGTGGTACTGGATCAGATCAAATCTCAGTGAAACAGTTTTAGTTTATTACAATTTGGCACCTCTCGTGATTAAGTGTCAAAATACGAGTGCAAGCAGCTGCCGCAGCGTCTTTATCGTGGATATAGAATCATTTCTAATTTGACAGCTTGTCGTTGCAGCCGCAGTCAATGTGTTCAAGCTGTAAGACCAAAACTCGTCGAAGAGTACTTCAGATTTGCCAAATATGTTCGTTTTGAAACAAATGCAGCCGCGCTCTAGATCAACGACCACAGGAATGCAGCTGATGATAACTAAAAAAAAGTTTTACAAAAAGTGTTTTATTTGTATTAAAAATACTTAGTTAATGGAAATATTTAGTTAAAGGATAATTGTGATTAAGATAAACAAAATAAACCAAAACTATATTTTCAAATACAGTTTACACTTACTTTCAGAGAGTTTATCTGAAATTAAATCCACTGATGGCGTCATATCTCTGTAGAGATTAAGCAATGTGAGACCGTTTAATCTCTCTTGCAACATCGTGCTTCTTATATAAGTTTTGAGTCGGCGAAGTACTAAACATGTTCGGTAATTTTCTCACGAAGTGACTAGAAGATTTTCAAGGATGATTGATAAAATAAATATATTAGATAATATTTCTTTATTGCACTGTTCTAAGGCTTCAAACACTCCATCGTTAGTTTTATTACTAACTTTATACCAAACATTTAGTTTCATTTTTAAATCATTAAAATCTGCAAATCATCTTAATGAAATTCAATTAGTTTTTTAAAAACTCCTAAAGCACCATATCCAGCTGTTTTTTAGCGCCAGGAAATAGTGTTGAAATCAATAAACAGGAAATAGATGTTTTAAAAATCTCAAAAATTTGTCAGAGGCAGAGCCAACTGTTGATTAGTGTCAAATCAATTTTTATTGTGTTGGCTTTATGCTTAGAGTATCTATCTATCTATCTATATATATAAAAATGAATGTATGTATGTGGGTATGGGGATATGTGGGTATGTGGGTATGTGGATATGTGTGTATATCACGTATAGACTCCAAAACCACAAAACCAAACTTTATGAAATTTTTAGGGATACTGAAGCAATATTCGGGAAGTGTTCCTGTGAAGTTTGGTGTTGATTGGACAAGGGGGCGTGGTACCTCCCATACAACCCAAATTGGCTCTATCGCCCACAAACCAAAAAAAATGCTTTATATCAAACGGTTTTAATCATATAAAACTAAAATTTGATAATTTTGTTCAGATGGTTACTTCCGGTGACTGTACAAAAAATGGGCGTAGTCTTTCTATATCCACGCCCACTTTTCAGCAATCGTTTTAATTCGTGAAATGCTCAAGTTTTGATAGTGAATCTTGGTATGCACGTGCAATGGATACAAGTGGCAGTCACTATGTAAATTTAAACGTTGTCACGCCCACTTTAACTGCCCACAAATCAGTAAAAATGCTTTATATAAGACGGCTTTTGCCGTAGAAGACTAAGATTTGGTAATTTAGTTTTAATCATTACTGTCAGCCAAGTGTACAAGAAATGGACATGTCCGCCCTATATCTACGCCCACTTTATCGAAATCATGCTTATTCATGAGCTGTACACGTTTTAATAATGAATCTAAGTGTGCAGGTACTATGGATCCCAGTGGCAGTCACTATGTATATATAAATGTTGTCACGTCCACTTTCAACGCCCACTAATCAGTAAAAAAGTAGAAGACTAGGATTTGGTAATTTAGTTTATTTGATTACTGTCGGCCAATGCACAAACAATGGGCATGGCCGCACTATATCTACACCCACTTTCTCGAAATCATGCTTATTCCTGAGTTGTACACAGTTTGATAGGAAATCTTAGTATGCAGGTGCTATGGATATAAGTGACAGTAACTATGTATATACAAATGTTGTTACGTCCACTTTTACCGCCCGCAAATCAGTAAAAATGCTTTATATTAGACGGCTTTTACCGTAGAAGACTAAGAATTGGTAATTTTTTACATAAGGTCACTATCGGCAACTGTTAAAAATGGGCGTGGTTGCACCATATCTACGCCCACTTTTTCGAAATCATGCTTATTCCTGCGTTGTACGCGTTTTGATAGTAACACTTCATACGCAGGTGCTTTAAGTGGCGGTCAATATATATATATAAAATTTGCCACCCCAACTTGTACCACCCGCAAATAAAAAAAAAACAACGCGAAATGGCCAATTTCAGCCCTTGAAAGGACTTTGACCGAGCTTCTTATGATGAATTGTGTTGTGCGTGTTGTGGAATGTTTGAACACAAATGATCGAGAACTGGACCTACAAGTTTTATGCCGATTCCGAACGGCTTATGTTCTCAAGAAGCTTTTCATGGCAGTTTTTACTCTCTGAGGTTTGCCATTGTCAGCAGAGAGGTGGCGGCCGAACTGAAAAATTAATTCAATTGAAAAAACTTTCTGTGTCAGGTGGAATTCGAACCAGGGTTCTATCCCATATGGACTACACACTCTACCCACTACGCCACGGCCGCCACTTTTTTTACCCACAAATCAATAGAACTTCTATAAATCAGACAATTCTCATCGTTAAATACTAAAATTTGGAAATTAAGTTCATACGCTTACTCTCGACAGCTTTGCAAAAAATGTGAATGGTAGCATTATATCTGTGCCCACTCTTCAGCAATAATTTTATTTAATTTATTTATTTATTTATGTATTATAGTTAATTACAATTTAACAATAATAACTAAGTAAGCACTTGCTGCCAGGGCTATCGGTTAGAAATAATTTAAATTCCTGAGATGTGAACGTTTTGATAGTCAAACTTGGTATGCAGATGCTATAAGTCCAAGTGGCGGTCACTTTTTATATAAATTTTGTCACGCCCACAAATCCGTGAAAGTATATAAATCAACACTTACAGTAAAAGTCGCACTTTATCTACTCCGACTTTTCAGAAATCATTGTAATTTCTGAGCTGTGCATGTTTTGATAGTGAAACTTGATATGTAGGTGCAATAAGACCAAGTGGCGGTCACTATACATATAAATGTTGCCATGCCTAAATGTTTGTTTGTATACTAGGGCTCCTCACAAAAAAAAATGGTGTTTGGGTCGGTTGCTCAAAATAACGCTTTTTGTTATGATGATCCCCCAAATATTTCGACAGTAGCTGGAATAGTTTGAAATAAAACAAAAAAACAAAAACGAAATGGCCATTTCAGCCCTTGAAGGGACATTGACCGATCTTCTTATGTTCTTAATAACAAACGGTCAGACTTATTAGTTATTTTGTCTTGCCATGTTACTTTTGGTCAAATAAATTATCTATTCATGATAAAATATAGTGTAAAGTGAAGAATTAAATTGAATGAAATTACAAAAAAATTTACACATTTTTTACATTTTACAATTTATTTGACTAAAAGTAGTATGGGAAAAAATTAATTTGAATTTTAGTGAAAATAATATGAAAAAAGTTAAAAGAATCCATAAAAATCCGCATTATCTTTGGTCCAACGGAAAAAATTTAAGATTTTTGATGCAAAAAAACTTTTTCATTACTCTTATTTCTTTCTGACCGTTTGTTTTTTTTTTTAACTACCATACCAGGCAATATTTTTAGTCGAAATTTTTTGGGATCATCGTAACATAAGCCATAGATTATTTTGAAGAACCGGACTAAGCAACTTTTTTTTCTAAGGAGCGTGAGGCGACTTAATGTATATACGTATGTGGGTATATGTGTATATCACTTAAGTACTCCGAAACCGCTAAGTCAATTTTCATACCAAAGCCTTGAGAGGGTTCCTATGAAGTCTGGTGCCGACCGTAAAAGGCTCCTTAAATACACCTAAAATTTTCGATATCGACCAGTTTTGGTTTTTTTTTGTAGGTCGCGCAGTCTCGGAATTCAGTATTCGACCTCAATTTACAAATGCCGTTCCACTGGTAACATTTTCTGGGCGTTGGTCGAGGGGCGTGGTACTTTTTCAGCACCCCAAATATTCGGTATAGTTTTCGAAATAAGTCACACATCAATAAAACTCGGTACGAACTTACTATAAACCCTCTTTTAGGGGATAAGCGCTGAGCGCAGCGAAGCGCGCCGGGTATAAGCTAGTAATAAATAAATTCTAAACAATATTATATTGTCAAGTAACAAATTGAATGTATGGTGATTTAATAAAAAAGTGTTAGTGCTTCAACCACAGCTATATATAGGGAACTAAGCGCGCTTTCACCCTAGTTGGTCATTCAATGGGTGGCACCATTGCAGTGCTGTTTTCCATAGTTTATGCTCTCTTATATTAAATACTCGTATATTGTTAAAAATTAACCAAAACCACAAATTTCACAAACTTCGTGTTGCTAATAGGTTTTGCTTAAAATTAGCCATCACCTATTTTTGACAGATCTAGGGACATTTTTGGGGAGAGAGATACGCTACCAAATAGAATGAGAAAATACGCTACCACCTTGTTTCTCACACAATGCTAAAGTCGAAGAATTTTCAACAATACCCCAAGTGGTCAGAACTACAACTAAAAAAATGTAATCACATGTATTCTGAACGAATAAGACATGGATAGTTTAAAAGAATACGGTTCAACGACAATAGATTTGAAATTTATATTTTGGGTTTTCATTCTTTTGATAAAAACTTGTGATAACTTTTTGTGTAAGTCACTTGAATCGTGTCCTATTCCTCTTTTTGCTACGATAGTTTTGGGGGCTTAAGCCCCAAAATACCGCCTTTGGTTGCGCTTCTGTATTCCGTTCAGTGTAACCAGAAGTTTTTTGTAGAAATATGCATTTTGTTAAAAAAAGATGTGCTAAATATTCCACTTACAATGTTTATATTCCACTTGCAATTCTTAAGATACAGTTGCTCACAAAATTGAGCATACACCATCAAAAGTTTTCCAAATTTTTTTTTTTTTTTGCTTTTAATTTACTTAACATATTTTAGTTATAATATTTGATTTGCACCATTAAAAAAATAAATAATACAAACTTTTTTGAACAAAAACTAAAAAAACTCCTTTTTCAATGACACAAAATTGAGCATACATCCCTATATACTTGGATCTACTCTGTTGATCGTTATGGCTATTGAGAATAATTTTTGAAACTACATTTGTAGTCACTCTTTGGAAATATCTGTTTGTTTTCGTCTGCAATAGATTTTTGCAATAACTCAAAAAACAGTGTATACTATTGTAGTTTCAAAAATTTTTTCAAATAGCGATATCGATCAACAAAGTAGATGCAAGTATATAGGGATGCATGCTCAATTTTGTGTCATTAAAAACGGGCTTTTTTTAGTTTTTGATTCAAAAAAGTTTGTATTATTTATTTTTTTAACGTCGAAAATCAAATATACTAACTAAAATATTCTAACTGAAATAAAAGCAAAAAAAAATTTTTTATAAACTTACTGTTATAATGGATGCTTTTCATAACTTTTAATGGTGTATGCTCAATTTTGTGAGCAACTGTACATATAAACAAAATTGATTGAAGATTTAAAAGAAACACAATAACAAGTTTAAAAACATTTATTTGCTGATTATTTTCAGACTTTAGAATTTAGAACCATCAGAATTTATAAAGCATAAGTCAATACTAATAAAATTACATAAACAAGATGATAACAACAATACGTATATCAGTTCATTTGTAATTTACAAGTCTTTTCAAGAATTATATTCTTTTAAAAATAGTTACATATCTTTTATCTCACAGAGAAAATTTAATTTTTAAAACACAAACAAATAGGTGTATTAACTATCGTCACCTTAAATCTAAAAAGCCGTAACAACATTATAAATGTTTTATAGGAGAAGCCAAAACCGTTTTAAAATTGGACATATTTTCGATTTTAAGTCCATTCTTTGCACAAATATCCCAGAATAGCTATTTTATAAACGAAATTAAGAAGGGAGGCCGACTTTTAAATATAAAATATGTACTATTTCAAATTTTTTTTTTTCTTTTCCTTTTTGCTTCTCCTATAAAAAATTAAAAATGTTATGATTTTTTTGATTTAAGTTAACGATAAACAATGTTCAAAATTAAAATTAAAGCACATCTTCGAGATCAATACTTAAATTGTTGCTTGTATTATTATCATAGAAATTCGTAGTTTTGAATTTTATTGCTAGCTAGTTGGTAGGAATTGCTACCCTTTTTTTATGAATATGTAGCCATATTCGAAAACGAAAAATCAATTTGTTTATGTTACCTTTAACATAGTGGTTTGGAGAATTAAAATATAAAATATCGATAGCAAAAAATAATTATTTAGTTATCAAATAGTAATTTTTTTTTATAGCAATCTTTGTGAATTTTGGAAAATATGGGAATACTAGCTTATACCCGGCGCGCTTCGCTGCGCTCAGCGCTTATCCCCTAAAAGAGGGTTTATAGTAAGTTCGTACCGAGTTTTATTGATGTGTGACTTATTTCGAAAACTATACCGAATATTTGGGGTGCTGAAAAAGTACCACGCCCCTCGACCAACGCCCAGAAAATGTTACCAGTGGAACGGCATTTGTAAATTGAGGTCGAATACTGAATTCCGAGACTGCGCGACCTACAAAAAAGAACCAAAACTGGTCGATATCGAAAATTTTAGGTGTATTTAAGGAGCCTTTTACGGTCGGCACCAGACTTCATAGGAACCCTCTCAAGGCTTTGGTATGAAAATTGACTTAGCGGTTTCGGAGTACTTAAGTGATATACACATATACCCACATACGTATATACATTAAGTCGCCTCACGCTCCTTAGAAAAAAAAGTTGCTTAGTCCGGTTCTTCAAAATAATCTATGGCTTATGTTACGATGATCCCAAAAAATTTCGACTAAAAATATTGCCTGGTATGGTAGTTAAAAAAAAAAACAAACGGTCAGAAAGAAATAAGAGTAATGAAAAAGTTTTTTTGCATCAAAAATCTTAAATTTTTTCCGTTGGACCAAAGATAATGCGGATTTTTATGGATTCTTTTAACTTTTTTCATATTATTTTCACTAAAATTCAAATTAATTTTTTCCCATACTACTTTTAGTCAAATAAATTGTAAAATGTAAAAAATGTGTAAATTTTTTTGTAATTTCATTCAATTTAATTCTTCACTTTACACTATATTTTATCATGAATAGATAATTTATTTGACCAAAAGTAACATGGCAAGACAAAATAACTAATAAGTCTGACCGTTTGTTATTAAGAACATAAGAAGATCGGTCAATGTCCCTTCAAGGGCTGAAATGGCCATTTCGTTTTTGTTTTTTTGTTTTATTTCAAACTATTCCAGCTACTGTCGAAATATTTGGGGGATCATCATAACAAAAAGCGTTATTTTGAGCAACCGACCCAAACACCTTTTTTTTTGTGAGGAGCCCTAGTATACAAACAAACATTTAGGCATGGCAACATTTATATGTATAGTGACCGCCACTTGGTCTTATTGCACCTACATATCAAGTTTCACTATCAAAACATGCACAGCTCAGAAATTACAATGATTTCTGAAAAGTCGGAGTAGATAAAGTGCGACTTTTACTGTAAGTGTTGATTTATATACTTTCACGGATTTGTGGGCGTGACAAAATTTATATAAAAAGTGACCGCCACTTGGACTTATAGCATCTGCATACCAAGTTTGACTATCAAAACGTTCACATCTCAGGAATTTAAATTATTTCTAACCGATAGCCCTGGCAGCAAGTGCTTACTTAGTTATTATTGTTAAATTGTAATTAACTATAATACATAAATAAATAAATAAATTAAATAAAATTATTGCTGAAGAGTGGGCACAGATATAATGCTACCATTCACATTTTTTGCAAAGCTGTCGAGAGTAAGCGTATGAACTTAATTTCCAAATTTTAGTATTTAACGATGAGAATTGTCTGATTTATAGAAGTTCTATTGATTTGTGGGTAAAAAAAGTGGCGGCCGTGGCGTAGTGGGTAGAGTGTGTAGTCCATATGGGATAGAACCCTGGTTCGAATTCCACCTGACACAGAAAGTTTTTTCAATTGAATTAATTTTTCAGTTCGGCCGCCACCTCTCTGCTGACAATGGCAAACCTCAGAGAGTAAAAACTGCCATGAAAAGCTTCTTGAGAACATAAGCCGTTCGGAATCGGCATAAAACTTGTAGGTCCAGTTCTCGATCATTTGTGTTCAAATATTCCACAACACGCACAACACAATTCATCATAAGAAGCTCGGTCAAAGTCCTTTCAAGGGCTGAAATTGGCCATTTCGCGTTGTTTTTTTTTTTATTTGCGGGTGGTACAAGTTGGGGTGGCAAATTTTATATATATATATTGACCGCCACTTAAAGCACCTGCGTATGAAGTGTTACTATCAAAACGCGTACAACGCAGGAATAAGCATGATTTCGAAAAAGTGGGCGTAGATATGGTGCAACCACGCCCATTTTTAACAGTTGCCGATAGTGACCTTATGTAAAAAATTACCAATTCTTAGTCTTCTACGGTAAAAGCCGTCTAATATAAAGCATTTTTACTGATTTGCGGGCGGTTAAAGTGGACGTAACAACATTTGTATATACATAGTTACTGTCACTTATATCCATAGCACCTGCATACTAAGATTTCCTATCAAACTGTGTACAACTCAGGAATAAGCATGATTTCGAGAAAGTGGGTGTAGATATAGTGCGGCCATGCCCATTGTTTGTGCATTGGCCGACAGTAATCAAATAAACTAAATTACCAAATCCTAGTCTTCTACTTTTTTACTGATTTGTGGGCGTTGAAAGTGGACGTGACAACATTTATATATACATAGTGACTGCCACTGGGATCCATAGTACCTGCACACTTAGATTCATTATTAAAACGTGTACAGCTCATGAATAAGCATGATTTCGATAAAGTGGGCGTAGATATAGGGCGGACATGTCCATTTCTTGTACACTTGGCTGACAGTAATGATTAAAACTAAATTACCAAATCTTAGTCTTCTACGGCAAAAGCCGTCTTATATAAAGCATTTTTACTGATTTGTGGGCAGTTAAAGTGGGCGTGACAACGTTTAAATTTACATAGTGACTGCCACTTGTATCCATTGCACGTGCATACCAAGATTCACTATCAAAACTTGAGCATTTCACGAATTAAAACGATTGCTGAAAAGTGGGCGTGGATATAGTAAGACTACGCCCATTTTTTGTACAGTCACCGGAAGTAACCATCTGAACAAAATTATCAAATTTTAGTTTTATATGATTAAAACCGTTTGATATAAAGCATTTTTTTTGGTTTGTGGGCGATAGAGCCAATTTGGGTTGTATGGGAGGTACCACGCCCCCCTTGTCCAATCAACACCAAACTTCACAGGAACACTTCCCGAATGTTGCTTCAGTATCCCTAAAAATTTCATAAAGTTTGGTTCTGTGGTTTTGGAGTCTATACGTGATATACACACATATCCATATATATCCATATAGATAATATTCCACTCTGGTCACACTGACTCCGTTGTCCACATAGAAGTTATTGTTTTGTTGGTTGTCTTAACCAGAGAACAGCTTGAGTGCATTCAAATGGCGTTTCGAATGGCTCGTTAAAATACGAGCTGCGAATGTGCCTTATGTATTAAAATTAATGCGTAAAAACATACACCAATCGCTGTGGATATGAATGCCATAGAGTACGAGCGCTTGCGATTACGTATGCCTACAACATAATGCGGCCCATACACGCTGCGACCAAAACAAAGCTGAAAATGTTACCTGAAAGCGATATTTTCACAAATTTTGCCACACATGCTGCGATGGTTGCAGTAACCAGCCTTGCCTGCGACCAAAATATTAAATGATTTTAATATTGGCGTAACCTGAGTTGCAATCGTCAATGAGTTGCGTTACTTCGACACACACCAACTTTTACGGGGCATTTTACATAAACGGGAGAGCAAAAAAATTTAATTTTTTAGACTTGGATTCTTTTTGGCTATCTTACGTTTTTATTGATCCCCAGCTTGTGTACAAGTATTTGGACCCGTGTGAACCCTAGTTCGAGTTATCATTAAAGGCCAAAATATTACTGCTCTCAACAACGATTTCAACAATTGAAATTATATTCAAAAGATAATATCTTAAAACCTTTAGAAATTGAACTGTTCCATTTCCTCATCAAAAATTGATATCATGACTGACAAAATCATTTAGTTTCAATAACAATTACTATATATTTTTTTTATTAAAATTTTTAAAGAGGAATCGACTCCGATAAAAGTCATATTTAAATTTCAGATTATTTTTCAAAAGCCGTAATTCGAAAACTGGTTTTTGCATTGCACCAATATCTTATACCCCATATATTGTTTAAGTTATCGCATAAAAATAAGTCTTTCTTTGAAAACCGTACCTCCGTCCTCAGCTGGATAAAATTTTATTATACAGTAACATTTTCTTGGATATTTAAGAATTTAATCAGTCGTGGATTTAAATTTACACAATTTGCAAATTAAAAATTAAAAATAAATTTGAACTTCTAATTTGTTTTTTAATATTTTAACATAATAAAAAATAATTTTAAAAATGCCGAAGTTTGAAAAACTGTAACTGGTCATTTATCTTATGAGAATTTGGTAACATGATGAAAAAATCATCAAATCCCCATAGAATTGGACGGAATAAAAGTTTGTAATCCTCCTTTTTCGAAAAAGAATGATATTTAGATTTTAGGTGATTTTTCGAAACCTTTAATTTGGAAAAGAATTTTTATGGCAAGTTTGAGATTTTACATGTCTTATATACCAAGAAAACAAAAAAATATGATAGAATGGGCAAACATTTTAGTCATCCGCTTTACGTGGAATACCCCATAATGTGTTAAATTTCGTGGTAAATTTTTTTGGCATTATACTTTTATAGCTTTTAAAAATTAAAAAAAAAAAAACCGTTCAAGCAAATGCTTTCTGAAAGGTTTTTGGTCGAATAAGCTATATTGCATAAAAAAAGTCAACCTACTTTTCTATAATTTATGGAATTAAATTCGTTCTAGGTATAATTCCATATATAAATTTTTCCGGATATCAGGGTTTTTGAGCATCAAAATCCACAATTGAAAACGGTTCTTTAATATACAAACTCCTTGCAGCTAAATCCCAAAATAATGATTACGACTTTTATAAGCAAAGTTAATCTTTCATTTGGCCACACATTTTCCATTAATTAAGCGAAGTTTTTTAAAATGTTTAAAATTTTCTTCAAGATAAAATCTCAAGTAAATTAACATAATTATCTGTTTATCTTAAAAAAAATTGCATTTCGAATTTAATAGTCTCAGTTGTGTTATTTTTTCATACTTTTTGGACCTTAAGGGGGGGAGGGGTTTGAACACCTAAAATTTTCCCCTTGGCTACGGGCCTGTCTTATATCCGCGCGCCGCGTAGCCAGAGCCACTTCGATTCCTTTTAATGTGCGCGTTGAGTATGTGTATTGCAAAGGCGCTCGACCCGAATGTATTTTGAGTGTACTCTGAGTACTGATTTTTCTCAGCCAACGTCTCTTAGCGTCAATTAGTAAAATATAAGGCTTTTATTGCAATAAAATGATATTTAAATATAAACTAATATTTGAAATGCCCAATTCCAAATTTTGTTACAATTTGGACACTGCAATGTTTTGTTATTGTTTTCTACGCACAATCAAATGCGCCCGCTAGTTATTTGTTTGCATGTTGTTTTTTGAAGCGAAACTTTTTACGCCTCGTTCTGTGGGTTGCTTTGGTGAAATCTTAAAAACGACCCTATTTATTTTCGACAGCGTTTTTCTTAGAAAGTGATGTTTCTTTGTTCTGTACGTCTATTATAACAAGAAATTATAATATCAATATATCAAAAATATTTCTTCGATCCTCCGCGTGGAATTGAACCCGTAACGTTGTGATTAGAAGTTCAGAATACTATTCTCTGATCCAAAAGCCTCTGTTAAGTTCAGTTGCTGATTCAATATTAGGTATTATTACTGCAGCTATGTTGCAGTGGATGTATTGGCTATTCTACATATAAAAACCTTATACTTAAAATATTCTACTTGCTTCTACTTGCTACAAGATGTCCCCAGCATCGGTGTTTTGATAAGGTTCAACTTAAGCTATGTTGCAGCAGAACGAAAAATCTATATATTAAAAGGATTGCTTACTTTTCTACATATCCAGCATATTTAGCAGCTATCCAAATATAACAAAAATGTGGCATCTACTTGTTACATACAAGATGTCAGCAGCATCGGCAAAAATTAACAAATGCCCACGAGTGAGTTGAAATAACAATGAATTTAGCACGTAATAAAATAAATAAAACAATAATGAAATGTAAAAATATTTATTGGTGAATATTAAAGTGTGTTTTTTAATTTACTTTGTTATTTTAAATTTTTTATTTTAAAAGCTATTTTATTAAAAAAAAAAAAAACTAAATTATTAAATCTATGAAACTGCAAAAAACTTCGCTTCTCTCGTGTGTTCAACGACGCATCTATGTTTTTTTTTTTTTGTTTATGTGCAGCTCTCAGCGTAAGATAAAAACAAAAAACATCTCAAGAAGAACACGTGTTTTTCTGTTGCTGCACACTGCTGCTGTTTCATTTCTGTGGCGGAATGAATCGAGTGATTCAGGTGTTTGTGTCAATCATGAGTCTTTCGGTAAGTAGGATGACTATCAGCAAGACAACAACAACCATAAGTATTTATGAGCCGTAGAAGCCCGATCTTTCCCTCATCCCACTCATGATTTAAGAACTCATATTTATTTGAGCTGTAGCTTCGTAGAAGAGAGTATGAGTCGAGTTGCGTGCGCTGAGGGTTGAGTAAGTTTTTATACTTATTTTTTTTTTTTTGGATTTACTTAGAGTCGCAAAAAGCTATCCGTTGCAGCAGGTTTCAGTTTACTAAGCCGAAAAAAAATTTTTTTTTTAGGTCAACCAGTCTCCAGATATCTTGCTCACCACAAAATTTAATATCTTTCGCGTCATTGTTTTTTTCAACCTTATCGACGAATATTTTTGGACCAAAATTTCAGGATTAAGTCTTAAATAGTTATACTTTATGAATGTAAAAAAATATTGGTCTAAATAAAATACAGCTATGAAAAAAGGTGTATTTTTTCTTCGAAAAACTGCCGGAGGTCCTTAATGAAATTAAAAATTAATAAATGTGGCTCAAGCACCTTATATAAAGCTATCGATTCACTGAATTCATATCCATTACACCACTACTTTTTTTTAGTAGAATAGATAAAGTAAAAGTACAAGATTAACACAGAGAGAACTATCTGGAATATCCATTCTGAATAGATACATTCAAGGTATATTTACCAAGGTAGTGTCGTCTCGGAGCGGTGGGTACCGCAGCTGTCAAATACATAGAATACAAATAATAGCAAATTTTGTTATTTGTTTTGCTTTTATTCGTTACGACCTGGTTTTGACAGGTGCGGTACCCAGCACAAGAGAGAATTTTAACTACTAACATTACCTTGTCTTATTCTACCATGTATGTATCAGGGATGATATTTGGGGGCTTTTAGGGCTTTTTTGAGCCCTTTTTAATTGTAAAAGCTCCAAGGCCCTTTTTAGTCGTTTCAGGCCCTTTTGAAAAAATGTATCCTTTTTGAGGTAAATTTAAAATTATCGCAATTTTTAACAAGAAAAGTTTAATGGTTAATGTCTGTTGACAACATTTGTGTGCCATGCCATCGTTCCACAAAATTTTAAATTTGGAGGTAGGAAATATCGTCCACAGAAAATCGCGCAAAAAATAAAATTAAAAATCACTAAAACTAAAAATTTCCCCAAAAAATTAAAGAAAAATTAAAGAAAAATAAAAAAAAAATCACCCAATAAAAACGAAAATATGCCCAAAATTTTGGAAAAATTGTCTAAAATGCAATCTTGCGATGTCGGAGTGCTTAAAAAGAATAAGCTCTCTTGAATTTATTAAATAAATGAATATATCTGGAGAAAGAAATCAATATTATCCATACATAATTATCAAAGGATATGACTATAGCAGGACTGGGACCGATTTTAAATAAAAACTTTTAATTTTTTTAAAAACATGATGATCGAGTGATAGTAATAGTTATAATTACCATTTCACTAGTAGTCAATGTGAACTATTACTCAAAAACAAAAAGTGAAATTTGTCCTAAAAAATTAGGTGATTTTCGTATGGCAAATAGCCAAACCAAAAAAAAAAAATTTCGACCAAAAACGCGCAAAACCGTTTTTTGGCGGTTTCTAAATGAAAATTAACAGAACTTCGTATGGAGAAATTTTGAGTGATTTTTATATAAAGTCTATATTCTCATTAAAAGTATAAAAAGCATACTTTCAGTAATCTCAACTACAAATTTAGTTTGTTTTCCAAGTTATATGAAAAGAATGAGCCCTAAAGGCTCCATCGTAGTCCTGACAATGCCTTAATATACATACAAGTTAATCCATTTTGTTATCAATTCAATAGCAACGCTAAGAAAATCAGGCCAGTACCATCTCTTTACACCCTGATGAAGTCTTGATGGCAAATTTCAAACTTATTTCTTGGCGATTGTTTTGCCATCTTATCAGATGTAATTTCACTTAATTTTCTTTTTGCAAAATTCTTTATTCTGAAATTGTGGTCATTTATGAAACTATTTCTTTGTTAAATTCAGCCATTCCTCAATATATTTTTTGTACAGGAGTGAATTTTTTCTACTCAATTTCGTCCCGCTTCATTGACTTGTCTTTTTACAAGTTTTAAGTTTCTTCTCCGTTAAGTTTTTACAATTAACGGAGAAGAGTCTAAATTAAATTGCTTCTGACTGATTGCTTCATTTCTGACATTCTAAGACTATTTAAACGTGAATATAACCGATTTGCCGCTCTGAGTTGCGGCCGTGGCGTAGTGGGTAGAGTGTGTGACTCTTACGCCAGAGAACCCAGGTTCGAGTCCTCCATCTGACACAGAAAATTTTTTCAATTGAATTAATTTTTCTGTTCGGCCGTCACCTCTCTGCAGACAATGGAAAATCTTAGAGAGTAAAAACTGCCATGAAAAGCTTCTTAAGAACATAAGCCGTTCGGAGTCGGCGGAAAACATGTAGGTCCAGTTCTCGATCATATCTGTGCAAACATTTCACATCACACACAACACAATTGATCATAAGAAGCTCGGTCAAAGTCCTTTCAAGGGCTGAGATGGCCATTTCGTTTTTTTTTTTTTTATAACCGATTTGCGGTTTTATGTGGAAATGCTTTGCAATTTTTTGCTAAAATTTTTTTGCAGAAATACATTATATCTAAAGATTGTTTTTGCCATTTCTTGACTAAAAAAAATTTTGACACAAAAAATGCGTAAAATAGAATGTATTTGAAAGAATCACCTTAAGCACTATTAATATTGAGAGTGATTTAATTTAATCATTTAAATAAGAGTGTGGTTTTTTTGTGATCAAACAAGAACTTCCTTCCATGTTATTCTTAAACGGCACAAGGAAATAAAACACAAAAAAATTAAAGTTTTTTTGATTTCCCAAAACTGTTAATTCCAAATTGCGATTTTTTTTAACAAAAATTAACTGGAGTTGTTGAGATTATTAAAAAGTGTGCTATTTGTGAGAAAATGGCATGACCGTGTGACCAAATAGAAAATCTTCAATATTGCATTGCCACTTTTTAAAACTAAAAGCCCTATTAACGTCAAATTGGCCCAATTTTTGTGTGAATTCTGGCCCTTTTCCAACTAAGTCAATATCATCCCTGGTATGTATCCATTTAAAAAAGAGTTAAAACAGTTACTCTGCTTAGTAGAGCCGATAAAGAGAAAAAAGATTACACTATAAAGAGAGCCAGAGGAAGAGATGATACGCTCTCTGCTCAATCCAAAACATGTAAGCATAAGTTAAGCTCTTTTCGTTGTTGTATTTGTAACAATAATATCAAGTTCTTGATTTATCTGTTTGGACAAGTAGAATGGATGGTTCTCTGCAGACTTTTAATAGCATTCATTATTCACATAACATTTTTATTCATAACTGAAGTGGCGAAACATGCCACTCTTCTTTTCCTTTTGTTTGTCCCGTTATTTTTCATTGAACTATTTTTTCAATTCATTGCAATCATGGCAGAATTATAAGGTAGGGCCGAGTCGCTTAGTGCCCTCACGCGTCAACGAATGGTGCAAGATGAGAATGCCAACTAGTTGTCAAAACGACGAATTCCGTAGAAATTGCAAACGAAGTTAATATACAATGTTTCCAAGTTGTAAACTGTGCTGTCGTGTGTTAAATTTGTGATAATTTGAGTAAAAATGTTATAAAAACAATGTAGTAAAAACTATAAAATGTGGAAAAAGTCTTAAATTTGCAAGAAACCTTGTAGCAATTCTAACCTAAAATCAACTGTGAAACGTTAACACAAAGAATCTCGAGATGAACAGCTGATTTTGACAACTAGCCGGCATTTTCTCTGCTGTCTACTTTATTCTTCACCGAGTCGGCCCTACCTTATAGTTCTGCCATGATTGCAATTAGTGCGATTTGAATATTTGTGACATGAAGTTCGTTTGCTTAGGAACATAAAAAATTAAAAAATAAATTTAATGCAACTACATATAATAAGAACAAAACAAAATACAATAACAAAGACATGGATTTTAATTTGTTTTTTTTTTTCATAATCTAAATAGAAGAAAGTACGAAGCATAAAAAAAATTATCAATCAGAGCTGCAACATCGTTACCGCGATATAAAAACCTAAATAGGTAAGAAGTGTAAAAAAGGTTTGCATATTAGAAATCATATAAAACAATGTAAAAACAATTTTCAGATATGTTTACTTATCAAAACAATAAAATTATGAATGAACTTGAAGCAATACGCAAGGAAATTAAAGAACTTAAGAATAAATTGTTTCAAATAAAAGGTATCTTTGTATTTAATTTTTACTTTTAAATTTTATATGCTTTTAATTCCAATCTTTCTTGTATTTTTATGTTTTATAATTTATTTCTTATAGGCTCCTTCCACAGGCAACTGGAAGAAATAACAAATTTGATATCAGAGCAAAGTATTGTTCTGAGCCAAATTTCCCACTTGGATGCTTTAGAACAGACATGCTCATCCAGTAGCTCATCTTGCTCGCGTTACCCGCCACACAAGTTTTTTTTCTATCATGAGCTTTGTTTTTGCGCTTATGCGAAAGCACGTCCACGTATAAAAAACAACACAAACTAAAAAAAATCAAATAACACTACCACAAGCCGCTGTTGACGATCATCTAATTTTGAACGCGTAAACAATAACAAATGCATGCAAATTATCCCATTGCTTGTGTGTTAACGCACACAGAATTCGTTTTTTTTACATTGCCAAAAGTTACGATGAGCTATATTTTGTGTTCGATTTTTTGTTCGAAACGACCTATCGTTAACGATATCGAAATTAGAGAAATTTTCGTTGACGTCTCGAGCGAGACGAGTTACGATATTTCAATATTGTATTCGCTAAATTTAATTATCGTTATTTGGTTGGCTGGGTTTTCTGATGATGTTTTTGATAGTTTTTGTTAATAATATTCCAAGTTAATATTTTATACAATTGTTTTCTACTCTTTGCTCAGATTGCAACCATTGAATGACTTTTTCGAAAGGGTGTCCTAGTAAAGAATGCAAACAGTATTTTTTCGGCAGTCCTTGTTCTAGAATACAACGTTGGCGGGAAGCAAAATAAAAAAAGATTGGCGAACTATACCACACTAATGGCCATTATATATGGTAAGATACATATATGAATATTTTTATACTAGTAACATCACCATGAATATAGGAGTGGGTCAAACAGTTTTGAGTTTTATAATTGATTTCATTTTATTTTTCCATGCTAGACTTTGTTGAGTGAGCTGAGTTGTAAAAACAAATAAAGACATGCCTAAAACTATGCCATACAATTCATTCAAAATAGCTCAACTGTTATGTAGTCACTTTTCTACGAAATTATTCTATTGAATATTTTAAAATGTTCTCTTTTCAAAATTGTTTACCTATTTGTTTGCTGGAGTAACACTGAAGGACGGTACAAATGAAAAGATGATTCTCGATGCATTGAGAAAAGGATTCAAAAACGTTAAAAATCGTCACTTTAAAAATATCTGCATTAACAAAAAAGTTTTTGTGGAAAATCGCTGATTTTTCCTCATTTTTCAGTATTTTATTTATTTTAATTTTTTTTTCTTTTTGAATGTCAATTTCAATGATCTAACTAAGATCTTTTTAATATACTTTACCTAAAAAAAAATCATGTCTTCTTATTATTTAATGATAGAAGAGATGGCAAGAAAAAGCTTACATCACTTATATAGTTATTGCTTTAAAAATAACTTTTTGCTTTGCTATTAAAAAATGCATTATTTAGAAACACATTATTACCACTTATCATACACATTATGGTAAGTTATTAAAAAGCAAATAATTGTAACAAAAAATTGTAGATGCTTTTTTTCAAAGTAATGCGTAAAGCTAGAAGGAAATTGTTGGAAACATGCTTCTAGATTCTTTTTTTGATTACATGTAAGCGAAGTTTTTGCTGGGAAATTTTTGTTGGGTATATGAGAGCGGAAGAGCTCCAATATCCATATAAAGGCCTGCTAGTAGCGTTTCGGCCCTCTAACATTGCCGACTGGGATAAATTGAAACCACGCGCAAAGCCAGGACAGCAGCGACAACAGCAGCTATCATAATTCACGAAAGAAATATTTTCGAGTACAGTGTTAAAAGAGGCCGTAGTCGGATGGGGTAATTTAAAAAAGTGGGAGTGGGTGTCATGGGAGACATGGAAAGACTTGATTGTGCGATAAAGTATGAAATGTCAAAACGGAAATAAGAAGAGAACCACTGTAAGCGGCAACAACAACAAACAAACAACACCAACGACAAACAGGAAAACAATAAAAACACGTTTAAATACGTTTTAATGAACTTCACGAAGCACAGTATCAATCAACAGCTTATAACTTGATGTTCTTTCTTTTTTTTTTTTGATATTTTTATGTTAATGGTATTTTGTTGTTGCTGTTGCTATTGCCGATTATGGTTGTCCTTATTGATGTTTATACAGCATAACCATGGCAACATTAACAGAAAAAACTACAACAGCGTGTTGAAGACAATCGCCATGATTAAGTATAATTTTTGCTGAAAGTTCAGTTTATAATTTTTTGCTCAATTAGCTGTATTTCTGCCACGGGCTACAATAATTTTGTTACTGCTTTTTCTAAATAGTATTTATGATAAAAAGGACGAAGCTCTGACTGAATAGCTTAACTCATAACTCATCAAATTAGTCAAATGGGGCATTTATTTATATGAAAAAATACACCTAATTTGAAGATTTAAAGTTGTAAAATTATAATTGAGAGTTTTTAAATATGATGGAAAATCTGTCACATTTTGAGTGAAACTTGTTTTACTCTAAATCAATTAAGTGAACGTTCTACCGAACAATATCTTGAATCCACTTCTATAACAAAAAGCTGACAACCGATAGTAAATTTATTATGTACCAGTTGAGCTCCCGACGTTACTTGGGAGTGGCAATAAATAATGTTTGAACTTATTCGTTAAGTTCTTTCAAATCGGTAAATTCGGCGGAATGAGCAAAATTGTATAACTTGTATCAAATAATGTTGAAGACATCTGAAGATTATGAAAAAAAGTTAGGAAAATCGTGATATATCGTCGTTACGCATGCAATGCCGTGTGTCCACCATTTGCAATGCCGCGTAAAATGCAAGGCCAAAATTGAGATTTGACTTTACATTATATATGATTTAATTAATAAATGAGGGATTTTTCATTAAGGCCCAGTTTAAATTTTTTTAGAAAAATTTTCGAATTTTGTTTTTATTTTATTGTTTTGAAAAACATCTTAAAAATGTATAAGAAAAAATAAATTTCGAAGCCGTTGAAGAGATATTTAATATTTATTATTAATTAATTAAGATATAAGAGTTTTATGAGTAGTAAACGCTCATAAAGTAAGGTAAACAAAAACTTTAAACGCGTTGTAAATGTAAGTGGTATATACGCGGTATTGCACGCGCAATGACAGTATGTGTGCGTGCTGATAGCTTCCAAAAGTATATTTTCAAATTTTATATATCATTCGATAGATTGAACATTTTAGAAAAAATTTCTTAAAAATCAGACCGAAAATTCTTGGCAAGCATTTATTTAAATTTTCTCATACTCTCTTTTGACCCCGTGTCGAAATCTTGCTGTAGAACCAGGAAAGAATTTGAGTAACGATTTATATTAGAAATTTATGTAGGGAGGTGAATTTAAACTTCCTTGAATAATCCTTGAAACAAGTTTTATATCAGCTGTATGCGAGGAGAAAAGGCGAATGAAATGAATTCCTTTATTCAAGAACTTATAAGAACGTTTTTTATATTATATGTTTTCTGTAAGGTTTTTATTCAAGGCTTATTCAGGAACTCAGAAACTGTGAAAAAATAGATTTTAATATATTTCTGTATATGAGCGATTCAACCAATTATCGGCCAACTGTAGAGGTCACCATCTGCGATTTTTTTTGCAACTTTCCTAATTTAAAGAAAATGGTAAAGAATATGTAAAAAAAAATTTTACCGTTACTATTTCAGCTGCAATCAATTGTGGTATTTTTCAATTATGGTAATAAAATGTTTCAGTCATGACTTCTTTTATTTTTCACACACTCAAAATAATTCCTGTCTATATTGCGAAAAAATTTTCGGGAAAAAAAAGTTCGTAATATAAAATAAACAGATATTTATATTACGAAACTTTCGTTATTATATTTTTGAACCATGCAACTACGGATCTTCGGCTTTCAACCCAATTAAGGACGACCCATCTTAGTACTGCACCCCTGCACCAGAATCGGAAGACACAAGCTTCGATACTGAACTCGCATAATCACTTCGGTTATCCTCCCTGGAAGATGACCTCCTAAGCTCGGACAGTGAATCCGACATAACTGCCGTGAAGGCATATCTCACTACTAGCAGCCTTGATGCTGAGAGTAGTACAGATCAACCTCCACCATTCAAAGGCTGCGTCCGCCAGTCTCATCCTCCGTCTTAGTAAAGACAGAGAACACGTCGTCCTGATCCAGGAACCGTGGGTAGTCTGCGGCCTGATGCGCGGACTCAGGACTCAAAATTACACGCTTTTGTACACCTAATCTAAAGATAAGCCAAGAGCGTGTATTCTAATCAAAAATAAACTGAATGCATTTAGTCGACACGGCAACTGTGGTCTCTACATAGATGCATTAGAAACAAATCTCGCATATGGACTACCGAATCATCCTACCTGTAAAAAATCCGTGGATAACTTGGTTGTTAATCTCACTGAGTCCATGAACAAAGCTCTAGATATCAAATGCCCGTTCAAAATACCAAAGGGAAAACAAAAACCACTTTGGTAGAAGACCGGACTTGAAGAGCTCCAAAATAAGAGCAGAAAACTCTTCAACAAAGATAAAGCTACTGGATCTATCGACGCATGGACCAACTACAAAGTGGCTCTTAAAGAATATAAGAAAGAATTATTAAAGCACAAAGGCAGTCCTGGAGAACCCTACGAGAAATCTATAACGGACTTCCGAAGCGTCAAAATTTAGAAAAATTCTAACAATTAGTCCTTCCAACCAAAAAATTCTTGAAGAAAGAAGACGGAACAGGGGCCACCAACAGTGAAGAACCTTTAAAAATTTTAGTAGAGACTCACTTCCCTGGTTGTTCAGAAATAGGTAATACTCCAATTCAGGAGGAGCACTCACCGACTGTCAACAACTCCCTCGATCTAATCTCACATTCAAAGCTTAAATGGGCAATTGAAAGCTTCAAATCGTTTAAGTCACCAGGACCAGATGTCATAGCCCCTATAGAAATACAAAAAGCTTACCATATCATAAAACAATGGCTTATAATGATCTACCAAAGCTGCCTAGACCCCAATCACATCATAGTAGTTTTCATACCTAAGGCGGGCAAAAGCTCATACGTAAGCCCAAAATACCTTCGACCAATTAGTCTCTCATCCTTTCTGCGAAAAAGTTTCGAGAGGTTAATGGAAATCCACTATTATTAATATAGAAATCCAGAGAATAGATAGTAGAAAACCCACCGTCATCAGCACAACGCTCTTACACCAAAGGCAAATCCGTGGAAACAGCTCTCCACTCCATAGTCTCCATCATTGAAAAACCTCTTCTTCAAATGGAATGTACAATGGTAGCTTGTATTGATATAGAAGCAAAGTCTTTAACAACGTTAAAGCAGAGGCTATCACAAATGCGCTGACGGAGCTTGGGGTGGATGCTACACTGGGAACACTTATAAATCAAATGCTAGTGAGCAGGATTATAAGTGCAAATCTTGGTGTATCATCTACGCTTAGATGTTCATCAATGGGATCTCCTCAAGGGAAGGGGGAGGGGGGATTAGGGGTTCTCTCGCCTCTACTCTGGAACCTAGTGGTTAATGAACTGCGGTAAAAACTAGAACGGGAGGGGTGCAAGGGGATAGCTTATGCAGATGACATTGCTATTGTCACTTCTGGCAAAAATATATCCATACTTTGAGACCTTATGCAAAATGGCTCTAATACTCACTGAAAAGATGAATTTAGTGATTTTCACAAGAAAACACAATCTACCAACAATCAGTCATCCAAAAATGGGAAGCATAAGACATAGCTTCTCAGATGAAGCGAAATACCTGGGCCTTTATCCTGAAAAGAAGACTAAACTGGAAACCGAATTTGCTCGAGAGAGCCACAAAAGCCAATATAGCCCTCTACTCATGCAAAAGACAGAGGGTAACAAATAGGGTTTACAGCCAAGCGTTACTAACTGGCTTTACCCTATAGTGGTACGGCTAATATTGCTATATGGTGCCATTGTCTGGTGGCAAGCACTAGACAAACAAACACACCTCAACATACTTCGCAGAGTTCAAAGACTACATCACACAAAAATCACATTTCTTGGAATAAAACTTTCGTATATTTCATCAAGTACTTTCGTAATAAAAAACAAAATTTCTAAGTGAAATGTAACGTAGGTCAAAGTATCACATACTTGCAGCGTTCCATTTAACAAAAACTTTTTGCTAGCCAAGTACTCAAGACTGCACCAGCAGCAAAAAAGATTTGAAGTGCGTTCCTTTTATCAACTTCTCGCAAGCACTCGAGAACCCTAAATGGAGCGCAGCAATGAAGTCACCGGAGGATGCGCAACCATTACCTCCCATGATATCTGGTCGCCACGTAGAGAAAATTTGTAAATTTTAACAAAAATTTTCTTATCGACCGGTGTAGTAGCCACGGTTGCCCATGTCGACGCATTTCAAGTGATACGGCCGATCGCATTTCTTGCAATGAATTGAAAAATGCATTAAAAAATCGATAAAAACGCATTAAACACACACAAAAACACTAAATTCGCATTAAAACGGAGTTTGTGGGGTGAAACGTTTCATTTTGGAAACACGCAACCATTCGATAGATAATTCACAAACACTTGATATTTTTTAAGAACAACATTAAACAAACACAACTGATATATTTAATTTGTGTTGAGTAGTTGGCATAGTGGCGGCCGTGGCGTAGTGGGTAGAGTGTGTGACTCGCCAGAGAACCCAGGTTCGGATCCTCCATCTGACACAGAAAATTTTTCCAATTGAATTAATTTTTCTGTTCGGCCGTCACCTCTCTGCAGACAATGGCAAACCTCAGAGAGTAAAAACTGCGATGAAAAGCTTCTTGAGAACATAAGCCGTTCGGAGTCGGCGTAAAACATGTAGGTCCAGTTGTCGATCATTTGTGTGCAAAACATTTCACATCACACACAACACAATTGGTCATAAGAAGCTCGGTCAGTCCTTTCAAGGGCTAAATGGCCATAAAAACAAAAAAAAAAAAAAAAAAAAGTTGGCATAAAGTACGATAAATTAACTCGATCAAAAAAACTTTTGTACGTCTGAACGCTTCGCTACATTATGAAAAACTGTACGGCAATGAAAGCAGAACGTGACGGCATGGCTCTTGGTTAATGTAAGCACGCTGTCGAAATTTCACTGGTGAAACGCTTCACCCACCGAAACGCTTCACCCCACCGCACCCGACTTTATGTATGAATATTAATGATTTCCTATTTAACAGGGCAATGAATTTTCCTTGATTTTTTTCTATTTTTTTGGTACGGTAGATATCTACAACGTACGTTTAGAAATGCTAAATGTAGATGTAGAAACCCTAACTCTTCATCCGCATCTAAGAAACCTGTATGCCGCGTCTTGATCTACACTTTCGAAACGTACGTGCAGATAAGCTGCACTAACGCGATGGGTGCTACGATGGGCGTAGCCAGGATTTTGTTTAGGGTGGTGAGGGGGGGGAGGGGGGGAAGGGGGACACTATTTTTTCATGTGACTGATAAAAAATATGTCAGTCGTAAGTTTGTAATAAAAAAGAAATGACGCTTTAATATTAATAAGTTCTATGCTTTATCATTATAAGAAAAAATGTTTTAATTTCTTAACTTTTTGTTAAAATTTTTATTTTTCAAATGTTCAGGTGGAGAAACTGCCCCTTGCCCTACCCTCGCTACGCCCATGGGTGCAAAATCCCAAACAAAACGTGTAAAAAAGCTGCATATACGTGTAGCTTTTCCTTATTTTGTATTTTCTGCGTAAGAATATATTCCGTAGTATAGAAACACATTAATTTTAATCGAAATGGCACATTAATTTAAATCAAACTTCTACTTCGTTTGTCCGATTTCAAACAAAATTTGCAAATTCATTCTTTGGGATAAGACGCAGTTCGTATTCTAGATAAATGGACGGAATTACATGAAGAGGTGTATTAGTTTAATTTTGCACCAAATTTTGCACATTTATTTTTTGTAATATAGAGCACTCCGTAGTATAGAAAACTGGGCAGGACTAGACTTTACTGAAGCAAAAAAAATATTGGTTTTTTTCGCGATCAAAAGTAATACATCGTAATTTTTCACGATTTTTTAAGTTAAGGTAAGCTTTAAAAATTTGGAACTAAAAGAAACAACGAACAGGATACGAGATATAAATTTATAGACTGTCTTCCTTAAGTTCTAATATGATTTTTGTGCGTCTTCGTCCGTATGCAGAACAAAATTTTTAATTTTAACTAAAAAGACGATTTTGTTGTTTCTGCTTTACAAATAAATAATATTATATCTCGTAGACGCTTTGATATATTTTGGAGTGGAGGTTCTTAAAATAGCAACAATTTTTTGCACCCAACGATTTTTTTTTTTTTTTTTTGAGTATATCAAAAAACAAAGTTCCCATTTGTCCTTTTTTTTTAAAGAAATATTTATTCTTCTCTATCTTCTTTTCTGTATTCTCTATCTCAAAACATTCATAAGACTTAAATTTAAAAAAGTGTTTTTCATCAACTATAAATATTAATTATTGATGTTTAACTTTTATAAATCGGAAAAAAATGCAGAAGATATTCAGAAATTAGTGAAAACAGCTGTTTGATTCTGGTCAAATTTTGCATGAATTTCTACCTACAATTGCAATCACAATTTTGTGTTAAATTATTGTTGCTTTACTTGCTACTTAGGATTTCATTTCATTTTGATTTAATTTATTGATTTAAGTATAATGGGCACAGTAAGAGCTAAGCTCTTTTATAGTACAGCATAAACATTGATCATTATAACAACTCAAATATAAAAGAATATGTAATAAACTTAGCTATAAGACAAATATCAGCTTATTCCAAATTTATAACAAATTTATAAAAAAAAAAAAAGATTTTAAAAAATTTAACTAAAACAGAAATGAAACATGTTAAAACTCATGGTAAAGAGAGTAGAAGAATAAGAGATAAAGGGAAAACTATGGAGTAGAGAAATAAGATAGAATAGATTGCCTAAATGGTCCTTTCCTTATGATTTCCCTAATCCTCCGTGGCAGAGCATTCCTCAACCTAATGGCATTGATGAAAAAAAGGTAAGAAGACATTAACGAGCTGTGCCTCGGAACTATTGAAACATGGATTCTTCTGGACATACAAAACTGGACTTTATCATATTGATAACCAGGTGTTTTTTCATGAATTAACTTATGTAGATACATACAATTTCTAGCATTAAGATAAGCTGTCAAGTCACATCCAAGTATTGCATTTTGGAAACTAGACAGCCGATCAAATTTACGGAGGTCATACAATTAGCGCGTGGGATAATCAAATGCAAGGTGGAGCTTTAGCATGAACGAAGAGTCCAGTTTACTATATACGACCTCAGAGTACGTTATCACAGGTAAAATTAGTTGTATTACCAACTTACGTTTGATTTTTACTGGAGTCGCAATTGCAGATATTCTTAAGTTGCGCAAGATATAATAAACTTTTTTTACAATAATATTTACATGGTCGGCACAGAAAAGCGAAAAATTAACATAGAAGCCAAAATTTACAATTTTCGACACAACAGTTAGCTTATTTGGACCAATAAATAAATCAGGGAAATCATTAACACATGTTTTATCTCTACAAATGGGAAACACATACGAAGCACAATTTAAGTATAAGATCATTGCTATCGGCCCACACATTGATGCAGCAGAGGTCCTTATTCATTCTGCAGCATTGGTCATCAATAAGTACATCATGTTTGCAAACAAAAAAATGCCATTGATGAACATTGAAAATAGGTGGGGGCCAAGTATGGACCCTTGTGGAACACCACTTAAAACAGATTTATACCCAGATGACAATTGACCAACTTTAACTTTTTGGTATCTAAATTTGGTGTTTATTACACAAATAACTGGACATAAGATTAACAGCACTGTCACAGAACCCAAACAAATAATTAAGCTTACTACATAAGAGTTGATTGTTAACGTTATCAAAAGCTTTGGAAAAATCTAGCAAACACAGAAGCGTATAGAACCAGCATCATATTTCGGACGTATATCGTCGATGACCTTAACCATAGCACCAAGAACACCCATGTCCTGACCCAAAACCTGATTGATAAGGGGATAGCAGATTATTATCAACTAAATAGTTGGTTATTTGTTGCGCCATAAGTTTCTCACAAACTTTAGCCAATGGTGATTAAATACTTATGGGCCATAAGTATTAATATTAATATTAAGTATTAATTTAAACCATAAACTTTCCAAACTTTCCAAAGGTCCGGGAATGAAGACGACATAAATCAGGGTGTATAATGTGCGGCAACTATTGCTTAATAAACTTAAGAGGAATGCCATCCTCATAGATAGCATTCGATTTGATCTGTGATATACTTTTTCCGTCATCTAGTTCAACACCAGGAGAAAACCTAAAAGATTGTTGCATGGCCCGATCTACGGGATCTAAAGTGCATTCGGTATTATTTTTGCTGCGGACTCCAAGTTTTGTTAAGTTGTTCCACAGCATTTTCGTCGGGAGAGAGAGTTCTAGTTTGGCCGAGAAATATCTCGTTTTAACCAGTCTCGTTAAACTAACAGCTAAATTTCTCGCCAGTCTATAAATTTCCCATTTATGAGAGGACAGATTTTTCCGCCATGTATTACGATACTTATTTCTTTTTCTTAATGCATCGAGAACATGTTGCATGAACCAAGGACAAGATATATTTTTAACTTTACAATTACGTAACGGGACATGTTTATCAAAAAGAACTTTAATTGGTTCCATGAGTGACTTAAGCTTATCATCAATGTTGGTGTGAAACCAACAGTCATTAAATGACAACAGAGAAACATCACGAAATAGACAGTGATAACTAATATTCTTAATACGGCGACCGTGTCGTAGTGGGTAGAGTGTGTGGCTCACACGCCAGAGAACCCAGGTTCCAATCCCTCATCTGACACAGAAAGTTTTTTCAATTGAATTAATTTTTCTGTTCGGCCGTCACCTCTCTGCAGACAATGGCAAACCTCAGAGAGTAAAAAACTGCCATGAAAAGCTTATTGAGAACATAAGCCGTTCGGAGTCGGCATAAAGGTGGTAGGTCCAGTTCTTGATCATTTCTGTTCAAACATTTCACAACACACACAACACAATTGATCATAAGAAGCTCGGTCAAAGTTCTTACAAGGGCTGAAATGGTCATTTCGTTTTTTTTTAATTAATATTCTTAAAGTCACGATATGAAAAAGTATTAGGCACAATTAACCGAGATAAATTGACATCCAACGAACAAAAAATTAAATCATGGTCTGATACAAAATATACTTGACTAAAAAGCAAAATTACTGACGGATTAGATACAATAAAGTAGTCAAGAAGACTAGAGGTGGTGTCGTATGAAAACCTTGTAGGTATTGTATCATTTACAACTGATAAACCTAAGGACGATGTTTTTTCATACAATTGTTGTTTCTGTAAATTGTTAGAGAGAAGGTTAATATTAAAATCACCACACAGCAACATAATGTCATATTCAACAATATAATTAGACAATACAGTAAACAACGGCTCAACAGAAAGACATCTATTCGGATTATACATGCATGAAACAAGTATTTTATTGTTAGTATCTGATATACATAGGTTTAAAAATTCAATTCCAGAAGCGATAGAACGACTAACAACCTGAGCATTTAAATAAATTTTACAATAAATTGCCACACCTCCACCCTTTTTGACAGAACGGTCTTTTCTAAAAATCTTGAAATTATTAATGCCACAAATATTTATTTATTTACCAATACCAGCAGTGAAAAAGTACAGAACACAATTTGTTTATCTTATATTATATCTTATTATAAAAGAATAAGAAAACAAAACAATATAAATTTCAAAACTTATATATGATAAAAAAACAAACATATTGCATATTAACTCTTAATTCTAACAAAAGTTTATGAACATGTGTAAAAGGAAGTTATAACATATACAATTTTAACAAATTTTTTAATTTTAAACTATTAAGAATTATAGTACAGACGAACAAATTGCACATAAAATTGTCTTTCAGACGTTAGACACGCATGCCGCGGATTATTAATTTTGTTTGGAGCAAGAAAAAGTAAATCTTGAGTACGGGTAATTAGGTACTCAAAGAGTATTGACAATTTTATGCAAGAACAAGAGTGCGCGGTAGTTTAATAAACTGTCAAATGTCACATCATCTAGTTTTTTGGCATAGAGAGAAACATGATATCTACGTTTTATTCTATAGACATATCGAGCGATATTATTCAACAAAACGTTTAATTTCCGTTTATCGCAACTGTCACAGTTGGCAATAATTTCACAGTCATAAAGCAACGTTGGAACAATGTAGGTTTTAGCAAGTAGCGAATATGCGAATATTGAGCGACGTAAAGAACTGGGTAATCCAGAGCGCACGGAGCACGCCATACACCTTCCCAACAGTGATATTAATATGATTGTGCCAGGTTAGGCTTCTATTAAAAGTTATTACTAAATTTTTTGACATCTTAACATATTCGATAGTGGAACCATTCAGTGTGAGCAGTGGGGCTGTTGAAATATCAAAAACCTTTCTCGAAATCACAAGGCATTTAGACTAAGTTGGATAAAGGCTTAAACCACTATTACGCTCTCATTCACATTCGCTATCTAGAACAGTACTTAGGTGGAGAATAAAGTAATTAAAGTTTTCTTTTTTAGTACAACTGTACTATTGCACATCATCAGCGTACCTATATATTTTGCAATTATCTAAAATGCCGGGCATGTCATTGATGTACATACAAAAGAAGAGAGACCCCAAAACTGACCCTTGAGGCCCACCTCTTCTGATAGGAAGAAATTCTGACCAAACAATTTTGACCAGCAAAGACAGCTTGTGACCTATCTGATAAGTACGACGATGTAAGGTTGACTGCAGTTAGAGAAAAATTAAGCATTCTGCTAAGTTTAGTCAATAATATATCATGATTGAGATTAGAATGGTCCAGAAGAATTAAAAAGATATCCTCATTGTCGTCCGGACAATCTCGCAAATCTTCACAAACATCGATGAGAGCAGTTGTACAACTACGTTTGGCCCTAAAAGCCGATTGCCTCTCAGTTAAGAGGTTGTACTTATGTAGGTGTTTATTAATTTGGTGACACATTATCTGTTCAAGTGTTGTTTCGGAAGAAAGGGGAGGGGAGGATAGCGATAGGTATCGGAGCTATTTTTGCCTTTTTCCAGCCCTCTAGAAAAACAGATGTAGTAAGTATTGAATTAAAAATGTAAGTTGCATATGAAAGTACGTAAGAGAGCAGATTTTTTTAAAAAATAGGGTTGATTTTGTCACACCCAACAGCATTTGTCTTGATCGATGAAATGTTTTTTAGAACGTCGGTTTGACTTATGCATGCAAAACTGAATTTATGGTTAGCATCATATGTTTTAGAAATACTCAAATATGTATTTTTTTCAACAGAAGGCACAGGGACATCAGCAAACATTTCATTTAACTCCTCAATATTGGCATTGATGCAACCACCAGCGTTTTTTTTTCCAATGCCAATACTACGCATTTCTCGCCATTTCTGCTTACTGCCTACAGCTGAAGCGAATTTATTTCCATAATAATTATTTTCCGTGTTTATACAGTTCGTTTCTTGATTGCAGAGTTAATCTGAGTAACGAGTAAACTACTAGCTGTTAACTGTGTTATTGTTTTGGCTTCAGTTGTTATTTTGTTCAGTTGTTAGTGCAGATACTCTGCACTATAAAAATTTTGAGATAATGTTAATACAATGTTTGTTATATAAAAGCAAGGAAAATATGTTAACTGAAATAGAAAACCTCTTAAGAAACTAATTACATATTAGTTCAAATATAATAATTAATGTTGCACAATTTCAAGTTTTTAAATATATATTCAGGCTTGTTTTATTAAAATTATGGGGTCAAAGATATTTAATTTTGCCACTTGAAGCTATTTGCTATAATTTATTTAATTAATAGCCATAAAAAATTAAAGTAATAAATTGATTATTGCTAACTTGTTAAATAGTTTAACCATATACTAATGAATTGCTGAAACAAATGAAAATTTCCATTTCAATTTCTTTTTAAGATTACATTAATTTACATTAAATTAGTTTGCGCCTTATTGGAAATAATGTTTTAAGCTTTATCATTTTTTTAAGCCGTGTCTTTTAAAGTATATTAAGCAATAAAGGACTAAAAGTTATTTTAAAAAAGTAAACCCCATTTAAATCTTAAAAATTATATAATTTCAAACAATTAATTAATAACAATAGGTTTTTATCTTTTTTCATTGAGTTTGGGGCAACCCGATTAAACTCTTTTCAGCATATTTGTAAATCTTTTTTTTTTCTGTAGCCGCATCAATTTTTAAAACAAAAAAAAAAAAACCAAAATACAATATCTAAACCCGTTCAAGAGCTTGTAACCAGAGATTTTGTAATCAAGACAGCGAAATCCAATTTTTTTTTCATGTTTGGGACAACCCTACTAAGCTTCTCTAAGTGTATTTTCAAATAGGTTTTTTTTTATGTAGTCACATTGATTTCCAATACAACAAAAAAAAAATTGCAGTAAGATATATTCACCCGTTCAAAAGTTACAGAGTTTTGATCACCCAGGGAGCAATTCCCGACTAGTTCCTAATAAAACTCATAATTCCTAGAATTGCTCAAATAGGAAAAAAAAGCAACGGAAGCTAAGTTTAAATAAAGCAGCAAATTTTTTTAATAGTAAATATTGCTTTAAGTTTTTACTACAACATTAAGTAGATCGCATCAGGTGTCTTTATATCGAATGAAAAACGAAATTATATTTAAAATATTTTAAGATGCAATTTGTTGACATTATGACAACTTTATTTATTGAATTGCCGAATTTACAATATTAAGCACACATACATCATATAACATAAGCCATAACTTATTTCAGAGCCTTCCCTATTTAAACGTTTACACTCTGAAACAAACTCATCATCTTTAAAGAGTGAACTTCGTCCATATTTAGTTGGAGTATTTCTCAAGACAGAAACCATTGAAACGTGAAGGCAATAAAAACAGTTCCGGATATATATAACGCAATTGTCCCTTATAATGGCCGAACCGAGGAATCCAGCTGCTAAACTCGAGGGGGTGATTAAATAATAATAAATTTTACCGAACCAAAAACAAAAAACAAAAAAAAAAAAATAAACGACATTTTCAACTTTCTTTGTGCCCTACTCTTTGACGCTAAGCTTTGAACGATATGCTTTTAACGCAATTAAGTGAAGTTATTCATATAAAGTACGGCGAATATGCAGAAAAATATGCTTTCACTTTTTTTTTTTTTTTTTGTTAATGTTGTTAAAAGCCAAAAGTGTGAACATTATTTTTACTCGCTTGGCCTCCTACTAATGACTTTGGCGCACTCAAAAATGTTGATCATTATATGTGTGTAGTTGTATAGGTACGGTATGAATGTGTGTGGTATGTTTGTGTGAATGTGTTTGTGTTGGCGTTTGAATGTCTTTTTGAACACACACCATTTAACAATTTTTGGCACTTAATATTCAGCGTATGCCAAATAAACTTCGAGGTTATGTGTTTTTATTTTATTTTGGATTTTCAGTTCACATTTTTTGGCACATTTTTATTCTTTGCTTTTCCTTTTTGTTGTCCTCTTCTGTACTTGCTCCTTTCTATTCACTTTATTTCAATTGTATTTGATTTGTGGAACTTCAATTTATTACCACACTGGGAGCAACTAAGTCATTTTTGTGCTGCTCCAGTACATGACTGGGCATGTGTAGGTGTGAGTGTAGCCATACGTTTGTTTGCAAGCATTGGAAGTTTCATGGTAACGTCTAAATTTTTTACGAATGCTGCCAAATATTACTCGTTTCTTCCCTTATTCAGCACTATTTGTGGATGTAGCTGTATCTATAAGTGCTTCCTGATGAATCCGAGGTAAATGTGTGTGTGTGTGTGTGTGTGTGTGTGTAAGTGTGGGTGTATATGAATAGGTAGTGGTAAATTAAATTCAAATATGTCCAAAATTCTTGGAAAATCAATTTGATTTTATAATTTTTGTTGTTCACTTTTTCTCTTCTAAGCTCTGCCTGCATCCATGGCATACAAAATGATTTGGTTGGCTATAAATTATTTGGCTAGAAAGTTATTCCTTGCACCGTAACATAATAAATTATGAGATTTTCCCAAACTAGGTCAGTTCGTGTTCTACAAACATCTATGCAAAGATATTTTTTTCAAGGCATGTTTCTATGTATGAGAAACAAGTTTTTAATTGAATTACTTTATTATAGAACTGAAAGAATCTACAAGAAATTTGATATTTTTTTTAATTTTAAAGTTTTGATATGTTTGAATTGGCACTTGTTTCAAGATATGAGTTAATAATTGGCATTTAAAATTCGAAGCAAAAGATTCATTTGAATTTTTTGCTTTTTTTTATATTATCTCACATAAGACAACAATATTTATCTGGGACGAAACAGTATAGTCTTATACTAGAGAAAATTATTGAAACAAAACTTTCTTACCTCAACACAAAATATTCTGGGTTAAACACAACTATTGTCGTGGGAAATAATTTCTTTCAATCCTCTTAACTTTTACTTTGCTTGAGATATCAATCCTCAGAAATAAATATAGACTGCCTTAACCCTTAAACGCCCAAGTTTTTTGATTTGCAAGAAATAAATATATGTTATGTAACTTTGAATTCTGAACCACTTTTGTTCTACGACTTTTTTTACAGGTGCGCCTTTCTCCCTATACATACAAATTACCTGGTCATACACTTTTTTATAACTTTTTTTTTTTTTGATTTTTTGTAGAAAATTTTTTTAATTTATTTATTCAGCACTTACGTTGCTTATTAAATACACTATTGAAAAAATTAATAAATTTTTCGATCGCGATAATGCCAAATTTTAAAAATGAAACAAAGTATCAAAAATTTGCGTATCTCTTGACCAACTACAACACTTGTCAAACGAGTTAAAAGCACCTGTCTGCAAATCAAAAATGTGGCGCTTAGATCATAGAACAATAACATATAACAAAATTAACAAAAATTAAATGGAAAAGATAAGGAAAAATAGTAGAAGTGGTTGGGTTCTCGCGGTACCACCAGGCACTTAAGGGTTGAAGTTATTTTAAAAATGTAATTTTTTATATTTTGATTTTCAATACACATAAACGCTGTGTAGAGAGGGATGTTGAATGAATCAGTTTCTCCTTCTCTTTTTACAGTTTATTAACGCAAGTTACCGGAACGAAAGTTTAAAAGTATAGTGATGTTTTCGTTGAATGAAGAACTCGCTAAATGTATCATAGAAAAAAAGGAAGTTATTTTAGAAATTTATCTATCGTTTAATTTTTTGAAGTGAAACTTCTTTGGCAGTCGGCGGACTTATTTGGACGAGAATTGAGTGTGAAATTTCAAGGACGAGTTACGTTTAGGTTCCTTTAGTTACATGAGATAGAAGAAAGATATAACGTAGAGAGAAGTAGTGACAAACACTCTCTTTTCTGAATGTAGCAAAGCAATTCTTAAAGGCTAATTCTGTATTACAAGTTTGTAACCAAGTTAATTCCTACAGATTGGAGAATTAGAAGAAAAATCGCAGCAGATTGATACTAATAGTAGAAACTATTATTTTTGGTAGTTGTCATAATATACCGCTGCGAGGACATCGTGATGACCAACAACTTAATTTTGATAATATTGATAGTCTAATAAACGAAGGAAACTTCAGAGCTATTTTAAAATTTAGAATTCAAAGTGAAGATATTCAATAACGTGATCGCTTAGAGAGTTCATCTGTATGTTTAACATACTTCAATAAAACAACACAAAATGAACTCATTGATTGTTGCGGGCAAGAAATTATTTCAACTAAAATATCCTGAATTCAAAAAGCAATATTTTATGGAATTATATTTGACGAAACTTCAGATATCTCTTACAAATCACATTTATCTCTAGCCATCTATTTACATGTATGAGAATATTATTAGGAAAGATTTCATTCAATTCATCGATCCTCATAATTTTTATTTTTATAAAAGTTATGTAAAATTTCATGTTCACATAAAGTCACAAGAAACTGGTTAACTGGTTTTTTATTTAATATATTCGAAAAACTGGTATTAAAAATCGTCATTTTCGGTTTATTCGACAAAACGATTTTTACATTTTATCGAATATTTTCTTTCATTTTATTTGATTTGACAAACTTCGATCGCAACCAAATTAAGTTTCTGGATTCTCCACTCACACTATTACATTATTTCCGTTTGATTTTGCTTTTCTTATATATCGCAGACAGTATTGATAATTTAGGCATTTTTTAATTTTTGCCAGAAATTTTGCCATTTTAATTTTGGGGACTGTATTATAAATATTATAGAAGAAATAAGTTATTGGCCGTTTTTTTTTCAAAAAGAAGAGATAAAGCTTTAGATTATTTATATTTGAGTTAACAGTTTTTCGTGCTATCAACCTTGAATTTCAGTAAATTTAATTTGGTATATATGGATTTTTAAAAAATCTCGATATCTCGACAAGTAGTTAAAAATATTAAGGATTGAGACTATAAAATTATATCTCTAAATCTTAGTCAAAATCTCAATCTCTAGCTTTATACTCATCAAAAAAATATCATTTTACTCAAACTTATGGAACTTGTGACACCATTTTTATTAAATTCATCCAGGAACTTGCATTATATGTTAAAACATTTTTAATAGATGTTTTAGTGCGCGGATAAACTTACCTGATTTAGTCAACGATATAAAAATTAAAATCGAAAATTAAAAAAAGGTTTATTTGATACTGCGGAGATCAAATCTATTTGTGAGCTCACAAGTGTAATAAGTACAAGTTTGGCTAAAATACGTAAAGTGCATTTACAATCCACCAAAAATTCCATATTGCATAAAATTGTTGTGAGTTAAAACCTATTGGAAGCTGGACAGTTCAAAAATTAAATTAGTGTTTTGGCCAAAAATCTATTGAAATTTGGAAACAAAATTACTGTTCCTGAAAACTTAAACTATTTTCACATATCACATTTGTGCGCTTAACTGAAGAAATACTGCCTGCAAATTTCATTTTAGAAAAAAACAAAAACAAATAAAGTTCTGTAGAGTTGTGAATATCTAAGTAAAATAGCAAATAGTAAAAGTAGTAAATTAAAATTATTACCCATTTTTAAGGAAATTTTCAGGCAATTTTTGCCATCACGTATGAGAGTTGGTAAGACTGAGAATCATTTTTATTTTCATTCGTTTGGAGCGGCTACTGCATGTTTTTGTTTATAATTTGCGCGCAGTCACGTATGCATGTTGTTGTTTATGTTTTTGTTGCGCATGACGGTTTTGCTTTTGTGTGCATTTTAAGAGCCTCCGGAAGTTTTTCGAAGGAAAACTAAAACATTTTTAAACATTTTTCATAGCAGTATTTTATCTTAGACCTAAATTTTTTTACATTATTAAAGTATATTTATTCACAATTTATTCCTGACATTTTGGTCCAAAAATATTCGTCGATAAGGTTGAAAAGTGCAATGCCGCGAAAGACTTAAAATTTGCGGTGAGCAAGGTATCTGGAGACTGGTTTATCTGAAAAAAATATATTTTTTCGGTTTAATAAAGATTTCTTAGGCGTTTAATCGTTGATTTTTGAAAAATATTAATTTTAGACAAAATGGCGGACATAAAAAGGAGATTTTAATTTTTTTTTGCACAAAATTGAGGTCGTTTAAGTTTATAAATCAAAAAATATGTATCAAAAAAACCAAACGGTTCAACTGGGCGCTAAAGAACTCCTTACTTAAAAGAAAAAAAGATTTCTTTCAGATGAACCAGTCTCATCAAGCTCACCGCAAAATTTAAGGTCTTTCGTGGCATTCCACTTTTCTACCTTATCGACGAATATTTTTGGACCAAAATGTCAGGGATAAGTCTTGAATAGTCTTACTTCAATAATGTAAAAAAAAAATGTAGGTCTAAAATAAAATGCAGTTAAAAAAAAAGAATTTAAAAAGTTTCTTTTTTTATTTAAACTCCCGGAGGCCTTTAATGTACTGCAAAAGGAAATTAGGCAGCCTTTATTAGGGTGTTTAACCAATTTAGGCGATCAAAATTACTTTATTGGGTAAATAGTTTCTATTCAAATCTGTTATTTGATTTTGAAAATATTCTAAGCACTATTCAATATTGCAAAATTGTGTTTTTACTAAAATGAAACTTCTTTAGCTACATATACAACAATACAGCGAATTATATGCGGGACAAAAAACAAAAATCAACAAAAATTCGCCGTAATCGGCAGAGTTAAACGACAAAATTATTATTTTAAGAGCATTTTTTCGCAGTGCAATTCGAATCCACTAACTCCCAATCCTCCGACAGATGCTCTACCCTCTGAGCAACGTACTTATGTCAAGTGGAGTTTGCTGATCAACCACCATTCATCTTTTTTTTCCTCATCTGATTGCCTTGGATTGTGTCTTGGCTATATTAATAGTAATGCAAGAACCACAAAGCTTACATCAAATTCCCGAAAATGTACTCATTTCATGTAATTATTTAAAAATTATAATATAGAATGGACACCGTGAACATTTCTCACTATGTGTACTAGATTGAGTTGAAAAATAGGTTTAATAAAAAATATTCGTCTATTTTCATTAATTTTTTTTAAATTTCCTTATTTTTTCAAAGATGTAGTCAACGATTTTGATGATTCAGATGCATTTTCTATTAAAAATTTACCTTCTCTTAAAATTCAACTAGCTTATATTAACACAAACTATGGATTTATTAGTGAATTTATCACTAAATTAGAAGGAAGGAACCTTTTAATATAAGATAAGGTGTGTTTGATATATATAGCGCCACTTCGAAATTTGAAATATTTTTTAAAGGCCAAATTAAACAAAAGAGAATGTTTTGCGAGTTTGGTCATCTATGCACAACAACAATAGTGAGCAATAACAAAATCAATTGTAATAACGGTGCATTGTTTATTGCTAAATAAAACTTTTAATCGCAGCCACAGAGTGATTCTAAATTTTTTTAACAATCTTCAAAATCACGGCAAAACAGGGCAAAAAAAAAAATTCTCTATAACCGCGATCGGCGGAAAATAATTCCAGCTGCGAGCAACACTACACACACCCAGCGGCAAATTAACGGAGAACTCCTATATTTCATATATGAAAGGCAGTACACTTGTGTTATGTTATTCATATATGAATTTGTACGTCAAGTTGTTTATGGGAGAGGAAGCTCGACTACTTGTTTGCATACTTTGTAATCGAAAGTGTAGTCTGTGTGCTTGACTAGGAAGCTTGACTACTCGTTGGCATATTTTGTAATCGAAAATGTAGCCCGTTTGCCTACAAAGCGGCCTTTGTCTTCTTAAAGTAAGTTGAAAGTGGATACAAATATGTATACATTACCGCCTATGAATGTATTGCTTTTCATCGATGAAGTGTATTGCCTTTTTGTCGCTGGGCTGTAGAGTGAGCACTTTTTTTTTGTGAGAGAATGCTGTATTATGTTTGCTTATGCTTTAAAGAATAAAGTAAATAGAGTATAAGACAATAAAATGCTCGATGCACTTTATTGTATCAAATACATTCATGCAGCCCTTTAGTACTTTAAATCAAGAGACCAAATCTTTGGTTTAAAATACATATATGTTTTTGAAAATTTTACAGTCTGCTGCGTCTTTGCCGTAACGAATAAAAGTCTTTGTGCTAAAGTGCATTTTTTTTACTTTGACGACTTTTTTCTATGTTTTTTTAAAGACGTACGTCTTTGCCACAAGAATTTCAGTTTTTGGTTTAAAGTTTTTGGTTCTTGGGAATCTAACAATCTTTGTGTCTTTGCCGTAACGATCTTTTATCTTTGGGCACAATCTAACCAATAATAGTCTTTGAGGTAAAGTGTATTTTCTTTGGTTTTAAGAATTTTTTCCCTGGGTGTACTGCCGAGTGCGGCTAGTTTCCGTTATTGTTTGTTGTTATTGAAACCTTTAGTTTCAATGGGCTTACTCCCCATCTTACTTGCTGTGTTGTTTACTGTGTTGTATACGTGGGCAAAGAAGTTTCATATTAAAAAAAAAAATCCATAATTGTGCCAAGAAGATATAAAATTATATAAATGTTTATGCAATACTCCAATCATATTCATACATATAATCCACGAACGCACACGCATATTCCAAGAACTTGTTATATATGCGATGCTTACAGCATTATATGCAGATAGCCCTCCAAACCAAACAATGACATAACAATATGTCAATCTTTGTTAACTATCGATTGACTTGGACATTAATTGGACATGATGAAGGCAGCAACATTTCATTCTAAAAGCGCATTTCGACTACTTGGTGCGTCAATAACAGGAAGCATCGATGCCGCAAGCAATTGACTAAGAGTCACTCACAGTCAGATGCGCTTAAATATTGATTCACGCTATGATCAGTAACGCCCTAGGAACGTTTTGCGAATAGAAAAACACAACAAACGCCAAAGTTCTCATTAGGAAAAATGTAGGTAAAAAGCTTAAAAGTCTGCTTCATTTGTTAACGCTATTTATGTGCATGGGTTGTACTATAAAACCCCTAACCGAACACCAGAATCAACAACAACACCACTACCAACCATGAATACACAGATATGCCCATTCATGCACAGCACTCTGCTGCACTCAAACACTCACACCATGCAACGATGTGACTTTGTTTAACGCTTAAGCTACGTCTACTCAATACCACATTGCAACGACCTGAAAAACTTTCGTTCAAAAGTCGACATAAAAAGCAATAAATCCTCGGAATGCAAAATAGAGAGGAATTTATAGCCATAAAATTGCTTGGCGGGAAGCAAGAAATCAAAGTGCGGTAATATGGAGCACAACGTTGGACCGGAACAAGCAACAACTTCAAGCTAAAAGCAGCCAATATTGATGCTTCTGCCAGAAAAGAAGGATATAAAAAGGAAAATAAAAATAAGGCTTACTTGCGCATCAGCATGGAACGCATTAGTAGCGCACACGTGACATGGTAGGGATCAAACGAGCGCGAAAAAACGCAGGCTGGAGACTTGATGCTTGATGAAGTAATGCCAGTTAGAAGCACCTTTTTTTACTCAAGTGATTTTAGAATTTTTACTAAAATACGCAGATATTTGTTACGTATGTAACACGATGCTGCATAACAGAGGATATTTAAAACATTTTTATATATGTTGATTTTTAAATTTTTTACATTTTTTTACATTTTCTTACATTAATAGTTGTGTTGTTTCTTATCCCAATTTCTGATACCCTTAAATCAACTCATTAAATTTGTGTTCTTCTCACCGCAAGAGATTTCTAATACATAGACTAAACGTTCAATGATTGGTGTTTGGGCTGAGCTATACCTGGCACCACCCAAGACGTCGCATTTCACGTCGTATTTCAGGTGCAGTTAATGCATAGCAAGTTACACAACCCGTTGTTTAATTCCGTCCATTATTATTCAATGATTATATCTTGTAATACTAAATACCCCTCAATTCAACTTCATAGCTGAATTCTTACCTACCAAACCCTCATTTTAGAAGCTGTAGTCTTACACAAAGTTGTATAAAGCCAGCACAATTGGTACGTGACTTTTAGGTTATTTTTTTTTTTTTGTTTTTATGCGTACATTTATAGAACGTCAATACTGAAACAACACTTGATATAATTTTTATAAGGATGCATGATAATATTGATATTCTTAGTGCCAGTGTATCGAATGTGGTAGTTGAGTACCTTTCACAAAATTTACTGGTTGAAATATCTAGGCCCATCTATAATCTTTGATAAATGGTGGGAAATACCGACCGCTTTTACTAAGTGCCACGCCACACCAACTACTCTAGGCCTGTTCGAATATGCACAAACCACAGTCAGCAGTCTCTTCAAATAAAGCTTATAAAAAGCTTATAAAGAGCTTTTATAAAGCTCTTCAACACCTCTGACATCAGACCAAAAATTAAGTAAGGTTAATCTGGTCTCGCATAGATAGGATTACCAGAAGTCTAAGGCAAAATAAGAGAACTCTAGACTATAAAAAAAGAACAAAAAGAGAAGAGAGATTGCAAAATAAAAAACAAAAAAAAAAACATTTTTTCAAAACCTTGCGAATATAATTTTTTTTTATTTTAAAAACATTTGTGAAAGAAGTAAGACCATAATATAAACATTTATTTTTTAATGTCAAATATAGTAAACTTTATAATAACTATTATAACTTTTAAACCTAAAGTTAATAAAAACTAGAAAAGAATGGAGCTTCGGCAGGGTACCAAAGCTAAAATACCACCCGCGGCTGTATTGAGGTATATTCGAAGTCTTTAGCCGCCTATAAAATGTTTATGTATTATCTCCAAATATATCTTACCCTTAATTTTATTTTACCCTAAGCTGCCACTGCTCAGTATAAACGAAAAAAAAACGAAATGGCCATCGCAGCCCTTGAAAGGACTTCGACCGAGCTTCTCATGATCAATTGTGTTGTGTGTGATGTGAAATGTTTGCACACAAATGATCGAGAACTGGACCTACATGTTTTACGCCGACTCCGAACGGCTTATGTTCTCAAGAAACTTTTCATGGCAGTTTTTACTCTCTGAGGTTTGCCATTGTCTGCAGAGAGGTGAGGGCCGAATAGAAAAATTAATTCAATTGATAAAATTTTCTGTGTCACATGGAGGATTCGAACCTGGGTTCTCTGGCGTAAGAGTCACACACTCTACCCACTACGCTACGGCCGCCACTGCTCAGTATGTTATAGATAAAATGTGCAAAATTTGATTGGTATATGGAATACCAATGGTGTAAAATAATTTAGTTTAAAATTAAAATGCCACGCTCCCGTTCAATTCCACCCAATTTTGTAGACAACTGACTGCTCATTATTTCAAAGAATGTGAAAAATTTGGTAGAAGTCGGACAAATGGTATAGAAGGAGTTCGATTTAAATTAAAGTGAGACGCACCTGTTTAATTCCTCCCAATTTTTTAGACTAATCACTGCTCATTACTCCAAAGAATATTTTTGCCAAATTTGGTTGAAACCAGCAAAGCGATGTAGAAGAAGTTTGATTAGAATTAAAATTGACACGCCCCTTGTCCAATCCCACCCACTTTTGTAGGCTTAAAACTTTCCGTCATAGTGAAGAATATGTGTGTGAAATTTGGTTGAAACGGTCTAGATGAAGCTAGTTTAAAAATAAAGTGCCCCGCCCCCTGTCTAGTACCACCCAATTTTATAAACTTAAGACAGCTGAAATGACCAAGGACAATATGTGGAAAATTTGGTTGATGTCAGGCACACGGTGTTGAAGAAGTTCGATTAAAAGTAAAATGCCACGCCCACTTTCCAAGTCTACATAAAGACTTCACATTACACCATATGTGTATATGTGTAAGGGTTGGATAAATGATGCGGGTTTTTTTATTTTGCTTGCGTCACTTTGTATAGGAGGTAGGCGTGGTTTCATCCGATTTTGCCAAATATCATAAAAATTGTTAATATTATATATCAAAGCTCATGTGGAAAATTTCAAGACATTTTTATTTCTTTTGTGGATTTGTGCGATTTTACGTTTAAAAAAGCCAATTTGTATGGGAGGTTATCCGATTTTGTCAAATATCATCGTAATGGTCTACATATAAATATCAAAGCCTATTTTGCATGACCCTTCTTTAATTTGAGCAGCTTTTTAAGCGATTTTACGGTTAATATAAAGCCACTTTGTATGGGAGGGAGGCGTGGTTTTCAACCGATTTGTTTAAATTTTATTTTCAGGATTTATATTAAAGATCAAAGAGTGCGTGCAGAACTTCAAGGCATTTCTTTAATTTTTGAGGATTTTTAATAGATTTTACTGTCAAAAAAAGCCACTTTGTATGGAAGGTAGGCGTGGTTTTGATCCGATTTTGCCAAATATCATAGAGATGATTTATATTGTATATCAAGGCCTATGTGCAAAATTCCAATACATTTCTGTAGCTTGAGCAGATTTTTAAGAGATTTAACAGTTAATATAAAGTCACTTTGTATGGGAGGTAGGCGTGGTTTTTATCCAATTTTTTTCATTTTTCATAGTCAGGATTTACATTGAAGACCAAAGCTTACGTGCAAAATTTCAAGGCATTTCTTTAATTTTTGTGGATATTTAAGAGATTTAACTGTTAAAATAAAGTCACTCTGTATGGGAGGTAGGCGTGGTTTTTGTCCGATTTGGCTCATTCTCGAACTTGATCTTTATTTTTTAAAAATAAACTTACATTTTGAGTTTCATCGCGATAGCTTTAAAAGTACGGCTGTAATCGTGTCCACAGACGGACAGACAGACGGACACACGGAAATCGACTCAGAAGGTGAAGCTGATCAAAAATATAATATATATACTTTTCTATACCTGCCACGCCTACTTATTGGCGTTACAAACGGAATGATAAAGTTAATATTCCCCTTGCGCAGTACGCGTTGGGGTATAAATATCATATGTTTGAATAAATGAGACCAAATAAACAAAAAAAGAGAACCGTTGATATTTTCAGTCTGTTTCTTTCGTTTTACCACTGCAAGCTCATAAGTGAAAAATTCTTTCCTCATAAGCGTTTTGTGCAGGCAACGAAAAAAAAGCTGGAAAATTTTTAAAGTTTTAGAATAAAATTAGCTACTCAAACAATTTTGAAAATATTTCATTCATTTTTGATAAGAATTGCTTGAACTCTTTGTTATTTAAATTTTTTTAAAACTATTTTTTAAATGAAAATCTTGATCAAAACACTTATCTCTTTTCCGTAAGTTAACAAATTCAGCACAATTTTCAATGTCATTCCACTCACGTCAGGTGTTTTATTTAAATATATTCATTCGAAAACTTTTGATCTTCTTTGGACCATATTTTTGAATAATCATAAGATATTTTGTAACTAGTGAATTTATTTCTTTTTAAAATTTCGGCTTCACTTTCATAAACCTTTTCAAAAATCTAAATCAAAATCTACCAATTCGGATATATATGTCATTGTTCCTGTAAGATAAATTTTTTTCATTTTTCAAAGTCGTTATTTTGTCATTAAATAAAAACTAAAATAAATGAACTGCAAATAAATACGCTCCACTTAATTCCGAGTGAAAACAATTTTTCAGCAAAGAAGGATAATTTTGTAATGATAAAAAATACGCTTTTATTTCTGGATACAGTTTTAAAATTTATTCAACTACTGGTACTATTGGTGGCCATCATGTTCTAGAATGCTTCAGAAGTTTTTTGTATCCGGCTTCAGCATCAAAGCAAAAGTACTTTAAATTTTCAACTTGAATTGCGTACATTGTAAAACAGATGTAAATTTTAAGCACGATAGACTCAACATCAAATAGCAAACCGTCTATACCGTGTTGGACTGCATTGTGAACCATACGCTATCGATTAAGTGGTCGTTTAGATTCTGCCACAGTATAGTATAAATTATATTTGTTTAGGCAATTTATAATATAATTGGCAATTGTTTCTGATTTGTCATTTTTTAAGTTTTTATATTTCAGTTATTGGATTAAAACTAAAAAAAAAATTACCGATAACGCCTTTAAGCAATCTCAAAAAAAAGAGAACTTTTCATTTCAAAAATAGATATAAAAAGATTTTGAGAAAAAAAGAGAACATGTCCTATTTTAAAGAGATATTATGGTAACGCTACACTATACCATTCCATTCATTAGTGGTGCCGGCTAAAAATGAGCTTGAATGGATTAGTAGAAGCCTGTAAAGATTGAATTCGCTTTGAACTCGCAAGTCATTACCCCAATCGTGAAACATTTTCTCTCAGGAGATTTAAAATAGCGTTTCCGTTTTTAAGATAAAGTTGAAAAACTTTTTGGAAATTTTTAATGCAAATTTGTTCATCAACCGTCAATATTCATGAATGTAAAATAAAAAAAAATGGATGGCTTTGTCTGCTATCTTAAAAACGGAAACTTCCTATTACAACTCCCGGCAGAAAATGTTTCATGATTGGAGTGGTTTTATACATCAGACCAAAAGTTCAAAAGAACTTGTATGCATGATTGTGATATATTTAAGAACATCACTATCTTCTACATGGCTTCGGTTAAAATAAAGCATTAGTAGCAAAATTAGCAAAATAACCTTTATAGTACGTTGAAAAATCAACAATTACACAGCTCAACAGCTGTTCTGCTTCAAGAGATTTGTTAACTTTTTTCAGACAAAATGTTTCTGAAAAATTTGATCTTTGACCTTTGAGTTTATAACCTCTAAGCAAAATCACCGAATTGAATAAAAGAATTGAATGTCTTTCTTTTGACAAACTTTAGAAAAAATATTCTGCGCATCTTTCTTTTGTACATTTCATTAAAATCGAACTGGTAACTTCAGCGGAATGAGGGAAAATGTAGTTTGCAAATTTAGAATTCATGAGAAAAACTTGAAAACGGTGTGACTTAAGTTTTCCTACCGATAACCTAAAAAATTATGCACGCATTAACCCATTATGGACTGACACATGTTCCCGTTGAGCTAGAATGATGAAGCTTTCCAAAAAGATTTAGTTTGGTCTAATTTAGAAAAATTAAAAAAAGAAAATTAAAAATCGAGTTGCCACCTCGAAGTTTTTAATTTTCAAATTGAATGATATTGAACGATATTCTACAAGCAAAAACAAGCATTTTGCGCCAATATTGATCACAAGAATTTCCACAAAACAACAAAAAATATACAAAAACGTATTTCGTTAAAGATTTCGTGTTGTCTTTACAACCCGCGGGAGCCACGTATGTCAGTAAAACTTCATAAAAATTCCCAAAAGTTAAATATAAGGCCTAAGAAAGACGATCGTATAAGAATAATATATTACTTTATTTTTTTTTAGATTTTTTGGAAGTTTAAAATTAGAGATAAAAAAAATAAAAAATTCCCAAATTCCCCAAGCTTGTAAATGTAAGTAAACGCAATTTTTCAGCCTTGAGCGAAAACAGGTCGTTTAGATACATTTTTAAAATTATATATTCTTTTTGGAAATCATCAAAATCTATGACGGTATGACCTCCAGGTTAAAGCTTAGTATGCTGTAGGAACGAAAATTTTTGGGCATATAATTCTACACGCGAAATTTTGGTGTAGAGCCAAAATTTTTGTGTGGAGAAAAAGCACTAGCTGCTCTGGTTGACAGATTCATATTTTTATTGCTGCAATTTTATATCCTATAAAAGGCAAACTTCACAATAATAAACTAAATAAATTTGTTTATTAACAAATTCAACACCAACTTACTGATAATTTTTTTATTGTTGAATGTCAATTTTTCGCGGCAATTAAATGTACGGTCATATAAATGCCAGCGAAATTTTGACATTTAAGCTCTCCACACATGGTTGTGAGCTTGGCTACACTGAACAAATTTTTTCCTTCTACAGCGTACTAGCTAGCGAAAAAAATTCCGCTGCCTTTTCGCTGTCAAAAAACTCAATGTTCTTCATATGGGAATTTTGTTTTCGTTTCTACAGCATACTGAGCTTAAGAAAAGTAAACCGTTGGGTATACGCAACGCTAGACAAAAATGGGTTGATGGCAAATTTAGTCAAAATCCAATGAAAACAAGTTTTTGGCAAGCGTATAAATAAATTTCCAACAAAAAATTCTGTAGAAAAAATACGAGTTGGTGATGTTTTTTTAAAAAATCACGGTAAGAAATAAGTTTTTGTACCGTAATTTATGAGAAAATTTACTTTATATAATGTTTTTATTATTATTAAAGCTATATGAAAAGAAGAGGTTAGCGGCCACACGGGGTAATTCATTATCCCACGCTGAAAAATCTAGTTGTACAAGAAATATGGATGTTTTAAGACTTTTAACCGATTGCTTTATATTTGTTGAAGAGTTTGTCAACATTTCAAATGATTTTTATCAGTCATTTTATAGATGGCGTTCTTAAAACTGTTTCATATATGTGGAAATTCAACAAAATTGGCCTTTTTCAGAAAATAATTCAATATTCCGCCATTTTCCAATATTAAGAGCAACACTTTCAGTATTGTACGCACAACATATACCACTACCATAAAAATTTAACAGTATCCGCCGACCATTCAAAAAGTATATTTATTTTGCAAAATTACTGGAGGGAAAAATTAAAAAAATTACTAATCATACAATTTGGTTTTTTTTTGTGTTTTAATCAGGGATCGAAAATATCTATTATCTTCTCCAGCTGATCTCAAAAACGCCAGGCTTGCCTTTTATATTTTTGAATTTTATCATAATAAAAAGCAGGATATAACTATTACTTTCTGCTGTTTATTTTTTTGTACAAGTAATTACCATTATTTTCTTTTATGTCTGTTATATATGAAAACTATGGATTCTAGGCCTAACTAGGATTCTCCGCCTAGGAGCTTGAGGAAACGATGATGATGATGGATTCTAAGTCAATGACATTTGGCATGTGTTTGTTTGCCATTTAGATCTATATATTCAAAAAATCTGGGTGGACCACACCTAGTTTTAGGGAAAATTACAATGTCTCATGACCATGACACGCAATGATAATGAAATTTTCATTAAAAGAAGATGAAGATCTACACCGAGAAAATTGAACGCCTTAAAATCAAAAAAAAAAGTAATTTTAAAACTGTAACAAAAAATCTTTACCACAACGAAAACATCTTTGCAATAACGATTTATCCCTTAACTATGCAAGTGCTGCATCATTGAAACAAAAAACTGAAGTTCTTTGAAGCTAAATCAATGAAACAATCTTTGCCGTGAAGATAAAATATTTACTATAACGTTTTATTTCTTCTTTGTTAACATGGAATTGAAAAAGTATATCAAATCAACAACTTTTCTTTGTTTTTTTTTGGAGTAAGCTTCATTGATTCAAAGACAAAGTCTGTTATCTTAAAGAATGTGTTCTTCAAAATCATATTTGTATACGAAGAATAAGAAAATCGTGTGCAAGTGCCAACATTGAATTGTAATTGTAAATAACACACGTTAATATTCACACCAGTAAATTTTATTACAAATCATCAACAAAAAGAAAAGAAATAGAGAAAAAAAAATGTGTTTTCCCGCCGTGGGGAATTGAACTTGGATATTTCGGTGCCAGTCCATCGCTCTAATCACAGATCAAAACAGCCTTACAGATGCTGTATTAACAGATGCAGTATGTCACAGTATTCTGTTGATAGCTAAACAACAAATATCTATTAATAAATTATTGTGTTATGCTACAGCATAGCTTCAGTTGTAATTAATATTGAATCAATCACTTGATGGCTTCGCAATCGGTGGTATCGGTGGATGTGGATTCAAATCCCCACGGCAGGCAAAGGTTAGATTTTTAATTTGATATTTAATTTACTTTAATGTTCTTGGTATAATAAACGGTAGCATCAAAGAGAAGCCGAGAGAAGCCATTAATTTCATGAAGTCATGATTCAAAGTTCCCCAAGAAATGATTTTGTTCTTGGGAATTTAACAATCTTTGTCTCTTTGCCGTCCCGATGTTTTGTCTTTGAGCACAATCTAACCAATAAAAGACTTTGTGGCAAAGTGTATTTTCTTTGGTTTTACGATTATTTCTGGGTACATATATTAAGAGAAAATGGGCGGACCAAGTCCCGTTTTAGGGAAAACTAGTTACTAGCTACCCCACGCCAAGAAAACGAACGCTCAAAGCGCCGCCACTCATTTTTTCGGCTTTCAATGCAATGGAGTCACATCTCACAATTGTCTACTACCGGCTGATGTCGTTAATTATATCTATTTCAAATGTTTTAGACCTCTTATTTCACTTTTTCTGAGCCTGGGGTAACTAGTTACCCCGTGTGGGTGCTAAGGGTTAATAAGGTTAAAATTAATGGACCAACAGAACTTCAAAACCATATATCAAACAACATTCTACTATTTTGGTAAGTCAAAATATCTGAATTTTTTTATATTTTAGAGCATTTTTTTTTTTGGGGCAACGAATTACCCAGCGTGGCCGCTATGTTACCAAAGTGAGGTGTGGTAATCAAGGGTTAATGTTCTTACAAAATGTTAATGTTAAAAGTTAATGTTCTTACAAAATTTTCAATGTAAGAACTAAAAGTTAAAGTAAGAATAAGTAAACAAGCATAAATACTGTCTTTCAGCTTTATATAATTACTAGTAACGCCTGTGGTCAAAATTCAACCATATCAAATCGATTTTTTTTTTCTTTTTTTGCCGAACGCACCAATCCATACCCTGAACAGAATGAACGGCGTCAGCGGCGCTCTTTGCCGCAGCGTCATCTCAAAATAAACCACCAAGATTGAACAAAATAAACAATTATAAATGTCTTTACATGTGTTATACAAAGTATGCGATAACAAAAATTGTCGCCGCATTCTCTCTTTGTCGTGTTAACATCATAAAAGTCATCAAGGTATGAAAATATGGCTTCTATATTTTGACAATTGGCGTAGCAGTTATTTTGACGCTGATGCGGTGGCAAATTCATTCTGTTCAGGCTATCGATGTGTTCGAATAGAGAGAATTTGAGAGAAAGCAACAACAATATTGATACACAGATCCATGGTAGAATAAGACAAGGTTGTGTTAGTAGTTAAAATTCTCTCTTGTGCTGGGTACCGCACCTGTCAAAACCAGGTATTTACGAATAAAAGAAAAAACAATAACAAAATTTGCAAATTATGATATTCTATGTGTTTGGCAGCTGCGGTACCCAGCGCTCCGAGACGATACTACCTTGTTAAATATACCTTGCACGGATCTATCTATATTATTATTACGCAAACGCATTTTTTGTGATGACTATCAAATCTGTACTATGCACGTGATTTTCATAAATGGGGTAGCAATTGAAAGGTCTTTAGCTGTGCAATAAGGTTTTTTTTTAACCGTCTTCATTTTTTTAAATATTTTGTATTTTTAAAAAAAGCTGAAACAATATTCTGTGAAAAACAATAAAATTTCTTTGTGATACCTAAAAGTATGTAATAAATTTTTATTATAATGTTATCATAAGTAATAACTGACCTACTTAACAAATCAACAGAAGCATATAAAGTTTCTATGAATTCAAAGTTAAAAATAGTCATTAATATAAAAACAAAACTACCTACCACTAGATATTTTTTATTTTGCCGTTTTAACGCCACACGGGATAACTAGTAAGATTAACCGCCTCAGTTTGTATATCGAAAGCACAAACCAACGACAAGTAAAACACGAGGAGCAATAGAATTTTGTATATAAAAAAGTTTTGCTTCTCGTGTCTTACTTGTCGTTGGTTTGCGTTTTCGATATACAAAATAAAGCAGTTAATGTCTGTCATGTTATGTTTCAATTAGTTTATTCATAGTTTCAATGTAATATCATGTAAAAGATACCAATTTCAATGAGTTTAAGGGGACTTTTCCAGTCTGAGGCGTGTTTTTAAAGGCTGATTATAAAAACTGATTGTTATATGTTTATAAATATATAATATTAATTTTTATTATTTTAATCAAGTATTCAAGAATACAAAAAAAAAAAATATGTTTTAAAAAATGCAGGTGCATGTAAGCCCACAGGTGGCGTTGCAAATTGGCGTTAAAAAAATTACTTTTCTGGTGGGAAGGTTTGTGGTTAATTTAAAGGCCTAAGTCTTGGGATCGCCGTGGCCCGATTTTTAAATTTTTAATTTTTTAAAAAAAAATGTTGAGCGCCCGAGAATTTATGACATTTTATGGTCAAAATCATTTATTTTTTTCCTTGTGAATGAAAAAACAAAATTGGCCCACGGTGATCCCAAGAGTTAGGTTTTTAAATTAACCACAAACTTTTTTTCCAGATGAACCAATATGGATTGATTTGTCCCACCGGAAAAATTTGGACGTTAATTTGCAACGCCACTTGTTGGCTTACATATACATGAATTTAAAAAAAAAATTTTGTATTCCTGATTAAAATAATAAAAAAGTTTTTATAAATATCTGCAGTAGTTTTTTTTTTATCAGCCTTTAAAAATCGCCTTTAAAAACACGCCTCAGACCGGAAAAGTCTCCTTAAATATTCAAATGCTGCTCAAATATTTTCCAAAAGCTAAGCACATTGAACCGCATTTAATGGAAATGTTTGCTATCTTCTTATTTTATGGAAAACTTACTTCCTTCTATCTCAAACTCAACACATTCAACATTTTGGACCTATGTTCATATCTGCCTGAACCCAAACTAATGGACCCGCAATGGTTTCGGTTGTATGACGCCCAAAAAACTTAATTTGTATACTTTTGAGCAAAACGTGTTGCAAGCTTTAGCAAATGAGTCATATAAAGCAACAACAGTGGCAAAAAAAACCTCAAAAATGTTCAACTACGCGCAAGATAAACATTGTGAATTTGCCATTCCACCTAAGAATCGCTGTATCGTTCGGTACATACTGTGCAAAGATATCTCGAAGCCACAACCACCCTTGTATCAAGCCAATCAGCATTCAAACGTTTTTACAAACCGCTGCAATCAGCTTAGCTCGAATTCAAAGCAATCGATTGCATTCTGACTTCCGACTCCTATCAACAAGGATGGCCTAGAATTTGGTACAAATTTAATGACGCTATTCATTTGGTTCGAATTTGAGGAGGTCCAAGTTCTAATTGAATCATGTATTCTTCTGTATGTTGTCTGTTCAATTCTATTTCATTCTTGTGATTTTTTTATAATCCATTACATCTTTTTACAGTAAAGAAATAGCTTTTAAGTAAGCTGTGAACTGAATTTGATTATATGTTGTTACAAGCTGAATAAAAAAAATTTTATTAAGAGAATTTCCATTTTAATTTTTCAAGATTGTTTAAATCACATATTCCAACACATGAGAATACATTAGAAAATACAAAAAAAATTTTTGTTTGTTTTAGTAGTACTTATTATGGGTGTTAAGTTAACAAAACAAATTTCAAATTTAACAACATTAAACAGCAACAATCCCTTGTTAATATATAAAATCCCAATATTCAGCCGAAGCTGAACCCGAAAAATTTAATATTTTTTGTGTATTATATGTAAACAGAAAATATAGCATTTCATACATATAGGAATAGAAAATTTCAAAAAAAAATAAATATTAATTAAATTTTGAAGCGTTAGCTTCCTTAGCGAAAGAATTAACGGGAATGAATTTAAAACTTTACAAAAGCGTCAGTTCGCTTAAGCAACAACAAATGCATGCAAACGCGATAAAAAACAACCCTCACTCGACGATGCTGATGTTGATAGCGTTGCTACTGTGAACGGTCGCAAAGAATTTTTTTAGCATGAGTATTTTGTTGGTAGACTAGAACTTTAGCGAAGTTATTTATATGTGGTAGTCGGCAGGGATGATATTGGCTTAGTTGTAAAAGGGCCCAAATTTATACAAAAATAGGGCATTTTTGACAAAAATGGGGCCGTTAGTGGTTATTCAATATTAAAGACATTTTATTTGAATATTCTGTCATGACCACATATATCCAAATAGATTTTGAATTGACTGCTTTCAAAGTTTTTCAGAATTCTTTTTTTATTTTTTTTTTTTTACTATTTTGACCTAAGCAGGGAAGTTTAATTATTTGTCACAAAAATCGCACATTTTAGCTTAAACGTTCAGCTTTCAGAATCAGAAATTGTGGGTCAGAGTAATATTACTTAATTCTGTCTTTTAAATAGATTTGATTTCATATATAGAGGTTCCATTGCATTTTAGAAAAAAGGCTTGTAAATTGATTGCAAACGTTAAAAATATGTCAAAAAATAATCTACATATATATTTAATTACTCATTGGAAAGTCAAAAATATGTCAGAAAATAGTCAAAAATTCTCAAAAAAGCTTGTAACAAAGCCATTTATTTAATAAGTTAATAATACAAATAAAAATAGCAAAGCATTTACACAGAAAACCGCAAATTGGATCGATATATTCTTCGAAAAAGAGTCTTAGGAGTATTTTTTCAAGTCCTTGGTTTTATAAATAAGAATTTCAGAAAGATTTGATTGATAAATTTAACAAAGAGTCTGCGTTAAAGCTTGTAAGAAGACGAATCAAAGATGTGGGACGAAATGGGCATGTTACCAAAATAAAATCAGTTCTACCAAGAAAACATATTAAGGAATGGCGGAATGTATTAAAGAATAATTTCATTCATGTTATACAATTTTGAAATATAGAGCCTTGAGCAACAAAATTTGTTAAATCAAAACTAATTAAAGGTGGAAAAACGAATTTTTATGCAAATAATTGTTTATTACTTCTAAAGAATTTATTTAGATAAATTCTAACGAAATAATCTGAAAGAGCGTGAAGTTTTATATGGACATTTCCATAAATGCCAAACGTCGCACACATTTAAAGTGAAAAAAGGCAAAGTAAAACATATTTGCATTTTCTTTTTAGTTTACATGGAAGCTCTTAGGCAGCACTTTAATTAGTGCCAAAGTTTATAGTAGACATAGTCCTGGTTCAAAAAAACAAAGAAAAATGAGAGTAGTTTTCGTGTCGATATATAGAAAATCAGAATTCAGCGAAATCTGTCACAGTTTTTTGGTGTAACTAGTTTTAGAATCTTATGAAATAATGTTGAACGTGACATTTTTTTAATTAGTATTCAATTGAGTAATTGTTATTTAGTAATTAAAAAACAAATTAAATATATTTTACGCTCCTTACCTCAACCATTTGTCAGTATATGTCGCCAATATCTTCCAATTTTACTAAAACAAAAACTTTTCGAAACATTTACTAAAAAGAGAAACTACATTTGTGAAACAGACGATTTGATCATCATGGTAAATGAATTTATGTATAAATCGCTTAAATTAATAAAATTTAAAGGTTTCTCTAAGATAATGTCATAAAATAATAAGTTTTCAATAACTTTTCATTTTTGGGTCACAGTAGACTTCTCTGTGGAAATGCCCATATAGGATATCATACGTCGGAAATTATTTTTGGTACAGATAAAATAAAAGAAATGTTCATTGAAAATTTACGACATTAAACACTTAATTGGTTAAGGCTACTTAAGACTACGATGGAGCCTTTTTTACGAGTTCGCATTTTCATCTATATGCATGATAAAATGCTGTAAGGAATGTATCGTGCTTGAAGCTGTCAGCCTCAAAATTCTATTCTTAAACCTATAGAATTACTTTGGGATACTATTATAAGTAAAATTCGAAAACTTAGACATTCTTTTGGAGGGTGTGCAGAAATCTTCATATTTCCTCCATTATAGTAAATACCAAATGTATGTAAGGAATTTTCCCGTAGATGTCAATCAATACTACAAAATAGTGGTTCTTCTGCATAATACTAACATGGTGGCTTTATATAAAATATAAGAACAACAGTTTTTCAAACTGTGAAGATATTTTCTTCAGTTTTAATAGATTTTTACAAGTGTACTACTTCTGTAGTCTATCAAAAACGTACCTACGGCTTATAAAGCTTAAATATAGCTTAAAAAAAAAATTAAATTGAGGAGATTTGTTCAAGTTTATTGTTTTTCTATAGCTATAATTTCAAAAAATTCATCAGAACTTATTTTATTGAGATCGATTTAAAATCATTTTATTAAAAATTTAAATTTTGTACATCGATGTGACATACTACTCAGATGATATTTTTTCAGAAGATTTTTTTAAAAGGGCTTAAAATGAATGAAAAGGGCTTCGGGGCTTATGAAATGAAAAAGGGCTCAAAACAGCCCTGAAAGCCCCCAAATATCATCCCTGGTAGTCGGCTCTCAGCATTTAGCCTAAGGTTGTGACCATAGAGAACGCTTATTGAAGAGATGCATGACTTGGTTTCTTTGTTGCTCCAATGTGCTTTCCGGCTTGTCTCAACAATAAGGGTTTTCTATGTTCGCTTCATAATTATTCCATAACCTTGCTCATGTCAGCCATTGTTATGACGTCAGCTATGCTAGTCAAAATCATGGTGTAATTAAAAAGGTGTGTGCATGGGTAGAGCAAGTGACCCTAGCTGTAAAACGAAGTTGACAACTCATACAAAATCTGGCGCAGCTCTCTGTTTTCATCTGTTTTTCTTTTGGTGGCCATTAAAAAATCAAATAACCCGATTTTATTGACCGAAAAAATTGAAAGCACAAAATAAATGCTATTTGCGACCGATAAAATACAAGTAAAAAGTGTTTTTACCTGTGAAAATAAAAGACACGAAATAAATGTCAATTTTAACTTTTATAGTAACATGCGAAAATTTAAAAGGGTCTTAATATTCGTAAAGCTACGGCCATTACGATCGCAATGATATATTTGAAAATGTCCTCTGCCAACTTTTTCGTTATGCTATTTTCATTTTAAATTGTAAGATAACAAAAAAATGAATTCAAAAATTCATAAACATTAATTTCACCATGCACTTTCTACACTTTGCTTATCTTTAAAATATTTTTTTTCCAAGTTTATTGATGAAATTGATAGCGAAAAATTATGAATTTTGGTTACGTTTATGTACAGTGAAGCACAAAAGTCTACACACAGTATCATATTTTTGACTTCCGCAAAACTTATGAATCTTAATTTTTTATTATGCAGTTTAATTAGAGATGACTTTTTAGTAAAAAAAAATAATAAAAACTTTACTATTAATCAACTCAACAAGAAATTATATACAATACATTAAACTTTGTTTTCCTTCTCATTAGAGTACGGATTATCAACTCTCATTAAGTTGTGTTTTAAGATCTATTTTAATCGGCAGCACTCACATAATTACACAACTAAACAAAAGTTTAACCGGAGTTCAAATATTTAATTTTTCAATGAATACTATATTTATTTGGTATACCTAAGCATACCAACTTTGAGTTTGGAAAAATAAGTGCATTTACCTAAAATGAAAATTGTTGAAATTAAGTGGAAATAAGTAGAATTCTGTGCTACAGTTTTTTAGTCGAAATATCTTTATTGGATTGTATTTGTCAACAATAAATGTAAATGAAAAAATTAAATAATGAAAGCATGTTCAAGATAATTAAAGAAAAATTAATCTTCACTCTGTGTACTATCAGTCGACATTTCTGTATACTATCAGTCGGCGCCCTGTTGCTCTTTGAAATTGTATGTTTCTTTACACAAAATTTGTCGATATATCTTCAGATTTCAAGATATGACAAAAATCCATGTTTGGTAGAAATGATGAAGTTTAGCCAAAACGGCAAAATTTCCTCAAGGGCAGATGGTATGAGAATTTTTTTTTTTCTATATTTTCTGGATCTATACCCAACTTAAATATTTCTTTGTCAACATCATAAACAGTGAAACATATCAACAGTTTTTTAATAAGTCGATTTTAAATAAAAAGTTCCAAAATAATCAAAAAATCAGACATATGTAAAGTGGGCGTTTTTTTTTTCTTTATTAGTTTTAATTAATAAAAAATAAATTAAAAGCTTTTGAAGTATTCATTGTTGCGAAAATACTTTAAATGTATTCAAAATTGATAAAAAATATTAGCATTGTATCAAGTAGACTTGAGCCTCGAATTGCGTTATTAATGCGTTTGAAAAAACTTTAAATTATGTTTTATATACAACATACCTCTGTAATTTGCGTTTGAAAACAACTGAGACAAAACAAAGAATAAGTATTAAACTAAAACTTAACAGAACACAACAAAAACTCATGAGCGAATAACGCAATGATTCATACTAGACGAGTTCATGCATGTAAATTCTTTTTACATACACAGTACAGTTTACATAAAAAAAAAAGTATTGATGACACTCCCCTGAATATTGGTAGAAGAATGTTTTTTTTTAATTGCGTCGTTAAAAAGTTGCAACTCGAATTCAAAAAATTGTATCGATGCAACTCGAAAACTTTGAAAGTACTGAACGCAAGTTTGAAAGATACTGAAAAATGTGGTACAGTACGAAAGTGTACACTTTGCAGCAGGCAAAACAAATGTTTTCATGCAGGTGTCTAATTAGAACTAAACTTTACGAACATACTGCGTGGTGCAGTTTTTGTGACCGCCAGTGTAGGTTTGACATTTCTAAAAATACGAGCTGCTCTGTCAAACTTCAATTTAGTAATGCCACATTACGAATTTTTAAACATTTGTGAAAAAATACCCAATAGAGAAATTTTAGTCACAACTTTTTGAAAACTATCGGCTCAGCGCAATTTATTTACGTTTTATATTTTTTAAAAACAAAATAAGTACAAAATAAGTACACTTTTAAAAATAAGTATGGAAACTGTAAAAAAGTACTGTACTCACTAAATATGTGCAGTTGGTACGTTTAGGTGCAGTCGCCTAGAAAAGAGGGAGCGGTCCGCCCGTGAGCACAGCCAAAATGGGTGCAAAATTAGCAAAAAAAAATTTTCAACACAAATTTGTATTATAACGTACAATTCTATGTATAAATATAAATTTTCTTTTAATAAAGGTGCATAATTTAATATATGTTTCTTCAATACCTGATTACTTTATTATTATATTGATTTCATTTTTGCATTGGATGCCAAAGGGTGCAAAAATACCTGAAAGTATTTCTTATTTAATTCGTATCAATTAAAATAAAATTAACGCAAATATATAATGTTTAGTGAGAGGCGCAATCATGACAAAGATAAATCACAAGTATCAATATATTTTATATAGATTAATAATTGCAGTGGCAGCCGTGGCGTAGTGGGTAGAGTGCGTGACTCTTACGCCAGAGAACCCAGGTTCGAATCCTCCATGTGACACAGAAAATTTTATCAATTGAATTAATTTTTCTATTCGGCCCTCACCTCTCTGCAGACAATGGCAAACCTCAGAGAGTAAAAACTGCCATGGAAAGCTTTTTGAGAACATAAGCCGTTCGGAGTCGGCGTAAAACATGTAGGTCCAGTTCTCGATCATTCGTGTGCAAAACATTTCACATCACACACAACACAATTGATCATAAGAAGCTCGGTCAAAGTCCTTTCAAGGGCTGAAATGGCCATTTCGTTTATTTTTTTTTTTTTTTATTTTTTAATAATTGCATTGATGTCATAATTTTTTCAAACAATATAAAGTTTTGCTATATGAATGCTTTTATGTAACTAAATAGAAAAAACAAGTGTTTGTAAAGGGTGTTTTTTTAAAGACATTTTTTATGGAATTTCCTAAAAGGATAGCTGTCAAACCAGTTGTCAAAGTATATACATGTGTTTGACATTTATTTTCAGTATACTTTGGCAATTTATCATGCTAAGACATACGTCAGAACAAAGTTTACAAATCGTGGAAATTTATTTCCAAAATTCGCGTTTTGTGCGAAAAACTTACGGAGCACTTCGCACACATTACATTGCTCATAATCGTCCATCTGAGCAGGTTATACGCAAAACAATGAATGGATTTATATCTACGTTTACTTTTATGAGCAATATTCATCCAGTACGAGCTCATACTGTGCGAACCGAAGAAGCCATCGCCGCTGTGTGTGAGGTGAGTGAAAACTGAAGATGAAACGAACTGGCAAATGGTTTGTGACTTTTTGGTTCCCCATGTGAATATCAATCGTCTAAGTGCGAACGAACCTTTGGTGATCGATTCATATCAGGAAATTGACCTGCCAATTGGACACCTAGGCCATGTGATTTGACTCCGTTAGACTACTTTTTGTGGAGGTACGTCAAGACAATAGTCTTTGCCGATAAGCCAGCTACGACTGACCAGCAACGACTGGAAACAACATTTGGCGCGTTATTGGCGAGATAAGGCTGGCTATGCTGGAAAAAAAGTGCAAAATTGGGCCGATGGTCTTCATAAGACGCAGTAGCCACTATTCAATTAAATTTGCGAACTAATAAAACTAAAATATTGGCCATTTAATAAATTTTTCTGTGTCTTATTGAAAAAAAATTTCTATACCTTTAAAAAAAAATCCTTTATATAAAAATTTCGTATTTACAACCTTTTGGAGTCTAAGAGGCACTGAACTGTAGGTTTAATGTGAGCTTTTTAACAAAGAAACCTCAATTTTTGTGCGATAAATTGATGTCAGCCGAAGTTTCGTTCTCTTCATATCATGTGCATTTCCAATTAGATTTGTTTAGAAACGGCGTCGTATAAATTCTGTGTTATAATTTTTTCTAAATATGTTAAATAAAATTGCTAAAAAAAAAGAACAAGAGGATACCAACAAAGATAGGCCAAAGAAGAACCATCCACAGAATTAAAAGAATTTGCCACATCAATGTTTCAATTTGGCAATAAGTCTCAAAACAATACAGCGGTGCCTCCTCGCGTAAATATATAAAAAAATTTAATAATGTTTTAGCTGTATTAAGTTTATTATGAACCCAGAATATACATTGGGCACATAAAGGATACATTGATTTCGATGAAGTTATCGAAAAGATTGCATCTCTGAAAGCAAGAAAGAAAAAATTTCAAATCTTGATGGTACCTCAATGTTTGATTTTATCAATGAATATCACCACATAACTTTTTAATATTTTTTCAGGAACCGAATCGATATTTTGAAAAGTGTATCAGCTATATATACTCTATGCATCTTAACAAAATGTTAAGAACAATAAAAAATTTCAAGCTAAAACAGTATATTTACAAATATTATTTTTTGTATCCAGATTCTAGGAATGGATAAGGAAAGTCTCCCTTTGGGGGTGCAAAACCTATTTTCAGCCCTAGGTACCAGCAACCCTAGCTACGCCCCTGCTAAAGTATACCTAGGACTAAGGGAACCCGTTCCGATATGCATCAGTATATGTCAGACTTGGCGATATGGAAAAAAAGTGCTAATTTTTTCAAAAAACCAAAATAACTTTTTTACAAGTATAAACGATCAAAAAGCTGGTTCATTAAACATGAAAATTGGACGAAAACTACCACAGTTGTGATTTTTTACTTTAAGAAAAAAAAATAATTTTTGTTCTTGTATTAAAAAAAAAAATCGAAAAAAGTCTAAATTTGAAAAATTTTAAATGAAATTTTGTGGAAATATTTTCCTAAACTATAACAAATGTAGACACCAAAAATTGTTTAATTATGTGAAATAACTTGGTCATTGTGACTTTAAAATTTCGAGTTTGAGTATTTTTACAAAAAATCCAAATATGTAGACAACATTTTTCAAAACCATAACGGGGATGATTTAAATATAATCCTGAGCAACTTTCTGTAAAAAAATAAAAAAAAAAAACCAAAATTCTGGTAAAAATTTATACCTGTTGAAACTTTACTTTTTTTTAAAAATACTTAAAGTGCCCATTTCCAGCATTTCGATCACAAAAAAAAATTATAAAAAATCGAAAAACATATATTTCTCACTCACAAAAAAATATTTCTGATTTTCATTCCAAAATTTTTTGGAATCTCAGGGTAGCCTTTTTTTTTTTATTCCGCTTTTATTTAGGTTGGATTAAGGTATTTTAACGAAAAAGTCCCCAAAACTCGAAAAATCCTCTTATTTTTTTAATACTTAGGCTCTTAATTCATTCCCTTATCCCTAAAACACACTAAATCTAAAGTTCTGCTTATTTGGAGCACGACAACTCTTGCCGACATATATCGAAACATATTCATTCAAGTTACGTAGCAGCCATGTGTCAAAATAAGCAGAAATTAAGTTCACATACACATTTTTTTATAACTCTATTGATATTCCTAAGCTTTTTTCAACATATCGAACACTAAATACTCAAAATTTACAAATTATTACTTTTTAATGTAAAACTATTCGTAGTGATCATATACTTTGACCGAAACACATCAAATACATTTTGTACACATCTTCTTTTTCTATAGTTTAAAAAAGAGTTCTGCCTGATTGCTTTGTTTTTGTTTTGTTTTTTGCTTCACCTAGAAATTTAAAAATTCTGAGTTGTGCCTGTTTTGTATTAAATGCGCGATTTTATATATTCATTGCCTTGTAGTAAGTAGCCTAATCTTTGGAAAAAACATAAGCCATAATTAAAAAAAAAACAAGTACTTTTTAATTATCTTTTTAAAATTTTCTTCAAGATCAGGAAAAAATTAATTTTTATCATGTCTACAGAAATGATTTCCGACTTCCAACTTTCAACTTCCAACATAGACATATATTAGCACATCTAAATTTGCGAGATAATGACATTAACTACCACGTCAAACGTGAATACGACCACAAAGTGGTCAAAACACAGCGATAACCACTCAGCTTGATTTTTGGCTCTTAACACGTCAACAGAATTATTCGTGGAGTCGCATAATTAAAATACTGTGGTGCAGTCAGTGGAGCATAGAAGTTTGACCAAAGCATAATTTGCTTACTTGATCATAACGCTTTGGTTGACAAACAAGCTGGATCTGCAGGTAATCCAAAAAGATGCCAGGCAGTCAACAACTGGCAAGTTAATGATGCGTTGCGGTAGGCAAAAACTTTTATTGACATTAGAGTTGCCAGGTGGTCGGGATTCGTCGGGATTGTCTTGTTATTGAAGTGCTTGTCCCGTGTCCCGTCATCGGATAATTTGTCCCGGAATATTAAAAAAACTGACATTAATTATTCAAAATTACATTGAAAAAATTCACTGTACAAAAGCAATTGTAAGCTCCCATTTCATCTCCCATTTCATCTCCCATTTCACTATCTGAATTCAGGCATAGATCCAATACATTTTATTTGCTTTAAGATAAAAAAAATCAAGTCAATCTATTAGGTAGTTCTCCATATCGGAGAAACCAGTGGATTTAATCCATCTTCCGTGAACGTACACTCGTCTGCGAACTTATCACGGAATCGTCTTCAACTCGTCATAAATTTTCATTCACGGAAGCGGCGATTCGTCCCCAGTTTAGAAAACAAAGTTTTTCAGAAAACACGTTTTAAGATTTGGTTAACGATTTTTTCGAGTTATTGCCTGAGATAGCTATTCTTACAACAGTATGATAGGGAATACGGGCGTGCATTTCAAAAAGATTGATGTGAGAAGAGAGATGTGATGTGATGTGAGATGTGAGAAGAAAGATGATTGTGAAATATTCATTGATGAACACTTTGGGAACAAATACTAAATGCCATAAACTATCGAAAAATGGAAAAAAGCAATTGAGTTTCCAGGTCGAGTTTTATGAGAACCTCCCTTTAAATAAATATCTTTTCTTATTGAGGAACAGCAGAACAAATCCATTTTGAACATAAGTGACTTTTTTTGATTCGTCATTTTCAACTATCACCAGATCCACTCACCAAAAATCACGGATTAAATATTACTTAAACTACTTAAAGTAATACAAAAACTAAGAAACTACATTTATATTTTGGCACCTACTGCAAAATTTAAGAAAGAAATGAGCTAATCCGGTTTTGTTCTGCTGCTTCCCAATTTATACGTTATTTTAATTTTATGAAACATGAATTTTTTTAATTGCAGTGAATTGTTTTGTTTTAATTATTTAGTTTTAATTTATGATGATATTGCTTATTATTAAGATTCAATGCAAACACTAGTAAACAAATGTAATTTTTGTCCCGACGACTTATAAGAAATGCCGGAATTTTCAGGACTTGTCCCTCCAACAGCCTTTGGGTATCTGGCAACTGTTATTGACATACTTCCTCGACGTTTATAAACGGAGGACAATTAATTCTCGTCGAGACAACAGAGGGCACATTGTGTGTACGCTTAACTAGCACACACTTTTAACTTTCCATTTAAAAATGGAAAAAATATAACTGAATGTGCAGAAATTTTCAAGTCTTATGAGATCTGGCTTTGAAGAGAAAAATATGCAAAAATATGGTATATTTCGGGAATAAAAGCATCATATTTTCAAAATGCATTTAATCAAAAATGCACCACAACAGAAGTTATCCTTCTGAATAAAATGGAATTTAGAAATACATGAGATTTTAATAAAAAACACAGGTGCGTCGTTGGACACACGAGAGAAGCGAAGCTTTTTTACTTAATTTCAAAAATTTAAAACATTAAATACATTAAAAAAACACACGTTAATATTCAGACCAGTAAATTGTATTACATTTCATTATTATATTATTTATTTTATTACATGTTACTGCCATTGTTTTTTTCAACGCACTTGTGGGCAATTGTTAATTTTCCTTCGCACTATGCAAAAACAAAACAAAAGCATGTAACAACAACAGCATAAACGAATTCATATAAAAAAAAAAAAATAAATATATATCACTTTGCCCACAGTGAGGATCGATTCTACAATCCATCGATTAATAAACCTGCACTCTTTCCACCGATCCAAAGTGCTCTGTTAAATTTTGACGTTGATTTAATATTAAATATAGAACTGCAGCTACGTTAACAGATGGCACTAACAAACTGAGGATGATGACTAGTGTTGTCACTTGCAAATTTTAAATAGTGGTAGGTTGAGTCTAAAATGAGTGGTGAATTTAAAAAACTGGAATATATTGTTCTTCTTAAGGAAAATTTCGACTGAAGTCCTACAGCAAAACAAATCATAAGAGGTATACCATACAGTACGTTTGTTCACGCTGAATTAGTTTGATTGAAAAATAATTCCCATATAATGTTCTTTAGACAGTACTAAAATACAATATTAAATGTAAAAATAAATAAAATATATGCAATAAAATTTTTAAAATTTTAATTATAATGCAATAATTTTTATATAAATATATCAAGAAGTGATAGATTTTGTAAAAATGCAAATAGTGGGTGATAAAATTGGTAGTAACCAAAAAAGTGCTAGACTTACCACAATTGTGGAAAAGTGACAACACTGATGATAGCAAGTGGTTTAGCAGCTACCCAAACCACACAAATACATTAATAGGTTATTGGATGTGCTGCAACATAGCTTCAGCTGCACTTAATACTGAATCAATGCATTCGCATAACAAGGGTTCATGGCTCAGTGGATGGAGTATAGAACTCCCAACCAAAGGCTTGCGGATTCGAGTCCCTACGGCAAGTGAAGAAATGTTTTTTTATATTTGTTATATTAAATTGTCTTGTTGTAAAAAACACAAAAACAAAGAACCATATAAAATTCTAAAAAAAAATCTGTCGAAAATTTTTCAGATTTCACTCCAAGCAAGTCACAGAACGGGGCGTAAAAACTTCGCTTAAAAAAAAAAAAAAACAAAATCAGAGTAGCGAAATAAACAAAAATTAGATAAACATCAATTTAAAAGTCCTACAGAAGTTCTCTTAAGTTTTAAGGATGACCTCAGAGCAGATGCAACAAAACTCAAAGATATCAATATGTACATAGTTAAACAGACAAAGAAACAAGCTACGCGTGTCAGCTAAAATTGCTTAAATACGATTGATTAACACTAGTACAAACATCAATAATGCATGTGTCTGATTGTATCTCAGACTGTTATGTATGTCACATACACAGGGCAGAATAACACTGCAGACTACAAAATTACGAGAGTTCCCTCTAGTATTAGTCAGTATTTTGTACGCTATACCGATAACCTACCGATCTCTTGCCAACACAATAAAGCCGGAAACGCATGTGTTTACATCATATATAAATGTGTCACTCATGCTGAACATGACCGAACATTCGCACATTTGAAGACTTCGAGGCACACACATCGAGGCTGTTATACAACTACGAGTATATCTATCTATACCTACCCTGTAGGAAAATCAACTAATTTAAAAGTAGTTGATAAAGTAGTTTTTTGTCAACCACAACTAGTTGAAATTCTGACTTTTTTCCATAAAACGAACTAGCATATTTTGTATGGTGATGTCCGCTAAATAAGTCAATTGACTTTCGTCTGCATATATTTTGAACTACTTGTTAAATTAGTTATATTTAAACTATTTTTTTAATTATTTTAAAATAACCAATTGAAAACTATTACTGATGGCCCAGAGTTAATAATATTTGATGAAATAACATGGTTAAATATATATAAACTTGTAATCAATAAAAATTTGCAAATAAAACATGGCAAAATCAGAGTAGTTGCCGCCTTAATATAATTCAAAGTAGTTTATCAATCACTTGTTTTTAAGTAGTATTCCAATTACTTCATGTATAATGCAATAAAATCTATTTAGAATTGAAGTGGATGCCGCCTTAATATAATTCAAAGTAGTTCATATACTGGTTTATTTTAAATGAGTTTTTTAATAAGTTGTTTTTAAAAACAAGTTAGTTTGTTCCTATAGGGTATATCTACGACTCGTACGTTGAGCTCAGTTATTTTTACGTTAGCATCAGCACCTAAAAATTCAGTCAATGAAGTGGTGGAGTAGAGCATATAGAGGAATAACTAAAACATTGCGATATGTCTACTGCAAAAGAACCTAACCAAGCCAACAAGAGTAAACCAAACATTATCCCAACGGTGCACATCGGTGTTAAACAATGAGAGGTTATCACGTTGAAATTGCATGTGTATGCATGAGTGTGCATTTGTTGCGATTGCGTCACGTAAACATGTGATGACTGACCAACTCTGTTGCACACACTCACACACAACCATATCTAAGTATTGTGTAAGTGTGATAGATACGTAATAATCGCATGTTTTTGTTTTAGTGCAAAAAAAACATGAACGTTGTGCAGACCAACAAACAAGCATTTTGTGCCTTTGTTTTTCATCGTAAGCGACGACATCTCCTACTAGCCCCAAATTCACACATGCTCACAAATTTACTTGATTCCACAAAAATTTCCTGGGATCCTCTTTTAATCCATATTAAATGAGCATCATCATCGGTATTACAAGTACACGAGCTCCTAAGGATAGCCAAACACGAATGTATTTGTTTTAGCCAAACATGCCTGAGTGCGTAGCCACCTTTATTTTTGTGAGTGTTTGTATGTGTGTTTGTGTGTGTGTCTGTGTTTTGAGTGTGCGGGTGATACTCTGAGCTTAAGTATGGGTATTGCGAGCTTATGGCTTCCGTTAAGAGTGTGTCAATGACAACTACTGAACTTGGGTTAAGTTGGCTTATGAAGCTTCAACATTCGCAGCATCCAACGATGCAACGGTGCAGTCAATAAACAGGTTAAGTACATAACTCTAGAGTGAGGAGGTCACAAACAAGCGTACCACAACTTGAAGAGGCTCTTGATTGTTATGGAACCCAACCGGACTTGAAGTGTTGAAATAAGTAATAAACGAGACTAAAGCAAAGAGTGTTGACATACATTTAAAAGAGCCGGTTTAGGACCAATCACACACAAAAAACAGCTATATTTGGAACAAGAACTATAATCCCAAAAAAAAGAGACGAAAAACAAAATTTTCAACATTTTCTTTAGTTTTCATTGATAATCAAAAACACAACGAAATCATTTAAATTAATAATACCAATTTTACTAAAAAAATAAGAAAGTTTTTATGGAAATTCATTTAAATAATATTTAATTTTTAAATTACAGAGCTGTTTACGACGTGCTGTTTTTATGCTACATTTTAACAGAAAAAACAATATATTCTACACTGTGACAATATATTAGCTTGGGAAATGAGTGCTCAAAAGAGGGTGTGGATGGAATGGTTGAAAGCAGAAAGTTTTACTCAGGAACTTTTTTTGGGCTTCTGAAGTGACAAACATCCTAAAAGTCCACAGCCCGAAGGGGAGGGGGCACAAATAATGTCTCGTTTTTTTAGTTTTTTGTGTATATCTCAAAAAAGATCCGACAGAGGACAATTTGTTATACTACATTATGAAAGCTAATAAAATTCTCTATATCTTTGATTCTATACACTTTTTACCTATTCTCAATTGTTGTCTATATATAAGCTCCGAAAAGCGGTCGATTTTCAAGAATGCGTTTTTTTCCTTAGTTTTTTTTATCACATACCGTTGAATATATTGCTCGATAACTTGCAAGCAGTTCATCTGAGAAAAACAGTTCCCAAAAAATACTTGTGTAGAGTTAAATTCTTTTTAGGAATATATTTGTGGCGACAAGGAATAAAGACTAAACTCAAAAGATCGAATGAAACGATATTTAAATAGCACTAACTACGACCTTTTTTCGGAAATATATGAACCGTTAAACAAACGAAATAGGTGCAAACATAAGTGGTTATCTATTATGTGCAAAAAATGGGTTTCTGAATCTTTCCAAAGATTGGCAAAAAAGGAAATGCCATATCGCTTTTTTACGATATTTTGAGTTTAGTCGTTATTCCTTGTCGCCACAGATATATATACTAATATATCATCTACCGTTGAGCAATTATACCAATTTTATAAATTTCGGCAAATTTATAAATTTCAGTTCAATAGTGAAAAGCTCATTATTTTTGCTGTTTTCAGCTACAACCGTAGATTTCAGGCCACATTACTTACTTACTTAGGTGGTCGTAACAACCCGTGTCAGGGTTTCGGCCGACCTCGTCGGCTCTCGCCAGGCGCCTCTGCTTTGCGCGCCCCTTCTCCAATCGGATACACCAAGTGCGGTTAGGGCTTCCTCAATCTGGTCCATCCATCGGAGGCATGGTCTTCCTCGTCGTCGTTGACGCTGCACAGTTATACGCCGAACTACGTCAATGTCTTCGCAAGCTCATACAGCTCGAACGACTCGAGGAGGACCGAAGATTTTGCGAAGAACTTTTCTCTCGAACACCCCCACAGCGGCTGCGTCAGTTTGCACAGGTAGAACGAGCGTCTTGTAGAGTGTTAGTTTTGTCGATCGAGAGAGGGCTCTGGAACTTAGTTGCTAACTGAGCCCGTAGTAGCATCTATTAGCAATTATTGTTCTTCGCTTTATCTCCAGGCTGATTTCGTTGTTGGTATTAATGGCGGTGCCAAAGTAAACGAACTCCCTGACTACTTCAAAGTTAAAGCTGCCGGATGAAACGTGGGAGTCTAAGCGCCGGGTTACATATCAATACATATCAGGTTACATGATGGTAAGTATGGAAAGGGTGTTCCATCGCTGCTCCCTCAGTTGGTAGAAGGGAAGAAATGTCTTCTTTGGCTTTCGATACTGACTGGAGAAAATGCTGGTAATAGGTATTATGAGAGGTCTCCTTTTGTTTTGCTCCATTCCACCTCAAAAAGCATAAGATTCCCATTTCTCTTATGTCACAATGCGAAGTGTACTGTATATTCGATACACAATACTCTAGGTATCGACTAAAGCAGCTTCCGATATAAAGGGTGGTTAAATTTTAAGGGCCGATGTTGATTTTGAATAAAACACAAATTATTTAGGAAATTATTGTCATTGGTTCAAATATGTATGGAACAAAATATCGGCCAAATGATCGCCACGACCTTGGCGGCACACCTCCATTCGATGGTCCAAATTTTCGATGACGCTGAGGCATAAGTGAGGTTCTATGCCGTTAATGTGCCGAATTGTCTCATCCTTTAGCTCTTGAATTGTTGCTGGCTTATCGACGTACACCTTTTCTTTCAAATAACCCCAAAGAAAGAAGTCCAACGGTGTCAAATCGGATGATCTTGGAGGCCAATTGACATCGCCACCACGTGAGATAACACGGCCATTGAATTTGTCGCGCAAAAGAGCCATTGTTTCGTAAGCTGTGTGGCAAGTGGCACCGTCCTGTTAAACCACATACCGTCCACGTTCATATCTTCCAATTCGGACCATAAAAAGTTCGTTATCATCTCACGATAGCGAACACCATTCACATTAACTGCCTGACGGCTCCTCAGCCACACTATCGCGAACAGCAGCAATATTTTCTGCAATTCTGCAAGCCTGAATAACTTTAAGGCGTTGCTCGATTGTGTATCTTTCCATGTTTAAAATTGAATTAGTCTGAAATTGAGAAATATTATGTAAAATGCAGAAAAAAACGTGTCGTTTAGGTGTGGTTCACATTCAACATCGGCCCTTAACCACCGTAACCACCTTAACCACCCTTTACATGAGTCTGAATTTGGAAACAACGATCGATGTCAAGCATGAACATTTACTTCATCCTGCTCTCTACTGCCATTGAAAAATCAAAGGATTCTCTAATTGCAGTAATTGGAGAAGATATTTACTTGGCAGTTCTGCTCATGGCAAGGACTCCACCTATCAACTCCACCTTTTATTCAAGTCAGAAATTGCAGCAGCTAGGCCTGAATGACATATTATTTCATAGAAGCAAAGTTGGTTTCTGTAAAATCTACTTTAAAAAAATCCTGACATCTGGTGAGCCGTTGAAGTATTCTCGAACCCGCTCTCATTTTTTACTGAGGTAAAAAACACATTTTTGAAAATCAACCGTTTTTCGGTGCTCATATTTTTAACTAACCGAAATATAAGCGATGTTAAACTTTAGTTTTTCCAAACAATTTTTCATTTTTCTAGAGGATTTTTTGAAATTTGTGTCTTGAAAATGGTAACTTTAGCTTCTTCAAAATAAATTTAAATCTTATTTTATATGTTTTTCAAAAAAGAAAAATATATATGTTTTGAAATTCATCATGATAGCTTCAAAATTGCAGCTGTAATCATGATCACAGACGAACAGAAGGATATCGACTCAGGTGGTGTTGCTGATTAAAAATATATATACTTTTCTATACCTACCACTCCTCCTTATTGGCTTTACAAACGGAATGGCAATTGGGGTATACAAATTCGCTACTCAAACAATTTTGAAAGTATATATCCTCTTTTCGTAGGCAAATAATTGTTTGAACCCCTTGTTATTCAAATTTTCTAAAACAAAAATTTGTAAATTAACACATTGATCAAAGCGTGGCCGTGGCGCAGTTGGTAGAGTGTGTGGCCTATACGCCAAAAAACCCAGGTTCACATCACATCTGACACAGGAAATTTTTATCAATAGAATTAACTTTTCTGTTCAATTGTCACCTCTCTGCAGATAATGGCAAACCTCAGAGAGTAAAAACTGCCATGAAAAGCTTCTTGAGATCATAAGCCGTTCGGAGTCGGCATAAAACATTGTAGGCCCAGTTCTCGATCATTTGTGTTCAAGCATATCACAACACACACAATACAATTAATCATAAGAAGCTCGGTCAAAGTTCTTTTAAGGGCTAAAATGGCCATTTTCGTTTTGTTCGGTCATGGAATTTGTTCACTTTGATTTCAAAGTAATCTGGGACATAAATGAAGTTCCAAAAACGCATGTTAGTTACGGAGAAATACTTTTACTCACAATATTGCTATTGAATAGTTCGCACACATGATTATACGTATATAATGTAGTACGTATATACTTAAATTACATATATATAAAGGGTGATTCAATAAGAGCTTCCTACTTTGTTTTCAAAATAAAATGCATTAAAATCAATGTATTGATGCAAATCTTTATTTGGAATGATAGTTCAGTACCTCCAACTCAATATTTAAAAAATATTTTCTTCAAAATGTTGCCCCCGACTAACTCTTTAATGGTCCATTCTGTGGGTCCAATTTTCGACAACTCTTTCGAGCATATCGGCCGGTATTCCTTGAATAAAACGAATTATGTTGGTTTCCAAAGCGTCAATAGTTTCGGGCTTGTCGACATAAACAAGTGATTTAACATATCCCCAAAGAAAATATTCCAATGGCGTCAAATCACATTCTCTTGGTGGTCAACTAACAGGACCATTTTTTGAGATGATGTTTTCATCGAACGTTTCCATCAATAAAGCGATTATTTCTCCAGCTAATGACTGATTTTGGTATTAAGGTTCCACAATTAATAAACATTGTTCAGGAGTAAGTCTATTCATGATAGACAAGCCATTTGCCAAATAGCAGCTGTCAAAACAAGCCATTTGAAAAAGGGACCTCGTATTGGATCACCCTTTTAAAAAGTGTAATTATTTTTATACCCCAACGCGCACTGCTTAAGGTAACTTTAAAGCTATCGCGATGAAATTCAAAATGTAACTCTTAAGCTATCGCGACGAAGTTCAGTAAGTTTATTTTTAAAAAAGGAAGATCAAGTTCGAAAATGGGCCAAATCGAATGATAGCCACGCCTACCTCCCATACAAAGTGACATCCACAAAAATTAAGGAAACGTCTGGAACTTCGTCACGTAAGCTTTGATCTTCAATATAAATCCTGGCTATGAAAATTGGGATAATCGGTTGAAAACCACGCCTTTATAACCACAAATTGGCTTTATATTATCCGTAAAATCTCTTAAAAATCTGATCAAATTAAAGAAATGTTTAATGTTTAAAGACCACCACTGTAATATTTAGCAAAATAGGATGAAAACCACGCCTACCTCCCTTGCAAATTGGCTTTATATTATCCGTTAAAACTCTTAAAAATCTGCAAAAATTAAAGAAATGTTTTAAAATTTTGCACATAAGCTTTGATATTTAAAATAAACCATCTTTATGGTATATGGCAAAATCGGATGAAAACCACGCCGACTTCCCATACAAAGTGGCTTTATTTTCAACGTAAAATCTCTTAAAGATCCATAAAAATTAAAGAAATTTTGCACATTAGCTTTGATGTGTAATATGATTCATCTCTATGATATTTGGCAAAAACAGATCACAACAACGCCTACCTCCCATACAAAGTGACGTCATCAAAATAGGAAAACTTTCATTAATATATAAAACTGAATGTCATGGTGTATATCGTGGCTAAAGACTTTGAATATACTTCAATATGGCCGCGGGGGGATATTTTAGCTTCTGTACCCTGCCGAAGCTCCATCCTAACTAGTTTAACTTTTTTTTTTTTTATATAATATATTTATTTTACATATGTATTTACATTCATTAAGTTGGGCCTCAGCGCCTGAGAGCCATTTTAGAGGCAAGTGGCAATTTATATAATTCATTTATTATAAAATAAATATGTACTATTAATATTACAATTAATATTAGCATAAATAATTATTTAATAAAAGATTGTGCTTGTTTTTAGCGATATTATAATATAAAGGTTTCGATTTTACTATACAAGTATTCCTTGCAGTAATATTTAAATCTTGAAACTGTATTTATTTCTTTAAGATGGGATGGTAGCTCGTTATATTTAACTCCGCCAATGTAATCTACGCGTTGTTTGGTTTCTCAAATCTACATCTCGGGACCCATAGATTAGATTGGTTTCTCGTGTTGAAACTTGATTGATTTAGAGCAAAAGAAATGGTGTGGTGTCCGATAATGTGAACACATTTAAAAACAAATAAAAACACCTGGTATTCATGGATTCCATAAACTGGTAAAATATTTTTAACTACACTCGTATATATTAAGTTTGTGGGAAAAGTCATCGGTAAATTGTACACCCTTTTCAAAGCCTTATTCTGAAGACTTCGAAGTGATTTTAATGAATTATCATTTTTTCATAAGCATACGAAATGGCCATGTAATTGAAATGCGACTGTAATAACGCTTGAAATATCTTATTTTTAGCCCTCTCATCCAGTTTCCCTTTCAGTTTATATAGAATGCCTATGGCTTGAGCTATTTTCCTCTTCAACTCAACGATATGCAAATCCCATGATAAGCTACTCTGCAGAATAACTCCGAAGTATTTTACTGAATGAGTCTCCTCTATGAATTTTCCATCCATAAGATCATTTCGACATTGAAAGCCATTTTGTGATTTTATTTATGCATGATATTAATATATTGAGAATGGATTACCCAACAAAAACTTAATTTTCTAAAAAATTAAAAAAAAGTTTTTTTTTCGAAAAGATATCGATAGATGATTCTAATTTTGAGCTTTTTATGATGCTTAAGCATTGTACCGCCGGAAAATTTGCAATCACAGATTTTTCAATTTAAACTCATCGTGGTTTGTTTAATTTGTACTCATGAAACGGGTTTGCTTTTTTTGAGCGAGTGTATTTGAAATACACTCACATCACAATATTGATTTATCAACTGCCTTTAAAAATTATATTTTTAAAAATTGCTGACTTGATTTAATTTGATCGGTGAAAAAATAATTTTATTTTTGAAGAGAAGCTTTTTACTCCTCGTTCTGTGATTTGCTTACAGTGAAATCTGGAAAATTTTCGACAGATTTTTTCTTGGAAATTTGATAGTTTCTTTGTTGCTAGCGCTATTCCAACAAGAAAATTTAATATTAAATACTAAAAATATGTTTTGGTTCCCGTGGGGATCGAGAATCCGTGTCCTCTTAAATGATAGTCAAATACACTATCCACCAGGCCACACAGACTTGTTAAAAACAGTTGTTAATTCAATGTTACTTATAACAGAAGCTATGCTGCAGTAGATCCTCACCATCTATCAAAAGATAGAGGATTGTGTATTTGCTATGCTACAACTTACAAAAATTTGCTTTTATTTGCCACAAGGTGTCCCCAGCATCGGTGTGTTTGTATTAGGTCTGTTTCCGTACTCACACTGTGTAACTTGTGGGACACTATTTTCTGTTTCCGTACTTTCAGTGCTTAAAATGGGAGAAGAAGATTAAGCATAAAATCGCTCTCTCGAGCACACAAAGTGCACAGAGAGTGCTAGAACTCAAGACTCCGAGTAAAGTAAGAACAAGCCTAAAGAAGAACAAGCATCAATAAGAAGAAGCAAATGTCAAATTAAATTTCAGAATTGTGTATGTTTTGCATAAATAAATTCACAAATTGTGTATCTAAAAAGGAAATTTACGTACAATAAATAAATAATAATAAATAAACATCAAGTAATTGTTTAGTTTTGAATTAAAACATGGCTTTTAATAGTTTGAGTGAAAGTGTTTTAAATTTTGTGCTGCCAAGTGAATCTGAAGGCAGTGATGAAGAACTTTTGGAAATGCTTTTTGAGGGCTCTGAAAGTGAAGATGAAGTAATTTTTGGCGAATTGATAACGACATCATGCGATCGCAGAAACTGCATCAAGAACAATCTGAGTGACGTAGTTCCTAAGTATTCCGAAAATGAGTTTAGAAGACATTTTAGAATTTCTACTTCCTTGTTCGAAAGCCTATCCAACAAGTTTAAAGAATCGGAGGACTAAATCGGAGGATAAATGTTTTTCACCAAAAACACACTTTGCCGTATTTCTTTGGTTTGCTGGACACGAGGCTTGTCCATCGTTTCGACTTATGCATTGCATCGGCCAGACGAGTCATTCATCGAACTACTATGTTTATAAGTAGAATGGCTCCTAGTTTTTAATAGTCTGGCCAAATGAAGAGGTGAAACAAAAGAGCAGCAACTTTTTTGGCAATATGTATGTAAATGTATGTAAATTGTGCAATTCTTAGATGAAAACAACGTCATAACAAATAATTTTTTCATATTCTTCCTTAATGTTTATAGGAAGTTTATAGTTTGCAAATAATTTTTTCATATTCTTCCTTAATGTTTCATTTTAGGCTGTATCGATGGAACACGAGTCGTAATCGATCCTCCAAAAGAAAGAAAGGATGATTACTTTGACCGCAAGGGAAACGTCAGTTTAAGCGTGCAAGGTATTTGTAACGAGCTAAAAAAATTCATCGACGTATTCGATGGTCACACAGGTTCCTTCCACGATAGTTGGCTGTTACAAAACTCGGCTATCTTTAAGAAGTAAGGTTCAGCTTGTGGAGGTTTTATGAAAACAATATTAAAATAACAAAATTTACTACAAATATATATCTTATCGTTGCAGATTATTACCTATTGGGTGATTCCGCATACCCTTGCTCAGCACATCTTATTACGCCGTACAGAGACAATGACCATTTGACAAACGCTCAGAAAAGCTTCAACATAAAACTTAGCTCTGGTCGTGTAGCCATTAAACACACTTTTGGTATTTTGAAGCAGAGATTTAGGCAGTTGTATTACCGCAAGCTAAGAGGGATCAAGAAGCTCTGCAATTTTATTATAGCTTGCTGCGTTTTGCACAATATTGCTAATGTATCTGAGCTCAACTTCGAAACTGAAGACGAAACAGAACATTCACATGATGTTCAATTCACAGAATCATCCTCAAGAACGAGTGCCATAAGGGACTCCATTCTCCAAGAAATAAATATTTAAAAATTTAAGAATAAATACTAGTTTTTCTTTATTATTGCTTTTAAGCTTTTTAAAGTGACAAAATATTTATTAATTACAATATACTGTATAAATTTGAAAACATAAATAATAACTCCTTGTATCTAAAAAAAAATGTTTGATGTTTCAAAAATATCTAGTCTGATAAAATTTAACTGATAACAGCTGTTTTTTTTAGTTTTTACATGCTCTTATTGAACTTCTTTTACATCAAGCTTTTTGTTATATATCATTGATAAAAATTTTTCTTCATAAATGACATTTTTAATAAAATAAAGAATGTTTAAATAAATAGTATTATAATTTTAAAATAATGTTAAAAACAAAAAATATAATTCAAAAGTTTTCATTATTAAGAAATCATATTCAGAAAAAGTTTCAACTATTTTCATTGTTATATAAAAAAAATAAAATAATAAATAAAAATTAAGAAACTATAATTGCAACCAAAATCACAAAATTTTCTATCACTAAATCAACAAATTAATAAATCAAAATAAGTAAACACTTATTTTGTAGTATTGTTTACCACTTCTTTCAAAAGATCGATGATTTCCTTTCCCATTTCTTCTCTTCGCTTTTCATGCTCTTTTCTTTCCTTATCCCTTCTTTCTAAAATTTCTATTAAGCTTTGATGGCGCTCCTCTTTTCTTTTTTAAATTTCATCCAACTTTTTCAGCACTTTACCTATTTCAGTCAGTTTGGCTGCATTTCTGCTTTTTGATGGCTGGTCATCTGGAATAAGAATGTTAAAAATGTTGTTTTTTATTAAGTAGTTGTGTAAACTGTAAAGATAAAGATACGAACTGGCTCTGGACTCGATTTAACCTGAGTATAAGGCTTCAAAGGTGGTTTGTATTGGCTCTTCAAGGTATACTCAGGATTAATACCTTTCTTGACACCAAAAACTTCATCAAGCTCACTGTAAAGAATCAATAAAAAAATATATTTTTATTAAAAAAAAAAAAATACCTTTGGTAAATGCAGGTCATCCGACTTCTCCCAGTTTGCGAATTCTTGAGCTTCTCCTTTTTATATTGTCGTTCCAGTTCACGGAACTTACTTTCAACCTTGATAAGGAATTAATGTTTAAATATTTAAATTGCACATTTTACAAGAAATATTAAATACCTGATTTGGGGAGAATGCATACCCCTCTTTGGAAAATGTTTCAGGAATTACTTTCCAAAGCTGATTCTTGCTTTTTAAATTTATGGACTTGCTAACTTTTCCCCCCAGTTTCTTGACTTCATCAAGCAACAATTTAGTTGCTGAATCAGTCCACGAGTTGGGACTAGCAATACTATCATCGAGGCTCGTTTCCTGTATATCAACCAGCGGGGTAAATATAGCGTCTTTTGTATTGCAAGCACTTAATTCCTGACTTGCAGTAGGAGAATAAACAATTTTGTCAATGTTGCTGCTACCGTATTGACCTGGTTCCACATTTTCTTCTATTGGCGCAAAAACTACTCCGTCAAAGTGGCTTTGTGTCTCCATTAATTGTTGGGCATAATTTCCCACAAGCTCCGGATCTAAAATATATTCAATTGCAATTAAACATTTAACCTAAAATCTTATCTATATGAAACGCTTGCAACTTTTATTTTAGGAAGAATTTTGTTGTTTACTTACCATTACGAATCCTTCCATAAGTTCCTGGAGAACAATTCACCTGAATTTTTTTTGGGCCTTCCATTTTTAACTATTAATTAATTATTAAAGTAATATTATAATTTGAAACATGTTTACTTACTTCACAAACAAATTGACGATAATTTTAATTGGCGCAATTTACGTTTGACATGTCTGCAGTCAAAATCAGCTGTTTTGTGCTTGAAACTTACTAGAATCTGTTCCCATACTTTTGCAACTATTCTCACATTTCATTTTTACTCTCTCAGTTTGAACTTACACAAATCTTACACAGTGTAGAGTACGGAAACACACCTATTGTGAATGCGTTTGTGGTGTTGTTGGCACGAAGAAAATTAGCAATGCCCACAAGTGCGTTGACAAGTGCGTTTTTAAGTGTCAAAAAAATAGATGATATCAATAAATATGGTATTTACAAACGCATGCATGACATCAGCAAGGTATCTAAAATGTTTGTTAAATTTTGTTTCGTGTGCGTTCTACTCGTATAATATATATTAATATATTAATATATATTTTTATCCTCGTTCTGTGATTTGCTTGGAGTGAAATCTGAAAAATTTTCGACAGATTTTTTCGCTAGGTAGTACGCTGTTGAAGGAAGAAATTTGTTCAGTGCAGCCAAGTTCACAACCATGTGTGGAGAGTTAAAATGGTGAGTCGCTGGCATTATATGCCCGTATATGTAATTGGCGTGGAAATTTGAAATTCAACAATAAAAAAATTAGCTGTAAATATGTTTTCTGTATATATGTAATTTATTTAATGTTATTTTAAATTTTTGTGTTTAAAAGTTAATTTTTTAAAAAGAAAAAATTATTAAGCTATCAAATCTATGTAAAAAATTGCGAAAAAGCTTCGCTTCTCTCGTGTGTCCAACGACGCACCTGTGTTTTTTTTTAATTTCATGCATTTGAATGTGTTCAAATCTCATCAATGCGTTCAAGTTTTAACTTTCGAAATTTTCGAAGAATAATCGCAGGCATTGAGAATTAATTCTATCATTGTCTAAATACCTTATTCTAGGTTAGAGTATAGCGACAGTCTAACTTGATCTTTTTGTATTTGACTTGTATCAGAGGCGATGTGCTTCCCAGCAACTAACCAACTTTTTTGAAGAAGTTCACTTTGGGCCCAAAAAACATGAACAAAGTTTTATAAAATATAACAAATAATGCATTAGTTCTAGTATATTTGTAGAAAATATTTAAAATTTTACTGCTTATATTTTGTCATGAAAACCAAATCCTGAAATGAGCTTCAAACTGTAGACGCCATACCTCAGTACTGCTTTAACCCTTTCACGTTCCAAATTTTGTAAGGGCAGGCAAATTTTTTCAAGTGATATTTTTAGGCTGATTTAAAATTTAAGAACTCGAAAAAATATTTTTTTCTCATGCATAACGCACGTAAATTTTTTTCTACCAAAAACAGTACATTTCTTCCAAAACTTTTAAGAAAACAGTACATCAATTAAAAAAAAAAAAAACAGAACATTTATTTGTACACAGTACAAATTTTATTCAATGAAAAAACAAAACGTGAAAAAGATATTTTGTACAGAAAAAGCAAAGGAACTTTAGCAATTGCGTCTGGTGGTAACGCGGATATTGCTCATCATATAAAAATAAAAAACATCATATATTGCTGAAAGTAGCGCTTCTACCAGCAAATCTTTTAAATCATATCTGAATTTATAATTTTTTAATCTAACCGACACTTCTTTTATTGCCTCTAAATGAATATTCAAATCCAATTCAAAATATGTTGCTAAAAATATGCTGGTAGAAGCGCCACTTTAAGCAAATTAATGTTTTTTATTTTGATATGACGAGCAATATCCTATAATTTTCTTCAAAACATCATTTTGACTTTTTGTAATTTCTAGACATGGATACTTTCCCGAAATTTATTTAAATCTGTTTAATGTGTTGACTGATTAATTTTTTATTTTTTCAAATTAGAAACCAAAAGTAATGACAGTACAGTAATCAAGTGAGAAAAAAGGAGACAAATCTATATGACATTGTTGCCATCAAGGTGAATTCAAATTCTAAATTCATCTTGGTTGCCATCATGAAGCAACAAACACAGATGGCGCAGACATTTTTTCAAAACAGCTGTTTACTGCGCACCTACGTCATCAAAGACCCCAGCTACTTGTTCGTTATAAGAAATGTATGAGATTTGTGATGGAAAATTTGAAAAGTGGGAATAAACTAAGAAATATTGAATCAATTAATTTTATTTTTAATAAATCATATAGAAAATGCGTTTGTTTTTTAGTGCAGCATTTATGTTCATGCGATTAAATGTAACTTCTCTACTAACGGAGCTGCTATTTTCGGAAAGCCCCATTCAAAAAGCATAAGTCTTACCTCAAACTAGACTCGATACCCTCATTTTTTAATTAAATTAATTTTTGAGAGTATTAACAGCCTTGCAACTCACCATAGCTTGATAGAACTCCTTGTCACACAATTATTTTTCAAAGTCCGTCTTCCACGTGGACATCATAATAATAATGTTTTATAATTTATTTATTATTTTGAGAATAATTAATTTATTTTGCGTACAAACGTGATGATGATTCAGTAAAAATGACAAAACTGTTTTAAACAACGAAGTCCCTCTATAAAACTTGTACTTGCAAGCTGACGACGTCGTGAGTTAGAGAACCTCGATAAAATGCTTTGCAAAGGTTTCCTCGAAGCAACCGACACAAGCTTACAACTCGAAAATGGGTTATCCTCGTTAAAGTGCTTCGCAGGGGCTTTATCGAAACAACCGAAATAAGCTCACGCTCTTATATATTTACCCTGCATTTGCAAGTGCTATAGAAGCATTCTCGAGGAAGAAAATGCTAACCTCCATACACAAGCTAATAAGAAGCGATATGGAGGCTGAGCCACTATAATTTCAAAAATTAAACCTTCTGGAAGTCCAAATGTTAGTTGGGCTAGAGCTATAAACATCGTACATGATTCTTCTAAAACAGTTTTATCAAGAAAAACAAGAAAAGTCGAAAACAAAAAATATTAATTTAGTTTATTATTTTTGAAAGTTTTCTTTTTCGCGATCTCACACTATCACTATATGTTTGTCACGGCGACAAAAACATTTCCATTGCTTTAAACAGGCAGCGTTGGACGGAAAGTTAAAAAAACCTATTTTGCACGGTTTTAGTTTATTGCTATTATTGCAATTTTTCACTGCGCACCTCATTTTAATTATTTATTTTAATTTAAATATATTATTTTTATCCACTTCAATGTCATTTGCTTTTAAAACAAAACGCGATGGTCTTTGTCTACGTCACGCAAACAGCTGATAAATATAAACAAACTAACGGACCTGCGCAGTGCCAAATCTATTTTCTTTGATTCATGGGTTGCCATTATTATTTCGCTGTTTGCCTTGAACCGTGATACAATAATAAGGTAGGGTAAGGAGATTCACCACACCGACCTCGAATGTCAAAATCTGTTTTAGCATTGCCACTTTTCTGTATTATTGATAAATGTGGGACAAATAATAAGAAGGAAATTATTTGTAGGATAAATAGGATAAATTCGGACAAATATATTTACAATGAAATAAATCGCTGATTTGTGATTTTAAAACTTTGTTTTCAGAAAATTATTGCATATTAGTTTTAGTTTAGTTTTTGTGTTCTTTATTTCTTATTTAAAATTTTTATTCTAATGCCCACTATAAATGTAATACATAATTTTTGAACGTAATACATAATTTTTAAATATTGAACATAAATAAAGAATTGGAGATTGAAAATCGACTTATTGCTTTTATTTCATCTTTTTAATCTTTATATTTAATCTGCTGGTTGTATGAAAGACGATGAAAAAGATGACGTTGTATGAAAGATGGCAGAACTTCTTTTTGACATTACTAAGAATTTGTAAATTAACTATAAGAATATATTTACTTAATATATTCACAAATTACAAGAACTGAAGTGCACTGCCGTATCAGAACGATTTTATAGCAAATGGCCTATGGGCTAATTGCGAATGGAAAACCCCAAAAAAACTTCAAAACTTTTCTAATAATAATATAATATTCATTCCCGATTGCCAGTGGCTACATTTATTAACTTCACTTTCGAAGCGAACGACGAAGCGAAATATCAATTTTAAACAATGCAGTAGAGCATTAAAAAAAACAGTAAAAAAATTGTCTGAAAAAAGGAAACAAAGCGATATTTTATCAAAATTATCGCTTCGAGTGAGTTACACATTCCAATTTTTGACGAATTGCCGAAGATCGATGTTAACGATGTTATAACATGTCGCCACAGCTAAGACATTTATCAAAAATGCAAAGAACAATCACGGATTTTTCGTGGATATTTTATAAGATACGGCAGCACAGTATTTTATAATTGTGACATTCCAGGTCGGTGTGGTGAATCTCCTTACCCTACCTTATTATTGTATCATGTCTTGAACATGGCTTCACACTCGTTACGGGCTGCCATTGTTATATCTGACGCTTTGCATTTTTTTCCCAATAAAAGAACAGTACAAAATTAGTTCAAACAGTATTTTTGATAAAAAAAAACAGTACCCAGTTTTTGAGCCTAAAAAACAGTACAATACTGCGAAAAACAGTACAGAAACGAGCGTTACTCATACAACATGGTGCATGGAAGTATACAAAAAATGAAGTTTTTTTCAAATTTCAAATGGAAATTAAAAACTACAAACAATTTATTTCATAGGTATTTGCTTCTTGTATGTTGGAAAATTATTATTCAGAAGTCATTCAGATGAATTATTTATTTATATAACTGATTTTAAATTTTTCTTAAAATAAACAAAAACTGTTGGTATGATTGTTAATATTTTTAATTAAAAAAAAACAAACTTTCAACCTCAGCAAGGACCACAAGGACCAGCTAGGACCTTCGCTTCGTGCTCAAAAGCTCTGACCTTATGGTACCGCGCGTATTTGTTTGGGTTTATTTTATCGTGCCTACACAGTTACATGTTGATGCGTTTTTCGTTACACGACTTGCATCGTATATATGTTGCATTTGCGACGATATTTAATGCGAAGTGATGCAGACATCCATATGTATAGAAGAACTCCAACATTATCACAAAAATTGTGCTATTTCCCACACGGCTCAAAATCCGACTTCGATATCGAAAATTTAAAAATTTACGAATAGTTCGCGATGATAACAATCAAATTCAACATCGATTACGATTCGAAAAAAATAAGTTTAGCGTATGTAACGGTTACTTCGTAAACGAAAGTTCGCTTATATTTCGAAAAACTATTCGATTACGATTCCAAAGCGATTTATTCTTAAACACAAATGCGAAGATAATTATATTTTCTACTTTTTTACTGTGAGGTAGATACTTTTGGATAACTTTTTTGGCACTTTCAGACTTACTTTTATTATTAATACGAAGCTTTTCTTCTATAAAAACTCGTTGCAAACGATCTTCGCAGTAAACGAGATATGTGTCGGATGGGTTGCATATAGGTCGGATGGGTTACATAGGTTGTGTGTTCAAATACCACAGCATGCGAAAAAATTTTTATTCCGATATAAATGTGAGTTAAAAACTACATTTGAAATATATGAAAGATATGGCATTTATATGGAAATTCACAGATCTACGAATAAAACAAATTTTAGATTTAAAGGAGCATTCGTTATTATTACAGCATGTGCTTACTTCGAAAAACTATAAAAAACTCAACTGGAGTCATATACGGAACAATAGCATCTCATATCACAAAAATTTGTAAGTGTGTATCAACGAAATAAAATTAAACAAAGCAGAAAAAAGTGAACAGGAATATATATAGTTTCTGAAAAATATTAGTCATCCAGTGGTAGATATGCTGGCAATATTTCAACTTATCGATTTTAATTTATACTAGTTAGTTTTTGCAGCTGACCCAAAAGTGTTGCTGTTGTTTTTTCGTCCCAGCCTAATAAACAAAAAATTTTCCTAAAAACCTATACATATATTATATTTAAATATTATATATATATTAATTACGATTTAATCAACATTAGAATAATCATTTCGCCTTCCAATTGCAAGAAATATTTTCTGTCATATTCATAAGCAACCTCCGCTTGTATGCTTTTCTACCATTAGCAAAAAGTACATTTTAGTAGGTAATGTTTAAATTGCTGCTAAAGAATTAGCAACAGCACTAAAAAATGTCCATGGCAGTAAAAGTACTGATCATGCTTTCTTTCACTGTGTCAGAATTGTCAAAACCAATGCAATAATTTGCCGTCACCAAGGTTTATTAATACAGGTTAAGTCACTTGAGAGAAGCTCGGTCGAACTGTCAGAATGGATAAAAGGAAATCAAGAAAAAAAAAACCTGAATCTGTACAATCTTTAGCTAACAGCTACTTTGACAGTTCGAGCAAAGGCAGAAAAAGAGTGCTTTTCTCTCAAGTGACTTAACCTATATTAATGAACATTGGCCGTCACTTGGCAAAGTCATGGCAGAATTATAAAGTAAGCTCATCACGGAGAGGAATGGAGTAGAAAGCAGAATAAAGCTAGATTGATGTCAAAATCAGCTGTTCATCGCAAATTTCTTTATACTCACGTTCGCAGTTTGTAGGTTAGAATTTGTTACAGATTTATTTGCAATTTTAAGAGTTTCACATTTTATAGTTTTTATTACACTGTTATAATATTTTCACTCAAATTATCACAAATTTAACACACGCGACCGCACTTTATGGATGTTTATGTTTGCAACTTTATGGGAGGAAATTAAATTGGTGCTACATCGCATGGCCAAGCCATCAACTGCTGCTGGCCACCATGCAGCTGGCGAAGGTACAAGAGGGCTATGCTGATGCCTTGAAGGTAACCTATGACACCTTGGTTTTGGTGTGCAAGGTTTTCTTCTCGCTTTACTTGCAAGATGTGCCAGAGTTTGTGCCAGAGTTTGTTTACTATTTGAAAACATAATATTTTTATTTCATTTGACGTTTCTACGTACTTCGTCGTTTTGACAAGCATCTTCCTTCTCATTATCCGCTCTTCGTTGACGCGTGAGAGCATTTAGTATCAAGGGCCTACCTTATCATTGTATCATGGGCAAAGTGATTGTCCGCCCAGTGTTGTTTTGCGTTTTTTTTTTTTATGTTTGACAGTTTGACAGTTCTGACACTCGGCTCTAAGCCATGCATCTACCTTCTTTTATTGTACCTTAAGTCGAAGCTAGACTTGACGAAGAACTGACAATACTTTTTGTGCATTCTATTAATAGCTATACATGCTTAGACTCAATCAATCATAAAAGAGAGAAAAGAAGAACTGATTGTTGATTTAAGATGATTATGAGCTACTCAACTAAATATGTTTTTTTATTTTTATTTGAATTGCTGTGTTTTTGTTTTCATAAGAACCATTTCGAACATTGGTTTTACCCCCCATATAACTCGCCGTATTGTTGTATACGCGGTTATAAAAGTTTCACTTCAAAAACAATAGCAGCAAAGAACAAAAAACGCTGTGTTAAGCTTAAAATATCCCTGCAGTAAGAAATCACACATGTCATAAATTTAACTAGTTAACACACTAGTTGAAATATAACTTGTCAAAAAATACTAGACATTTAACTAGTCATAACTTACTAGACAAAGAGTTGCAAGATAAGTTACTATCTGTTATGCAGCTACATCAAAAAGACCAGATGTTTTACTAGTATAAAAATAACTAGTTGCTTTATTTTATAGTTAACTAGCTAATCGCTTTTGAACTACTTAAAAAAATGCCAGCTGTTTTTCTAGCTCATAACTAAGTAATCATAATTGTACTAGTGCTTTATTAGTGGTTTTTTTTACACAGATTACCAAACATAAAAAAAAAAAATTATGTTTTAAGTTTTAAAAATATGGAAACTATCCCTCTAATGCCACTTTTTTTGCTTGTGCTCCAAAAATCAGATTTGACTTATTTGTTGAGAAGAAAAACTTATCTGAAGTTCGCTCATTTGTTACAGTTGAAAAATTCGACTCCTCTTAGAGGCGAACTGGGGCATAAATACAAAAAAAAAGTAGAAAGGTGCGATTTAGATTTTAAATAGTAAAACAGTTCTTTATGTAATGAACAATTTTCTATTCACCAGTATTTTTTTCACTCCAATTTCACTTCAATTAATGAGTTTTTTAATTCACTGAAAATCAAGTTTTTTTAAAAAATTAATTTAATTCGTTAAAATATGATGACATTTCAGTTTAAATTTAATACTTGTCAAATGGACCACGCAAGCGCCAAGGGGTAAAAACTGAAATGTGATTTGAAAATTCGTTAACACTCTGAAGAAAACAATTTGATTTCCATAGATTACGGTTTTATATCGATCGGCATGAACCCCACCTAGAGTCGGACCTGAGCATTAGAGGGTTAACAATAAAACTTTCACGAACAGGTAATAGGTAAAACATATTATGAACTAAAAATACCGATTCTTAAATCAATTGGCATGACGTGTTATTGCAATAAGCTCTTTATATACTTAATATAGCAGTACACAGGTGGTCAAAATTATAAATCAGTAAAAATCCTACTTTAATTATAATAGAATTCTACTGGCTTAAATAATACTATTATTATAACTAGTTCAAAAAATGTCACTTAAAATACTACCTCAAATCATATCGAAAACAGGACAATTGTCTTTTCCAATGACATCAACACAGGAAAATATAAAAATCATTTGGGCTGAACTACTGCTGGTATTTTTTGACCTAGTACATTTATTAGTATATCAACTAGTTTGCTAAACTGCAGGGATATGTATAACTTTCAAAAAAGTTAAATTTCTTTTTTTTTCCTTTTAACAGATTTCGTACATTAATCTTAATGAATTTAAAGCAGTTCAAAATAAAAACAGGAATATTTTAGATAATTCCAAATTATAAAAAAACAAACGCAACAAAAAAACCTGTGTTAATCAAAAAATATATAGTTTTGAAAAGAGTTTGAGTAATTCTATTGTTTCAGTAAAACAAAAGAGGTTTATTTATAACGTTAAAGCATGACATCTAAAAAAAATAAAAGCACAATCACAATACAAATAATTACCGAATGGTTTTTGATTGTTATTCTTTTTATGTATCCAGAGTAAGTTTCTGCTAATTAAACGAAGCGATATTTGGCGTTCTTTTATTATGTCATGATGCTACTTACCAAGAAATTGTGTGGCGATACAGCACAAATAAAATAATGGAAAGAATTTTTGACGTTTTATAATTTCACTGAATAAGAGGGTCAATTCAGAAAAAAAAAAACAAATTTCACGAATCAGCTTTGAGTTTTTATTAACATTTTTTTCAAACATGAATTTGATGTCATGATATAAAAAAACATTTCGGAAAAAAAGACCTACAGACTAGTAAAAACCGCATCAAAATCAATTACTTAATAAAAAGTAGTATACGAGCAACCAAACAGACACCCAAACCGACTTTGCTTTATTTACTTTTTATTATTATATTATATATAATTATTAATAATTATAAATTATTAATTATTAAATTTATTAATGATTAAAATTATAATTACAAATACATATAATAAATTATAGCTATAAATTATAAATATAATTATAAGCATTTTAATTTTGGAGAATTATAGAAAAAGTGTGATGTTTTGATATAATTTTGTTCATATTTATAACTACACTACTCTACAAAATTAGGGAAACTTTCGTCACAACGAATGGCGATAATATTTCCAATAATGAAATTTTCCACAGAATCCGAATATCGTAATGGTTTTTTTTTTATTGGCCCCAATGAATTTTAAAAAATTAGCACTTTTTTCCCAAGTACTGGCATGTACCGATGCTTGTCGACACGGGTTCCCGTGGTCCTAGGTACACCAAATTTTATTTACATTTCTTTCAACATCATACAAATAAATTAAGGGGGTAAGTTATAAAAAACCACAACTTAAATTTTTAAGGTACACTCTAATGTATATGTATTATTTACAATGTCTTTCTTAAAACTAAGAAAAAGATATGAACAAAATGTTATCAACAACAATTAAAATTAAAGTTAAATAAAAAATTAAAGTTTAATTAAAGTGTAAAAATCATTGTATGTATGCATTCTTTCATTTAACTGCAATAAAATAGTTTTTTAACAAAAAATGGTTTTTGGATTGATGTTAAAAATGCCATCATTTAGTAAATTATGACTATTATTTAGACATATATATGCTTTTGTAATAAAATTTTCTATCAGATAAGAGGGCTAACTTTATGTCACTTTTTGTTTGAAATATGTTTCTAAAAAACCAAAAAAAATTATTTTTTTATCCATTTCCTATCATAATAGCCATATTATTGATGCTATTGGCACGCATTATACCTTAAGGTATAATATCATACAATATAAAATCAATATAAAATCCCTACTTCGCTTTGGAAATCACACTTACTCATTCACATTGAAGCGAGTTCGTGTCTTAAGTCTTTTTACCATTTGCTCAACTTTAAACGCTCTTATCTGCTAATCACTTTTCAAAAATCTAATAAATTTCTGCTTACCTACACCTCAAGACCTTTCGAATGATATATCAAGTGTTGCTGTAGCGTTTGTAGATTTGCTGAAATAAGGGACCCTTACCGGAATAAATATATAGATTATAATTATAGTTATATACTCAATACATTAAGCAGGAACATAAATAAATAATTTTACAACATTGAACGCACCTGTTCCAAAAGAAAACTTGGATATACCCCCCCTATTACCACATGGCTTAGGAAATATAACCTGAGAAGCGTTAGTCTGTGCAGGTAATTTAAAATCTTCACCATGGAGTGGTCAGATAACGAGAACCGTATCACTGTTACAGCTCTATTTAAGTGTGAAATTATATAAGGTGATGTTTTCAAAATGATCCGCTCGCTTGGGATTAGTCGGACGTTAGTCTACCGGTGCATATAACTGTTTGGAGAGACTGGAGGTGTTAAATACCGCCACCGGCTAGGCCGTCCACGCACTTTTCGAACGCCGCAAGTCATCAAAGCTGTCAAATCAAGAATTCAGCTTAATCCACTACAAAAACAAAAAAGCATGGCCCGAGAGATGAATGTCACGCAAAAATCCATAAGTCAAATTATTAAAAAAGACTTTAAGCCTAAGGCGCTCAAAACCGGAAATTTGTTGACTGCAGCTTTGAAAAAAAAAATTAGATGGAAAAATGCAAACGTCTTTTGCTGAAGCACGCTGATGACTCGCAGAGAAAACTTTTGTTTACCAATATAAAAAATTTACCGTGCAGGAAAATTTTAACAAAGAGAATAATAGTGTGTAATCACGGTCATCTAAGGAAGCATCTGAACGGGTTCCACGGGTCGAAAAGGGTCATCACCAAGTATCAGTCATGGTTTGGAAGAATGTTTCTTACGATGGGGTCACTGACTTGCATTTTTCCTAAGGGGTTAAAACATCGGCCAAAGTGTGCCAAGAAACAGTTTTTGCCACTTAACCATTCTCTGTTCCAAAACCAATCGTGGACTTTCCATCAGGACTCTGCGCCGGCCCATAAAGCTAAAACTATTTATTTAGCAGATATGAGCGTTTAATGTTGGAAAAATGCCAAAAAGTCTTAAGGCGGTCTTCTCATTGAGCAAATTTTTTTTCGACTTTTTTTTTGCATTTATTTATAGCTTGGGTAGTTGTGAATATGCCCCTAAAAGGATTTTTAGAAATTCGAAATACTTTAGAAGATACAGCCTTTTTTGTGAAGCAAGGTCTGATGGACAAGAAGGTGATGGAGGTAATAAAACCAGCTTACGAAGCGCTGTCGGCAGATAATTTGCTTGAAAGATGCCTTGGATCTGAAACTCAGAATTCCAATGAGTCCTACAATTCTGTTCTTTGGTCACTTTCGCCCAAACACATCAACTCAGGCGCACGCACCATCGAAGTGGCCAATTTCATTGCAACGTGCCTCTTCAACGACGGTTTTATACCCATACTTAAAATTATGGGTTTGATGGGTATTGCGATTGGCAAAAACGCATACGAATACGCACTATCTCGCAACGAAGACAGATTGAACCGATCAGAGACTCGAGCTGCGGCATCATCAAAAGCTGGCAGAACGGCTCGCAGAGCAGAGAGGGCAGCAGAAAGCAGTTTCTACGAAAAAGAGGAAGGTGGCCTGTATGGAGCTGGCATCGCCGACTAATATTTGTAAGTAAAAATTGTCAGCTCTTTAAAACTGCATTTAAACATTTTTGATTTTTTTTTTCCCCAAAAAAATTACTTCAAACTTTAAACGCGTTTATCTCGAACCCACGTTTTTCGAACTGGCGGCCATGATATCTCCAGTTCAACTGATTCGATTTTCATGAAACAAAGTGGAATCGACGCAGAATTGTCACCATTCTCGGGTGAACTTCGACCATAATTTTAAAAAATTTTTTACTATTTTTTTTTTTACACTAAACTACAAAAAAAAAACCCGAAATTGAAATTTTTTTTTTGAATGGCCGCCATTTTGTCAAAAAAAAATCACAAAATTAAGCTTGAGGTTCACCCGCGAATTACATCTATACTGATTATAACCCCGTTTTTTTTTTCATTTCAGACGCTCCGGAGAAACGGAATCGTGGCCGCCGTGACGACACCTTTTTTTTCACCACCAACTTTGAAGTCTCATTACTTTTTGAACAGCCCACGTATCGAGGCAAAAAAAAATTTTTTATTTACTTTGAACCTTTTGTAATACAATAATTAAAAAAAGTTTTCAATTATTCTTTGCGTTTTCAAATAAGAATTTTTTTAAAAAGGGTCCAAAAAACGGGTTTTGAATGAGAAGACCGCCTTAAGACACGAACTCGCCTTAATGTAAATTTGGTGTGGTTTCCAAAGCGAAGTAGGTAAGTACACCCGATTTTCGGGGAGTTCTTACTACTTATTTTTATTTTTATAGCATAAAATGTGTGACCGTATTAATGTCCCCACTAAGTGTGTAAATGTAATTTTATATTAAAAAGTTACTGATAAAACCACAATATCAGTTTTTGTATTATATTTCTTTAAATTTAACATAGTTTTTCGGAGATGTGACCATTACCTGAAATATTTTTGCGCATTCATGTTTAAGTGACCTGAAATTATATTATTTACTAAGTTTCAGATTTGTATATTGTCGTTACGGTTTTAGTGAATGAAAGGGTTAATATTATCACGTTAATGCAAGCAATTTGAAGTTTATGTCAACATTTATTGAACTCAATATCAATATATAAGAGTATCAATACATTATTTTTATAAAGTTTTCTAAAGACACAACTTTAATAAAGATCCAACCAAATTTCTAACAACGTAAATATGTCTTTCTTTTCTTTTCCAAGTAATCCAGTTCATTTAAATTTTTATCGAATGATTTCGATCAAAGTTTAATTTTTTAATCTAATCGAAAAAATTACGATCAATGATCGTTGTTCTCAAAATCGATTAATTTGATTTTGATTTTCATTTCAGATCGAACAAAATATTTATCAATAGTTCATTTTTATTTTAAATCTAAGAAAATACCAATCAAATGTTGATCAAAGTCTTTACCGATGTTATTTCGATCAATTATTACTAGAAATTAACAAACAAATATCTAATCAAAACAGTCTTTAACCGATATTTTATCTGTAATATCGATTTTTATTTTTATTGAGGCGATTTTTATTTTTGATCAAAAAAATATCAATCGATAGATGATTTTATTTTGATGGAAAACATATAGAGCAAAGAATAATTGGCATAAAATGATTGATTGATGGCAATAATCATCATTTACATTACCTGATTTTTAAAACCCATAAGGACTTTTTTTTTGGTCCAATATCGATACTTCAAATAAAACCACATACAAAATGGTTTTACAAAAAATTGTTTTATTGGCTAAAAAACGTTAATAGGCTCTTAAGAGCACAAAATATTTTTTTTTTAAGGTCGGCGCTAATATAATCAGACTTTTACTCAGAAGCGCCAACTTCAAAGCATTTGTATTCATGAAGAAATTAATATATTTATGATAATAAAACAAATAAGAAAAAAATTAAAATAATTCGACATCATATGTAATAATATGTTTAGATAAATTATCAAATACGACCAAGAAATTAAAAGGAAAAGTAATTTTAAAATTACATTTTACTTTGTAGTGATTTTGTAGTCGGTTGTTTTTTTTTAAAAAGTTTTTATTTCTTCCTTTTTAGAGAATATGATAAATTTTCGAAAAAAGTGTATAAACAACATAAATACAATTGTTCTGAAAAAATTTGTTCTATTAAATTCTGAAGGTTTGCTGGTTATTTGAAATATCTGTTTCTTTAATTTAAATTAGATGTCACGTGTTTTGAAGAGCGTTATTTGTAATAATTGTGCCTACCCCTGTACTTCATTTCAGTACCCCAGCGTCAATATTAACTGAGATAGTGTTTATCTAATATTGCCACGCCCATTTACCAAGTAACGCCTACTTCACTGACCGTAGTTTTAAATATATCTGCCTACCCCTAAATTTCAGTGCCCTAGTGTCAATATTATTCGAGATACACTGTTTTTCTAATATTGCCACGCCCAATAGTCGAATACCGCCCATTTAATTGACCGTAATTTGTACTAATAATGCCTACCTTTATACCAAATTGCAGTACCATAGTATCAATATTATTCGAGATATACTCTTTTTCTAATATTGCAACGCCCATTTGTCAAATAACACTCATTTTCTTGACCGTAATTTGTATTAACATTGTCTACCCCTACACTAAATTGCAGGGCACTAGTGTCAATATTATTCGAGATACAGTGTTTTTCTAATATTGCCACGCCCGGTAGTCGAATTCCGCCCACTTTATTGACCGTAATTTATTATTTTTTTTTTTTTTTTATTTATTTTATTTATTTATTTATTTATTACAATACAATATTACAATAACAATTATATCATAAGTCATTAAATAATAATGTTAAGCCTGCATTCTGTAATTCTCAAGGAACTAGAAGCGAATGCAGTTTTTAAACAAAGTATAAAAGTATATAATCTACATGGGGTCATTCAAAATAAATTAAGATACAAATTTTATTATACGAATAGAAAATTTTAATTTAAAGTTGACAATAGAACCTATGTATTTAGTTATTAGATAGTTATATTAAGTAGACAATAGACATCTTGATAGGACAAATCAAAAAGCCACGACTTCATCTGTTTTAAAAAAGCAAATTTTTTACGAAGGCACCTTATGTTGCTTGGAAGGCAGTTGAACAGCCTGGGGGCTATAGACGTATAAAACAATAAAAAGTGTTGCACGCTATGTGGCGGAACTTGAACCATATTAAGGTGATTTATTCATAAGTTATAATTTGAGTAACATCTATTTGTCAGATAGCCGGACCTAATAAAAAATATTTTCAGAACTTTATAAAAATACAAATATTTTACAGGCAATATATTGAATTGTTTAAATAGTGGTAGACTACTTTCAAGCCGATTTCTTTTACATATAATGCGAATGACATGTTTTTGAGCAGTTAGTAGGGGATTAATTTTATTATTATGCGTACCTCCACAACATGCCAGACCGTATTCTAATTTTGAATGGAAAATGCCATAGTAAATACTAGTCAGCAATTTTTCGGAACAACAATTTTTTAAATGATACATCTGCCTGGTTGCTGCGATTAAATATTTCTTCAGAGCAGTTGTGTGATCAGTCCAATTCATTTTTCAATCAATTATTAACCCAAGATATTTAAAACTTTTAACACAGTCAATACGAAAGCAATTTGAGGAACAAGAACCGGATTCAACATAAGTGTGGATGTTATTTTGTGAACCACAAATATCTTTACAAACAGAGTATTTTTTACAGTTTGCGCAGTGAAACATGAAATTGCCAAGTTGAAGTTCTTTTCCACCAACATGAAAAAGCATGATTTTAGTTTTGTCACTAAGAACCAACTTGTGAGTTGTGAACCAATGCCTTAAGCTTTCCAAATCGCTATTTAATGCAACATTAAAGTTAAACACTGTATCACAGGAATATGTACAAGCCATATCATCTGCAAATGCGATCGTCTCACTAGAGAATTTTTGCGAGAAGAGTGAATTTATAAATATCAAAAACAAAATCGGACCCAGTACTGAACCTTGAGGAATACCAATGTTAACGTCTCTATAGGAACTGAGATGATTGCATATTTTCACTCTTTGCGCTCTGTTTGACAGATATGAAGAAAACCATTTATAAGTATTTCTTCTAAAACCGCATCTATACAATTTATTTAGCAGAATTTTGTGATCCACCGTATCAAAAGCTTTTGTCATATCAACAAAGAGAGCTGCTGAAATCTATTTGTGATTTAAACTTGAATAAATATTGGAACAAAAATTTAAGAGAGCATCTTCAGTGGACATACCAGATCTAAAACCAAATTGACTGCTATTAAAAAAATTGTATTTACTTAAAAAGTTCAGCATTCTTGTTTTGACAGCTTTTTCAAAGATTTTGGAAAAGGTTGAAAGAATGGAGATTGGTCTGTAATTATTAAGAATGCATTTATCTCCCTTTTTAAAGAGGGGAATTACTTCTGCTTTTTTAAGACACTCTGGAAAAATGCCTGCCTCGATACTTTTATTGAATAAATGACTCAGAACATCTACAATATTGAACACTATTTTTTTAATAAATGTGCTAGAAAAACTGTTTTCAGTACAAGAATTTGAATTTTTTAAAGACATAATAATTTTGTAAAGCTCCAAGGACGACATGGGCTCAAAAAAGAAAGTATTATTAAGATAATTCTCCTTATCTAAACAATTACAAGAAATACTCTGCAAGCCATTGTCAGAAACCACAGCTTTTCCAATGCTTGAAAAATATTCATTAAAGATATTAGCTTTATCGTCAATAGTTGAAATTACATTATCATCTATTTCTAAATTTGGAATACTAACGTTCTTTTTAGTTTTGTTTAATATGTTATTTACTTGATCCCATTCTTTCTTTACGTTTCCCGTTATTTTGGTGAATTTATTTAAATAAAAATTATTTTTAGCTATAAGAGTCTCCTTGGAAATTTCTTTGCTATAATTTCTATAGTTGCTTTTCATAATCATATTAGTTGGATTTTTTAAACATTTTTTAAATAACCTGTTTTTCAACGTTATTTTGCGGAGTAACTCTGAGGTCATCCATGGTTTAAGCCGTTTTTTATTTGAAACTGTGTTCATTACGCTTTTCGTACAGTGACCAGAATGTTGTGTTAAAGTTTTGATAAACTTATCGAAAGCTATTGAACGATCAGATTCAATGTATACGCTATTCCACGACTCATACAGTAGAATATTGTTTAGCTCCATAAAATCTGTTTTGTTTGTCGTTGAAGTCTGAGGTCGATTATCATTTTTATTATTTTCAATATTATTAAAATTTAGACAAATTAAGCAATGGTCTGATAAGTAAAGATTACAAACTGAACTGCTTATTGAAATCTGTTTTGACTTATTTAAGCGCACAAAAATATGATCAATACACGTTTCAGAAGCGTTCGTTATACGAGTTGGTTGATTTATGCAACTTTCAAGACCATATGAGGAAAGCAAGAGCAAGTAGTTATCCAAAAAAATGTCATTCTTATAATGCCTACCCCTATACCAAATTGCTGTGCAATAGAATCAATATTATTCGAGATACACTCTTTTTCTAATATTGCCACGACCATTTGTCAAATAACGCCCATTTTCTTGACCGAAATTTTTATTAACTGTGTCTACCCCTACATAAAATTGCAGTACACTAGTGTCAATATTATTCGATTATTAGCCCATTTTATTGACCATAATTTGTAATAATTGTGCCTACCCCTACACTAAATTGCAGTATCCTAGTGTCAATATTATTCGAGATACAGTAGTATCTAGTATTGCGAGATCTAGTATTGCCACGCCCAGTTCTCGAGAAACAGAGAAACCGACGAACTTGAGAACCTCCTCCTGTTTGAAGTCGGTTAAAAATTATATACTTCAGACAATTTGGGTCGCATAAGACTAAAATTTTCTATCTTAGTTTGTATGATTACTGCCGGCAACTGTATTAAAAGTGGGTTTCCACGCCTACTTTTAACGCCCACAAATCAATGAAAGTGCTATATTTCAAACGATTTTTGTCGTTTTATACCTTTATTTTGTAATTTAGTTCGTATGGTTGCTTTCGCATGGGCGTGGTCAAACTAAAGATACGCCCACTTCTTCAGAAATCACTAGATGGACTGCTGGGCCGATTTACCTGAAATTTTGGACGTAGATTTTATTTGAGTACGGCATAGTTTAGAAAAAAAAATTGCCACACACCTATTTCTAAAAAAAGTCGGCAGAGCTATAGTTTGACCACGCCAATTTTTGGAACAGTTGCCGATAATAACCATAAGAACTAAATTACCAAATTAAAGTCTAATACGATCTAAGCCATCTGAAATATATAATTTTTAATCATTTGTGGGCGGTGAAAGCGATTGTGGCATTTTATTGATTTGTGGGCAATTATCAAGAAATTATCATTTTTGATAACTTACAAGGCTTACGTCAACAATAATAGCACATGAACTCCTATGCACAAGTTTAGTAGCCTGAACACATTGGACATTACAGCAACATTACGACACGTGGTTGAAAGAATGCATTAATGTATTAGTAAATTTTCATTAATGTTTGCTAAAAATTTTTTGGTTTTTAGTGTGTTCTAACGAAATTTTTTTCCAATATGTCCAATCTATCGAATAAAATATAAAATTTGATAATATTCTTTTGGAAGCTATCGCCACGCACCAATTAAAAACCGCCAATTAATATAAATTAATTAAATTTGCATTTTGAATAATACAAATTAAAAATTGATTCACTGTCATCATTCAACGTCCACTGTCATGGTTTTGAGTGAAATGTGTAAATTCGCCTTTACAATTTCTTTTGTAAAGTAAATTTCTTTAATGCCAGTTTTTTCTTAATATTCCGGGACAAATTGTCCGATAACGAAACACGGGACAAGCACTTCAATAACTGGATAATCCCGATGAATCGGCAAAATTAAAAATGAAACTATAAGTGAAAGTGAGACAAAACAATTTCATATCATCCGAAGCAATGCTGCTTCTCCAATAGTTGTTAGTTGAATGAGTAAAAGACCATAAGAATACGTGTGAATCTAGGCAAAGCATGTGCTTAATGTGTGCCGACCACTGATTTAAGTTTCTAAGGAAAACATTGGATTCATTTATTTTGATTTCTAGTATTGTATACGTGTAAATTAATATTTGAATTCTATTTTTGTAATTAAAATACGAAATAAACTTTTAGATGCTTTTGATGAGAATAACAACGACTTCAATTTGGACCACAAATTGTATTTCTTACAATATTACTCAACAAACGAAACAACAAACGAGAAGATCATATCAAAATGAAAACAAAGAAGCAGCAATCAACCTGCTGCCAAACACATCAAGCAACGTTGCTGCTTTTTGTGTAGGGGAACAAATGCGAGAAAACACCCCTATTATATATGCATTTCTCTTCCAAAATAGTACTGATTTCTTAAATTTACTTATAAATATACAAAATTGTTATTAATTGCATTTCCATAGACCAAGTTTCAATAAGAAAATGTC